>CAJQUW010004751.1:0-245000 GCA_907163375.1 Prostheceraeus crozeri | reverse complement strand
ATGGGTAAGGCAATTGAGGTTTGAAATGCGTGGGGAATGTTGGAGGAAGAAAATTGTTTGTTGCGGGAGGTATGATGTAGATGTGTTATAAGGGGGTGGGGGTAGTGATAAGTAGTATGGAATGTTGGTTTAAGAGTGGATGGGGAATGGGAGTGGGGGGGGATGTTAGGGAAATGGGGGTTGGGAGGGTTGCTTTTAAGTGACGATTGATATATGGTTTTTATGGGTGAGGGTAGGTTGGGGGTTTTTGATGTGGTATTTGGTGGGTATGTTTGAAAGTTTTATTTTGCGGGTGCTGTGATTGTGATGGTGGAGGTATGGTTGATGCGGGGGCAATTATCGTGGTTGTTAGATGAATTGTTATGAAGGGGTTGCAGGTTAGGGGGGTTGTAATTGATAATGGGCTGAAATTTGGGATGTTTTTGGGTTGTGGGTGGGGCTTGTGGGGGGATGCCATATATGTTTATTGTTATTTTGGAAGATAAGTGCAGTGGGCGTTGATTATGGGTAAAGGGGCATCATATGTATAATTTTTTTTGTATGGTGTAGAGGGTAGTAGGATGTTGGGGAAAGATAATGAGGATGTGATGAAATATTATGGTTTAATGGTTTAATGTAGATTAGTGTAGTTATGTGTATTGGGGGGTAAGTTGATGGTTGGGGTTTGTCCTGAAGAATAAGATTTATGGGGGTGATATTGTTTGAGGTGGTGATATAGGTTTTGAAGTTTTTAGAATTATGTTTGTTTTGATATGGTTTTGTAATTGTTATGGAGGTTATGTATTGTACGATAATTTTAAGATGTATATAAATTTATGCTAGATTGTAAATTTGTGATGATATAAAATGAAAACGGGTTAGTTGGGGATGATTGTATGGTTATGATGCAAATATGGATGGATGGATGAGAAGTGTGTACTATGGTACGTGTGTGAATTTGAAATTGGTTATTTTAGTTAGAAAATATGGGAGGTAGTTTCATTGGGGTGGTTGTGAGCATTATTGTATAATGTAATATAGATGATATATATTATGGATTATATGTTTTTAAATTAAGATGAATGTGGAAATTGAAATGGTATGGGAATAGGTAATATATGGATGGATGTTAAATGAAGGAGAAAATTTAGAGGTGTTATTAATTGTTGGTTAGTTTTGGTTTTGAGGTGTGTTGAATTTGTTTGTAGGAGAAGAAAATGGTTTGTTTAGGATGGCAATATATGTTATGTGTAGGTTCTGGGTAAGGTCGGGATGTTTTATATTAATGTCAGTTGAAGTTGGTGTCGATGTTAAAGACGTAATGATTAAGTGAGAAGTGTATGTACTTTTGGATGAGGATGGTATTGATTTGTGTATTATCTAGAAATCGATTGCAACGGTCTTCTATTTGGGTTTGTCACGAGATTGGATTTGGGTTCTATTGGTTGGAAAATGATGCATTAATGGTAATATAAAGAGAATTTTCAATTTTAAACACAATCAGTTAAGTGAAAATTGCTTTACGTGTAAATGGTGTGAGTCATCCTGGTCCACCCTACAAACGATTTTGCTTCGGATCAATTTATGCGCAGTTATGTTGTTTTATGGATGTCTTTGGCTTTTACAATACGGATGAACAACGGACTGATATGAAAGAGTTTAAGAGTGGATATACTATTTATGATTTGATTGACTGCTGAAGCGAAATTCGTGCACCCATCGTTCAAGCGAACCGTGCCTCATATATTCGTATTGGATTAAGCCGATATCAAAAGAACACTACCTGAGACGATCAATGCACAGGCAACCAACAACTAATGAGAGCTGCAGGAAAAAGTTCGGGTTCATAACACAAACTGTAACTGCTGGTACGAATCTTCAAAAATGATAGACTGTCACTCAATTGAGTAGAGATCACCATATTGTCCACAGTCAGATTCGACATCACACACCTCTCCCTCTTCCATATCCGACGTAGTAGTCTCTGTAGCTCTAAGCGCATTGACTGCGCCGATGAATGAGAAAGGGCGCCGAGAATCTGTACAGTCCCATTTGGGAAGAGTTGAAGATTCCGTGAATTGTTCATCTTCACCACTAACATTTGAGGACGGCCCGGGTAATACTTGCTGTTTGGAAGCTGTTGGCGTAATGTTGTGAGATCGATTTTGGTGTAGAGTCTGAAGCGACGGAGAATGTTGACGATGGTGTAGCGATGCGCTTCATGATGAAAGAATGAGTAAATTGAGCGATGTACCTTCCTTTTATACTTTTCCCAACTACCTTGATGAAATGTGAAGTTAGTATGAAGTTGGGAATGATAGAGTTGAATTCGCCGATTGTTGACGCGCAGCCAGATGCGATTTCCAATACGTGAATGTCTTTTCATATAGAAGTATTTCAAGTCCTTCATGATATGATGTAGAGATTGAAAATGACGATAAGATAAAACAAACTCTCTTCTCACATTTCCAGTTGAATCTTTGAAATAGACGTTTCGATCATGATCCGTTTCAATATGTTGTAGGGAATCTAATTTCCAACTCATGGTGCGTGGTAATCATATCTGATTAAGATTTGCATAGTAGGGCGATGAACTCACGACGAATAAATGTCATGATGGAGTGATGTATGTATCTTCTATACTTCTCCCAATTGTATTTGCGAAATGAGAAACAGTTTGCGGAATGAGAATGGTAGATTTGAATTTCATTTCTGTAATGTTGAAGCCAAACTTGATCACCCAAGGAGATGAATCTTAATGTTTCAAAATATTCCAAATCCCTCATGATATCATTGAGGTTGACAAATTGTCGCCATGTTAATGTAATTCCTCTTGATGTATGACCATGAGAATTTTTGAAATGTACGTTTCCATCACGATCAACTCTGATATATTGTAGAGAGTCCAAAATCCAAGTCTTCATGATGTTATGCAAAGTTGCAGATTAGCAATATAAAAATGTCGTTTTATCATATTTTGCTTAGCAATGCGGCTACAAAGAGATTTACTAGCAATCGAGCCGCACTCTTTTCTACTCCCATTGATCATGCACAACAGCTAAATGGGAATTGGGAAGTGGGTGTCACTCAACTTGTTTATAGCAACTGTGTCTATACTTTTGATCATGAGGTGATGACTATTAATATGAGGCGTACAGCTGCTTATCAATGTGAAAAGGGGTGCCGAGTATACATTCCACAGTGGCCAAAGAAAGATCTCTTATCATGTAAAAAGTTTATATATGATTTCTTGAATAAAGCGTGTAAACATATTGTCCAATTTACTCCGCACAATGATGATTATAATTATGTACATCATGTAGTTGAGAAAGATTGGATTGTTGGTTTAAGTCCAAGTTTAAGAAATGATTTAGGCTACCTCGCTAGCGCCTTAACAAGCTATGATAATTTTAACGTTAATTACCACATAAGTGGTCATAAACAGTTAATATATCGAGAGGAAGCTTATTATGTAGATCTTATTCCAAGAAATGAGAAGACGTTGGTGAAGAAGATTGTGATTAAGCCAAGAAAGACAACATGACTCCTGAAACATTATTGAAGAAATTTAATTATCTCCTTCGAGTTGATGACAAACAAGTGGCAACATTGACTTATATTAAATCATCTAATCATATTGCAATAAGCAAATTAAATGATGATGATCTAGTATTAGTTTGTTCAAAAGATTTTCATCAGTTCTTACGACATCGTTCTGCAGCTGTTCATGGAAAATCTGATATGCAACATTTACCATGTGAAAGGTCAAATCAATTTGATACAGAATGGGCCGTATCTTTATACAGAAAGTGTGTAGAGCCTTTTGGTGGCTTCTTACATGAAACAAGAGTGTTGATGCCTCGCATTATTACTTCGGTTAAATTGGTTGTAGATTATTTAAATGAAGTGATTAATGAGCAACATATTTCATTTTCTGAAAAAGAAGGTACTTTGTCTCTCACTATAAATGGAAAAGGTATTGAACTAATTATGGATAAAACTCTAATGGACATTTTGGGTTTTGATCAAAATATCTTTAAAAGTGGTACTGTAACCAAAGCTAGCGCAGACATGTCGCTATCGCGTCGTATTAACTATTTTCAGATATATTCCAATATTGGTGAAGATGTACGTGTGGGAGATGTTGAAGCTCCATTGCTAGCAATGATACCATACCAGCCAAAAAGCTGCAGTATTTTATCTGAGCATACTTTCAAGAAAGTGCATTATACAAAGCTGAAATCAAACTACATCCCACAAATTGATATTGCCATTTATGATGATGCTGGTGCGTTGATTCCTTTTCATAAAGATGCTGTGACAAGTATTACACTCCATTTCCGAATGAAGAGTTAATGCAAAAGTATGCTAATATATTTTTCCAATGTGAATAATATGGAAAGTGAAAATAAGGACTCGTTTCTAATCTACTTGCCCAGTAATGCTTCTATGAATAAATTTCCCAAAAATAAACCATCAGACTATCGAGTAGAATTAAATCGGCCACTGCATTTAGAAGGTGAATGGGAAGTTGGCGTTTCTAGTATTTGCTATGATAGCAATATTCAGAATGTGAATGATTTGGAAGAAATGATATTGACTCCTCGCACCCATGATGGAATAACGATGAATAATGCATTTCAGTTCCCATACAATTTAACATCAGATGGAAAGTGGAACTATGAATGGATTCAGATAAAATCAGATTCTTATGAGCCATTTGGGAATGAGAAAATTATTAAGGCATTCAACAGTGGTAATACTTCCATCATGAAGAATAAAAATCAGAAAGCTTATGAGTTTACTATCTATCATTGGAGTGGGAGACAGTTCCTCCGCTTTCATTCTTTTACTAAAGGTCTTACGCTGAGGTTGGATAGTGAATTCTATCCACATCTTGGTTTTGGTCATGGACTACATCTAACGTCAATTGCTACTGCAAATGTTAAAAAAGTTTATTCAACTCGAATCAACAAATTTCATTATAGATTTAAAATATTTGATGAAGATGTTGTAGAATGTGAAGAACGCATCATTTTGAAAAAGCGTGGTGTTCAACCTTTATCACTTATTGAGTTAGTAAAACGATGGAATGAGACTGTGGGTAAGAAGTATGGAGAGAAAATTATGGCGGACAAAAATAAGTTGGTTATTCAGAAATATAATGACAAACTTACAGTTTATTTCTCTCCAACCTTGCGTCATTTTGTAAGACATTATACGCCTATTATTGGAAGCGGTGTGGTGTATGGTTCTCATGAATATCACACTAAAGCTGATTCAGTTAATGATGAATGGTGGGTGGACATCTATGGCGATCGCATCAAGAAAATTTACCAGTCTTATGAAGAATCTAAAGTTGCTATCAATATAATGCCGCGTCTATATCATACAGTTGAAAGCTTCATTCATGTAGTAAATCCTTATATACAACAGAAGTTGAAGCATGTGATGAAAAGTAAATATGATGTAAAGACACACCACATTTCGTTTTCAATTGAAAAACAACGCGTTGTTCTGAAACTGGGTGATGACATTCAATGTCAATTGAGTAAAAATTTGAAAAAACTCTTTGGCTTTTCAATGCTACAAACTGTGTTTGCTGCTGCGCATACGATTGGTATAGAAACACCAATGACACTTGATAAACATGAACAACACCTTTACATTCAAAGTGATTTGATTTTACCTATTTCTGTTGGCGAGAAAAAAAGAATACATTTTACGTGATTTCATTCATGATAAAGACGCTTCATATGGAATAGTCGAGAAGATGTTTGAATCTATTTTCTATCATCCCGTCGTCAAACAAACTATACCCTCTATTGCTATCAAAATTACCAATGGTTTACAAGAGTGTATCCATGTGAAAGATACTAAATCCCTCGTAACTTTAGTGTTTCGGAAAACAAAGTGAAGTCATTGTGATATGTTTATTGAAATAAAAATATGTATATGAAAAAGTCTTTTCACAGATATAGGGGAATGGGCTGACTGTAGGCATATATTCACAAGGAAGAAACGATCTCATGCGATACATAAAACAACCATGTATATCTACAAAAAGCAACATCAAAATACTGAGTTAAAGTTGATTATGTCAATACATCTCCTGAATGTGGTAGCGTGAGTTTTATTCTTTTGGGTGGAGGTATGTTTGTGTCAGGATGTCCATGTGGAAGAGATGTGTTATGTCCTATCCAACACCTCTTATCCTCCCATGCCGAAAGTGCTCGTTTCTTGAACGTGTACGTTTTCACAGTATGAAC
The DNA here is from genome assembly GCA_907163375.1 of Prostheceraeus crozeri. NCBI lineage: Eukaryota > Metazoa > Platyhelminthes > Polycladida > Euryleptidae > Prostheceraeus > Prostheceraeus crozeri. The sequence continues at coordinate 238,752 of CAJQUW010004751.1, read as the reverse complement.
TTGAGATTTTAAGATTGTCATATTGACAAACGTTATAGTTTTATTTTTATAGGCCTTCTTATAGGACCGATGTTTCATTTTATGAACAATGGATTTTGATATACCTTTAGCACGCTTAATACTATCTGCACATTCTTTTAGTTTCATGGAATACATTTTAGGACGGAGGAGAATCATTTCATCTATTTCCTTTCCTGCTGTTTCATCCTTAAAACAACCAAGTTTGGCTTTATTCTGTATGGAATAGAGTGGATGAGTGGGATTGTAGTTAGATGTATCGAAATATTTTTCTAATGACTTACCTACTTCATTAAAATTTAAATCTTTTTGAGTGGTAATTCCTAAAAAGAAACTATCTGTATCACCACCCAGCAAGCGAACCTCTTTTACGAGAGGGCATGGTTTTAATATTTTGTAGAAGAGTTGATACATTTCAAGCTTGGAATAATCTAAAACGGCTTGCCCAATATAGATGGGTTTGCACAACTCAACTTCTGATTTAATCATTTTAACACCTACAAGATCCTCATCGATGATGTCTCTGTCAATGAAAAGAGGTGATGAGGTCAATTTGTGATATTTTTGTTCATCAACGACTAGTTTGTAATTCATACGTTTTCTAACATCCTCCATGGTCTTTCCGAATAGACTATTATTCTTATATTTATAAAAATCCTTTTCAAAATTATTTTGGGCGAGTGCACGTTTTTGACTGTTACTATCTATGTAGGGTTTGAGGAAGGCTTTCTGTCTAAATTTGATAATGCGGTGAACTGACTTTAGAAGCATGCCCATTTCTAAATAGAATTTTAATATGCAGAAGTGTACGAGATAATTTTTCTTATCATATTGGGTGAGTAAAAGTTTGCGGCATGGTTTGTACCTTGGCTGTCCACACTCTGTTAAGTTATTATGAAATTGTGACATGAATGGTGAAAACATATCTTCAGTCACTTCGCCAGATTCAGGTGCGAGTGGGAAATCAGCAGTTTTATTTTTAATACTATTTGGATAAATCAAATCCACTTCAAAATAATATCCCCAATCACCTTCATCTGGAATATTCAGTATGTTTGAAGGGTTGGAGTAATACTCAAGCTCATTTTGATTTAACCAACTAAACTCGGAATGAGGTAGTGGTTTAGACAGTGAACTGCCATATAAATTATTTTGGTCATAGTACTTTAGGTGGATATGATCATCACCTACTGTTTCAGATTTTATATGATGTTTATTTACAAATGTGAGACCACCGCGTATTCCGCGCTCAAATATATTATACATCTCCGGGTCTTGTAAGAGATGAATGGTCTCACCAGTCATTTTAAAGGCTGATTTAAAGGACATGGCTGGTAGACTGACAAAGTGGATAGGATCTAATTTGTCTTCTTCTAATGCCACTCGTCGAAACTCCTGAAAGACATCAGCCAGCAAAATGACATCTAATTCTAAGTAAGCGATCATATAATCGCCAAACGTTTTACAATTAAATTTTAACCATGCCTCTTGAGCATGTTCATAGTCCTCTACTGGACAATCTTCACCCGTCAAATCGTTTTTGAATTTGTCAATGGAAGGAAGGGTTGTTTCATTTAGTTTAGACATTGAGCTAAAATACGCATAAGGAAAGACTCCTTTGCGAGTGATTATTTCATCCGTTAAGTTTGGATAGTGTTTCTTTAAAGTTTGACTATGGGGAAGAAACTTGAGATTACGAACGAGAGAAGCTAGTGACGCTGACATGAATTGAAATGAATCTAAAAATTTTATTTCGAAGAAGACTGTCTTATTTTCTTTAGTTTTATCTACTGGTACTTTTGCTGTCATTGCCATGAATTTTTCTCTCGTTTGTGCTATTACATTAAACTGCCACGATTTCATCTGGCTCAACCCTCCTTTTATGAGCATATGACTGTCATAGCCCTTAAAGTTATGAAAAATGACGGGTAGTACACGACGTCTCAACCTAAGTGAAAAGTTACATTTGGAGCAGAGTGCGTTTCTAAATTTACCAGTGATGTGATCATGATCACGCACTTTCTTAATTTTATCGTCATCAAACGTTTTATGACATTTAGGACAGGATGTGCAACTTTCAAATTTTTGTTTGTCTTCATCTGACATATGTAGTGACTTACGCTGCAATTGGGAATCATATGATTGTTGAAATTTTGCAGCTTTATCGAGAAATTCTAGAAATTTTGAAATGCAATCTTCACCTTGCCAAGTATGCATTTTGTTTTGTCTATTCCTAAAGTGGTCATGCCATACTTCATAGCAGGATATGGCTGCTGGCTTGTGGATGATATCATCAATGTAGCATTCTATGTCTGCGTAAATGACACGCAGGGGACTTAATTCGTCACCATTATCCCTATGTGAAAATATTTTATCTTTGGGCATGCGTTCCATTTGTAATTTACCTCGCTTGCACCATTCATAGTGAGTTTCAAATTTATCTTTACTCCAAAATGAGCGGATGCAGCGGTCGCATACAAAATGTTCACCTCTTTTAGAGTGCCCCAAGTGAGTGTACAAGCGAGAGATTTTGGGAATACCACAGTAGTGCCATTCCTCGCTATCATCTTGTTTTACTAATAAGAGGTTGACTACACGTTCATAACAAGTTGAACGTGAATTATAGCGGGCACCCTTCAACCCCTTCTCCCACACGTGAACGACAATTTTAATCTTATTATGTTTTTCGAACGTTTCTACATCTTTGATTTTCATGTTGTTACTATCACAACCTTCAAAGTCTAGTTCATCCTCCCACTGTCTATAGCTATAGGTGCGATCTCGATGCGCGTTGATATCATTATAGTGAAGGATGGATAGGACTGCATATTTGAAACACTGTGATTTACAATCAACATTGATGACAGCTTTCTTATTATACAACGTTTTTGGAAGTTTAAATGTGCCTCGAGCTGCATGACTTTCTAATAGGGAAATTTTGAATATGGCTGAGTCCACACCATCAAAAATGAGAGCGCTGTCGCGTTGATTGAATTTATCTACATTTGATTTTAAACATTGAATGTGAAAATTTAGCCAAGACTCGCAGTCTACAACTTCGGTTGCGGAAGAGGAAGGAATATGAAACTGTATTCTCTCCGTCACTTGACCCGTTTGAAAATCTATTTTAATATATTTTAGTTTAAGGTAGATGAGCGCCTTCATTCTAAAATTGTCTAAATTATTGAAGAGCGCTTCGATAATGTTAGAATTTTGAAGGAGCCACTCAGGAAAATCTACTATTTGAGTATTGGACTCCATGAAGTAGTCGCGTACTAAATTATTATGTGAAACATTAATGAGGGAGATGGTAGAGGTACCGTTGGTGTAGTGATCATTTGCATGCGTGTGTTGAAGTCTGTGCGAAGATCGCTGAAAGTGACTATCAAAAGAAAGAGGGCACAAATCGCAAGGAAAGGAGATGTCATCGTCAGAATCAACTTCACCTCCGGAGATTGACGCCGCTTTGCGTTGACACACACGTTGTTTGATGTGTCGAAGGAGACTGTGCTTCCTTGTAAACATATGTCCGCAGTCGGCACATTCCCACTCGTTGCCTTGCCGCGAGAGTCCTGAGCTGGAACTCACATCACCTGAAAGAGAAATCATTCTTTCATCTCTGTTCAAGCCTCAGTGTAGTGTTACAACCTACCTTGACTCAATAACTCTAAACTTTCCTCGAGAAGAGAGGGCGTTGGTGATGAAGTTGATGTCTGAAATTGAGGAAGATGCTATTAGTCACACGTTTGAGGGAGATGAGAGGAAATTTTCAACTTACCATTTCAACGAAATCAAGTTTAAGGTTGATACTTCTACAAGATAGAGACTTCACTCAAATAATAGTCAAAGAGAGAGATCGTGCGTTCGTCACTTGTATGATTCACAGATTAAATGAAATGACCTGAATGTTACTTTGCTTATATACTTTCATCCTCTTCATTCATTGGATGTTCATTCTGATTGGCTGCTTGTGTATACTTAAGAATTAGAAAAATGTTAAAGTTATCATTATTCAAAGTCAGCATTTCAAAGACAACATGACAAGTCCTCCAACAACACCAAATACCGCATTGGAGTTCTCCTCTCCATATACATCAGCAAAGGTGCTCGTTACACCAAATGCACCAAGAAAGGCGAAGGTGGAGAAGACATACAATCTCGACAATATACGAAAGTTATCATTATCGGAGGAGGATGAAGAGGAGTTGCCCGACCTAACAGGCATACGGTGGAAATATTTACAATATGATGCCGAAGGGGTGATGGAGATGACCAGCAAGTCGCACTTGCATCAAATATGGGAGTGGTACACCCCTAACTCCCAACCGCGAACCGTGGCGGAGTGGGCGTACATTGAGAAAGTGAGGGACGCTGCAGAAGAACGTTTAAAGCAGCTCAACTGTTTTTGTAATCTATGTGAAGTCAGACTCTGGGACGATATTGACGATGAAGACCTTTTGAAATACATGCCATAATAAATGTTTATTTCGTATTATCTTTGCTTTCATACTGACTTACTTGAATGGGGTTTTAGTGAATAATTTAACCATGTATACTTTTTCATTTGGAAATAGTAGCACGCTTAGTTTAACTTGTAAATCTTATAACATTTCATATGGACGATGATGGTAGATGAAATAGTGTCAAATAAATTAAGATAGCTTACACTTCTGATACAGGGATAGCAATCGACTGCGATCCATGTGTAAAGAGCTTGTTAGACTACGGATGGGCTTAAGTGGATGATTTAACCATGTATACTTTTTCATTTGGAAATAGTAGCACGCTTAGTTTAACTTGTAAATCTTATAACATTTCATATGGACGATGATGGTAGATGAAATAGTGTCAAATAAATTAAGATAGCTTACACTTCTGATACAGGGATAGCAATCGACTGCGATCCATGTGTAAAGAGCTTGTTAGACTACGGATGGGCTTAAGTGGATGATTTAAGCATGTATACTTTTTCATTTGGAAATAGTAGCACGCTTAGTCTAACTTGTAAATCTAAAAACATTTCATATGGACGATGATGGTAGATAAAATAGTGTCAAATAAATTAAGATAGCTTACACTTCTGATACAGGGATAGCAATCGACTGCGATCCATGTGTAAAGAGCTTGTTAGACTACGGAAGAGAGAAGTGTGTTATGTTGCGTGTGGCGCGTGAGTGTCCTCCCATTTCATTCCATTCATCAATTCGTCTCATTGATAGAGACAGGTAGAACTCATGGTTCTCATAACGTATGCAATGGAAAGTTTTAGGCAACCTTCGACAGTTGGCTAAATGTCGCCCTGACGCGAATGCATGCTACGTTGAGACAGAGGCAATCACTTGCAAACATGACGCAGAGAGGTTTAACAAGATTGACCATTGCCGAATGTCCCTTGCGGTATACATAGCTACGGGTTTCACCGCCGCCCTTTACAGGAACGCCCGTCGAAAGGAAGTATTACACCGAACTTCATTTGCAACGTTCAAGTTGACTGATAGCAGATTCAACTTAATGATAGTATTCGCCAGTCCGAAGACTGCCCAGGGCAAACCGCGAGGAGGTTCTATCATGTCTTGCCCCATGGTGGCCCTTAAGAGAGCCGATGGTTCGTTCTCGGGAGTAACAAGATGACTATTGGCTTGAATAGTCAATAGGTATGACGGTTAGGTTCTCGTATACCCTATACCGCCTAAGCCGTGGTGGTGCATCTGGCACCTTTCGGATGCGGGTGGTATTTGGAGTCCACACCTCATCCGTCCAAACGATCCTCTTGATCTTCCCCTTCTTCTCATCCTCATCCCACTCGTCGAGGATGACGAACTCGGGAATGTCGTTGTCTTCATCAGTGAAGACGGGAATGTTGTCGGCAGATGTCGCTTCCATCGTGACTTCAAATTGAATGAGAAGCGCTACAATCTTCTGGCTTATATAGGGTTTTCAACAATGAATTGCTCAACAGCGAATCAGAATGCTTCAGGGATAGCAATCGACTGCATAATGTTCAAGTTGACTGATAGCAGATTCAACTTAATGATAGTATTCGCCAGTCCGAAGACTGCCCAGGGCAAACCGCGAGGAGGTTCTATCATGTCTTGCCCCATGGTGGCCCTTAAGAGAGCCGATGGTTCGTTCTCGGGAGTCGTCATCCTACAGCCTACCAATTCTGCTGAGAGAGTCAAAGACTCTCTCTTTGGTAGCACTGTCGACTTCCACACTAACTGGCATGTGAGTATAGAGTGGAATGTAGCGCCATTCCGTTGGATTGGCAGCAGTTGCTGTCATCGGATTGCCAATCCGAGCAAGATTGTTGTGGACTCTGTCTTGCTCCTCTAGCCTGACGAACTCCTCAAATAAATTTCGCGGCCTTAACTGCGGTCCGCGAGGAGAGCTGACTTGACTGTTCGGCGTCTGCATGATTGAAATGAAATGAAATGAGAGGCAGTGGTTTATATACCCCTCTAACGCGACGCAACGTTCAAGTTGACTGATAGCAGATTCAACTTAATGATAGTATTCGCCAGTCCGAAGACTGCCCAGGGCAAACCGCGTGGAGGTTCTATCATGTCTTGCCCCTAGGTGGCCCTTAAGAGAGCCGATGGTTCGTTCTCGGGAGTAAATTGATGGGGTGGTGAAGGCAGGCAAAGATCTGCAATGAAAATGATATGTATTAGAATAGGATATACTATCTTATTTACTTTTTTCACTTACCAAGTTAGTCATCCTTAGGCAGTCTCGCGGGCTTCCTGATTGAAAATTTGTGGAGATGCCCGCGCATTCTTAGTGTAGCGTGGAGGCATTTCTTGCTCGGATGTCCATGATAGCATACAATGCTTTCGTCCAGGCTTTTATTGACGAGGACTTCGCCGGCCAGATGGTTATCCCGAATAGGGATGTGGAACTCAAACAAACGATCCTCATTCACACGTTCCCACTCATCCCTCATGCGCTCCAACTTCTCACACGCCTGCCTCTCATCACCCCGCCGAGCCACAGTCCTCTCCAACTCAACATTCCTCGCTCTCAACACACTCATCTCCTTCATCATCTCCTCAAACTTCGCTTCTGCCTCTCCCATTCTCCTCTCCGCAGCACTCGCCCTCTTCTCACACTCATCATTCTTGTCTTCCAACACTCGCACATTCTCCTTCAACTCTTTCACAACACGCCTCATACGGATATTCTCATCTGCCACCTCCTTACATTTCACCTCCTTCATTTTCAGCTCACTCAACTCACTCAACGTTCTCTCATTCACCTTCCTCAAACTTTCATAGCGATCTACCAACAAAGCATGTGCCGCTTGCTGCGACACATGCTTCTTTTCCATGTCCTCATCCCACCGCGCCGACTGCTTCCGTACCCCACCACCCTTCACTATTGGGGAAGATGAGCTCTTCGGGGGGTCGCTAATAACAATATTGGATACCTCCGATGACGAAGAGCTCAACTTCCTCACACACTTCCTCACTCGCTCCCTATCCAAATCCACATCATCCTCATCATCACTCTCAAACACTCTCTTCCGCCACTTGTCAGCCTTCAAACCGGCCACAGCATTCTCTACCTCATTCTCCACAGCATTCCCACTAGCATTCTCCACAGCATTCCCACTAGCATTCTCAACAACATTCCCACTAGCATTCTCAACAACATTCTCAACAACATTCGCAACATTCGCCAACATTCGCTCCCTCTCTTCCACAATCAACTGCGTAAATCTCAAATCGGTCACCAACCCTCCTACACACTCACCATGCCTCCGATAAAACTCGGCCTCCTGCCCAACAACCAACAGCACCCTGCACTTCACACAGGCAATCCTATTCAGGATAACCATGTGGTCGGCCCCTGCCTTCCTTATGTGGTCCCTGAGACCGTCTCGGCGGTTGATTCTACCGCATACGCACATTTTAATATGAAATTTCTTATTTCTATCGTTGTTCACCATTTTTGCTGTCAGTACTCAGATTTCTCGTTAACTGTAAGATAATGAAATTAGTATAAGTTTTGAATCATGTAGTACAGTCATATTCCTAAAGCATTACACTTAGTCAGGAATGATAGATGTGAGTGTAGTGAGTGGCACTCGATCCCGTCGACAGCCCGAAGGCCTTGTACCGATCACTAGGGAAGTGAGAGATCTTCCCCGATACCCGCTCTTTACAGCTAAAGACATCATTGTCACTGCCCCGAAGTGGTAACAGGAACGCCGAGTCAAAGGTAGTGATCAGTAGCTGGGATCTAACCCCTCAAAGCTGCCTTAGTTAAATTTCTGATAGCAGATTTGAATGTAGTATACAGCCTAGAACATAATATCATCATTCAACATTCAACTTAGTCAACATTCAACATAATATCAACACTTAGTGAGGAATGATAGATGTGAGTGTAGTGAGTGGCACTCGATCCCGTCGACAGCCCGAAGGCCTTGTACCGATCACTAGGGAAGTGAGAGATCTTCCCCGATACCCGCTCTTTACAGCTGAAGACATCATTGTCACTGCCCCGAAGTGGTAACAGGAACGCCGAGTCAAAGGTAGTGATCAGTAGCTGGGATCTAACCCCTCAAAGCTGCCTTAGACTTAGTTAAATTTCAAATCTGATAGCATATTTGAACTCAGGATACTTGAAAACCTTAGTCTATATGTTAAAACTTTGAAAAAAGTGAAAATTAAGAATTTTTAAAAAATTCCGCATTTTACTACTCATACTACTTTTAAAAAATTTTATCAGTAGTAAAGACACTATCAAACTCTATCATACAAACTTTGAAGTAGCAAGATAGCTTGCCTACTTCAAAAGATAGAGTCCTTTGCACCCGATATCGGGAGCTCAGAGCGACGACCGTCGCTTACCTCGTCTTTCGATGAAGTGATCAGACTTACGTTGTCGGGGGTTTATATATGCTCGGAAGAAAACTTAAAATGGCTCTATCTCCGAAAGTATTCATCGTAGCGACATGCGGTTTGTTGCAAACGATTTGTCTCACCATTCCTTACAATATGACACCTGAACCATTCTCGTATGACCACGGGAAGTTGGTCCGCCAGCACATGTCCATGTAACATGCCACAAGTGAAAAAATTCCTAAGTGTGAGAGCTCCAGTGTGGTGAAAATTTTGAAAAATTTAAAACTTCCGAATTTCAACCTGGGACCTTAACCAAAACATTTTTCACCAAATTTCACTGACCTCCCCCCCCCTCGTTCAGAGAAATTTGATGAAAAATGTTTTGGTGACGGTCCCAGGTCGAAATTCCACACTTTGGAAAATTTTCAAAATTTTACCCATACAAAGTCACTCTGACACTTAGGATTTTTTCAGGTGAGCGAGCTCCGACCTAAAATCTTGTAACCGCTCTAACTTTTGAACGAAGACAGATAGGAACAAGCCGATTCTTTCACTGAATTTGTCTCACTCTTAGCTTTCAAACGAGCTATTGCACGAGAAAATCCGTCCACTAGAAGCCAAGATAGAAGCTAGCTGTCCAGGGGGGGGGAGGTCAGTGAAATTTGATGAAAAATGTTTTGGTGACGGTCCCAGGTCGAAATTCCACACTTTGGAAAATTTTCAAATTTTTACCCATACAAAGTCACTCTGACACTTAGGATTTTTCAGGTGAGCGAGCTCCGACCTAAAATCTTGTAACCGCTCTAACTTTTGAACGAAGACAGATAGGAACAAGCCGATTCTTTCACTGAATTTGTCTCACTCTTAGCTTTCAAACGAGCTATTGCACGAGAAAATCCGTCCACTAGAAGCCAAGATAGAAGCTAGCTGTCCAGGGGGGGGGAGGTCAGTGAAATTTGATGAAAAATGTTTTTGGTGACGGTCCCAGGTCGAAATTCCACACTTTGGAAAATTTTCAAATTTTACCCATACAAAGTCACTCTGACACTTAGGATTTTTCAGGTGAGCGAGCTCCGACCTAAAATCTTGTAACCGCTCTAACTTGTGAACGGCTGGTCCGATTGACTCGCAACAAAAAATGTTGTCGAGCAGTTTTTTCTCCTCTTTCAAACGAGTAGCTGTAAGACAAAATCCGTCCACTAGAACCAAAGTTAGAAGATTGTTGTCGGGGGGGGGGTCAGTGAAATGTGATGAAAAATGTTTTGGTGACGGTCCCAGGTCGAAATTCCACACTTTGGAAAATTTTCAAAATTTTACCCATACAAAGCCACTCTGACACTTAGGATTTTTCAGGTGAGCGAGCTCCGACCTAAAATCTTGTAACCGCTCTAACTTGTGAACGGCTGGTCCGATTGACTCGCAACAAAAAATGTTGTCGAGCAGTTTTTTCTCCTCTTTCAAACGAGTAGCTGTAAGACAAAATCCGTCCACTAGAACCAAAGTTAGAAGATTGTTGTCGGGGGGGGGGGGGTCAGTGAAATGTGATGAAAAATGTTTTGGTGACGGTCCCAGGTCGAAATTCCACACTTTGGAAAATTTTCAAAATTTTACCCATACAAAGTCACTCTGACACTTAGGATTTTTTCAGGTGAGCGAGCTCCGACCTAAAATCTTGTAACCGCTCTAACTTTTGAACGAAGACAGATAGGAGCAAGCCGATTCTTTCACTGAATTTGTCTCACTCTTAGCTTTCAAACGAGCTATCGCACGACAAAATCCGTCCACTGGAAGCAAGCCGTCCAGGGGGGGGGGGGACGTCAGCCGAAAATTTTTTCTCTCCGATTTCGCTGGAAACATCCTTCCTAACCCAAAATTTCACGTAGATTCCGAATCTGGCCTCCGTTTTCTCATCCGATGCTTCGTTTGGACGCTACACACCAAAAACATCACACACTATAGCCTCAAGACTAATCCTGGCGGTCGCCCACGTCAACCTAGACGGTCGCCCACGTCAACCAGGCGGTCGGACCAACTCACCCGAGTCTCACACTCTGTCGTTGCAGAGGGGGGGGGGACGTCAGCGAACATGTTGTGAACGTGGACCCACCCGGCCGGCACACCACGACAGACCACAACCTCTGTCGTTCCAGAGGGGGGGGGGACTCAGACACGAAGCACCACGGCGGCCGACCACGACACTCTGCCGTGCCAGAGGGGGGGGGACGCAGCGAACATGTTGTGAACGTGGACCCACCCGGCCGGCACACCACGACAGACCACAACCTCTGTCGTTCCAGAGGGGGGGGGGACTCAGACACGAAGCACCACGGCGGCCGACCACGACACTCTGCCGTGCCAGAGGGGGGGGGGACGCAGCGATGGCCGCCATCTTGCGCGGTCCAGAAGTGGAGTTTTGCTTACTACTCAGTTGTAAGTGTTTCTTAAAAAACCCTGCTTAGACTTATTGAGACTCAAACTTAGTCCAAGCTACGAATGTGCTGGTGTCCCGTAGTTTCCTCCGGAGTTGATGACATTTCTGCAATGAGTCATAAGACAATCTACTTCCCGGTGAAATCTGCTTTTATCGATGATGTCAGATCACAAAAAATTTCATTTATCACTTCGACAACTGATGTGAAGCACGTAAGTCCTGATTCCTTCATTAGTTTCTATTTCAGCCAAAGATCCAGAAGGTTTAGATTTGGTGAGTACTGAGACTTGCAAATCATCGTAACTCGTGACTTAATCATCGTAAAATCATAGGAAACTTCAATCTTCACATGAGGGCGAGCATTGTCATATTGCCAGTGATTAAGGGTTTTCTACAAAACTGGTTGGGAACCTAAGCACCTCCATTTGTTTTCGGTAGATCGCAAAAAATCCATGTACAGGTATCACCATTGATTGATCCCTTTCGGTAGAGCTCTCAATTCACGCAGAAACGCCTTTTGGCGGCAAAAGCAATCATTGCCAAAGTCTTCTTTGGCGTGAGACGAGAGGCCGTCACCTGAGGTCGTGCAGAATGGTGGGTCTTCAAAACTCTGGCCGTCGGTCAACTGTGCTGATGTTCAACGCAATGTTTCACCCACTGCGAAGAGGTTATACAGATCTTCAGCAAAATCCGCTAAAGTACAAAGAAGAAGAGTTTTACAATCAACTCGGGCTCTCTTTTTTTGATCATTCAGTGTCATGTGGACCCATTGTGGCATGAGGTTGTACATTTCAAGCTACTCAGTCAGTATACGCCAGATGTTCGAGATGGACGTCTCTCTATGGATGTTTCTTCCTCGAAATCTCGTGTAGTCAAGTGAGCCTCCTTTTTCGATAGTCTGGCAAACGTTCGTGCGTCCCAAGAAACAGATAACAGCCATCACTTTTTTCTGCCGAAATCATGCGGGCAACGGTGGAGTAACCGAGACAGTCATCAGTCAAACCTCAAGTAGTGCTTCATGAATTTCTGGAACTGATCTTTCTCTTCTCCATTCAGTATAAATGTAGAAACGAAAATGCACTTTTCGCGCGTTCATTATCAAGCATGCAAAAGTTTGCTGTGAAACGTATACTCCAGGACTTAAGTCTAAAATTTAAGCATTAGTTAAGTTGTTAAGAAATATTTTTGTTACTCTTGTCATGTACATGCACGCTATCACCAGACACCGTTGATTTAAAGTTCCTTTGAAATCGAATTCAAATTATTGAACTGCAGACGAGTTTTCAATGCAAGGGATTATAATTAGTGATGATAATTACAATTCGTTGAAGGTGGGAATTTCGATACTTTATGGATAGATATGAAACAGTGTTCAGATATCTATGATTCAAAATTCTCCCGTTCTTCAGTCACATATGAACTACAGCATCTGTGGTTAAAATTTCTAGAGAATTGAATGGAATTTCGTTGAGATACGTAATTATGAGTTCTCAGTACTTACGAAACAGCGCATTATTACCACAGAATCTTTCGGAGAGGAGAAATACAGCAGCGAAGAAACTGTATAGGCAGTGTCATCTCCTAACTTCTCCTCTAAATCGAAGTCGTCCTGTAGTGAGTGTGGGCACTGGCCGACACATACTTCCACACTCCTCAACCACGCGTCATCTTCATGACACATATGACAGCATTCCTTCAGTGACTTTCGAACTAGTAGCTCTTTTATTGTGTATTTCATATTGACCTGCTTATCACTTTTTATTTGTGTAACTTTGTGTTTTTGATGATTTTCATTCACTCGAAATAAATAAATTTCTATTCTATTATTCCATACAATGTGTAGACCATTTCAAGCACTCTGCGGTGTTTGCCCTGGCTGATAACCCTTCCTGAAAACTACCTGCGGTGTTTAAATCGACTGATTTGAACTTGGGATAAAGCCCTTGTACATTCACAATGTATAAACAGAGCAACTAAATATTGAGTTGCATCCTCAGTTGAAAAATGGAAACAGACCTGAATAGCTGCTATTTCATCCAATGTCAGGAATTATCAGCAGGCCTAGTTTACATCTCTCTTAACATCGATACAACTCCCTATTTAAAGTGCCTTGCCCGGGTAAATTTGAGATTTGCAATTAGCAAATTAGTGAAATTTCGACGGGCATTCATTAAATATCACTTCAAACACACTACTGGCAAATCGCCTAAGCTAGTGCATCTGAAATAATGAATAAATCGTCCTTTTTGTAAACGTAATGTAAATAGAATAATTGAATTTTACTGGAATTTCTCATAGTAACGCTTTTGCATTCTTCATATAGTAGCTGTCTTGAATAGTTGTAGATTTGCTAAATATTTTCATGCACAATTCATATGCTCTTGTAACTTATTTTACATGTGATGTAAATTTATTTTTTAAGTCAGGGGATATAAGAGAAATCACTTCTACTCAAGTGCTCCGACGCGATTCGGAGTCTATCTAATTCTAAATGCCAAAATGACTGAGATCATCAGAATGGCACGATAATTACTCTGCAAACATGTGTTCTTAATTAAGTACAGATAGAGATAAAGACATTGAGGCTGTAATGTCAAAGCTGCCTCAAAGATGTCGCGAAGCACATAATGCTTATGACACAGTTTAGCGACTACAGCCCGTTAAATAATGTATAGGTTTTCATTAATTTGGACCCACCAATTCCAAGAAGCATTACTTTGAAAATTGAAGCCTGAAATCACAGCTTATATTGCCGAATCACAGGGTATTGCCGAATGGCAGTCAAAATTTACCGACTGTGCTCGAATAGGAAGTGTCTTTTAAATTCAATAAAGAAAAGAATTACAAAAGACGCTGCCATGTTTTATGGTCAATTGTGCATGTCAAACATAAATTAATTTTTCTTTATGAAATCAACACACATCATCACTTCGGATTTATTATAAAGAAATCTTATTTTCAAACTTACGTAATACATACACCACGTATTATTCATTTCTGTGTAGGCCCCTACTTGTTACTTATATATTAAAAATCCTTGACTTAGGCTACGTGTAGTAGAATCGAATTCAATCTTGTAATCTCGATTATTAAGCGTTAATATCTTGCTACTTATGATGCAACCATGCAACTTCCGACATACACATATTTATGCGATTAGAAAAAAATAAGCTTCTAGTAGACACTAAAGGTTTGGTAAATTTGCTGCAAGACACTAGAAACGCTACCAGATGAAATGAAATAAAGCATTTGGCTGCAAAAATTTTAGTACCGTCAACTGGGGTAACTTGTGCCATTTTTTTGCGTTTTTTGAGATTGCGCCCAGTGAATTTTTTTTAGAACTCCAACCTTACATGGCACTAGACTTCAGGGTTCTCGAAATACCAAACACATTTTGTGAATTTTTTTCTGGCTATACTTTTGACACTAGGACCCGCCAAAAATGGCACAAGTTACTCCATCAAATTGGCAACTTGTGCCACTCATCGTATGTTGTATTAATTCGGTCATTTACTTACAGATGTTACTTGAAATCACAAAACCAAATGTTTCTAATTTATTTTGCAGTATTAAAACAATAGCAATCGCACAAGAAAATCGGAGCTCACGCAGAATTTGTAAAAATATATAAGTAAATATCATAAAAAGGGTAATTTTTTCCTTAAAATTGATCAAGCATCGATAGTACCACTCAATGTTATGAAGATCGCATAAAAAATAAAAAAATGAAGGGGTTTTTAAAGCACATGTAATGATCATTCGAGGAATTGGTGTTTCACATTTTTTAGCCTAATCGAAGTTGGTAGATAGCAAGAACTGGAGTAGGCCTACACATACCGGTATGGGGCACTCCACAAGATTGAACAATTCATCGCAATACAATTACCATTCATCGTAGTTAACATTGAAACGAAGCACGCCTCTTCTAAGAACGACAGGTATGGGCCTACTTTACCGACAATATGCTCGTAATCAATGTCGGAGATATTTTCTTTCTCTGGAAAATGAATTGATCGTTTTCTTCCCGGTATTTTTTCACAGACATACTGTGAAATCGGCATTTCCATGATTGGTCAGCACTTGTTCTAACAAATGTTATATGCTGTTTGATCGAAGCAAACTGAGTTTGATGAGAACCCATTCACCCTCAGTCAAAGTTCCAATAGCAATTTCTTCGACTCCCTCCATCGGGTGATGCTGATGATCGAGTGACATTGCATGTGAATTCTGAGACACTTAATCGCTGTCCCCAACAGACTCAAGTGGTGAATCGGCATCTAAGCTTGAGATGTCAAAGTTCGATGCGTCTGCTCCTGCACTTTGGTGATGAAGTGCAGTATTTCATTTCATCATAGTTACACATCGGTCAGGTTCGACATTCATCCGTATATTTGCCGAGCGCTTTTGTATGGTTTACGAGTATAACGCATCAGACGGAAGAAAATAAACTAAGCTGTCGCTCATGTCTTCACAATTTGCCTGACCGTTTTCAGGTAATTGTTCCAGTACTCTATCACGATTCAAAGGAACGATCCCGGTCTCATATATCTACGATATCATATTCTGCGATCGTTATACATTCAAATAGCTTATCCATTGTGTCTAAATTGATGAGCATGGGAAGGGCATTCTTTGGAATTGATGGCAAATTGCGTCCATGGCTATGTTTCCTCTCAGTCAACGGTTGTCTCCACACACGCTTCAAGTTGCGAAAAAGGCAATATCTAGCGGTTTTGAATTTCTGGTCATGACTTACCATTTCGCACAGTATCGTAAAAACCGAATGCAATATATCTCAAACCGCAAAAAACGGACCTTATAAGTCTACATGTTTAGGGTAAATCCAATTTATTCCACAACATTTCTGTCTTTTCAACTTTGGGTCTCAGATTTCCGTGAAAATTCGCATATATACTTATTTTTTTACGCTGAACACGAAAATCGTAGCGGCGACCACACCAGATAAAAACTTTCCATAGAAATCTAGCACTTTTAAAATTCCATTTTCTTCTACATCTCGGTCAGAGGACAATGATCTCGGTCAGATAGATGTCGAACAGGAAACTCTTCTGCTTCTGCATTTGGGTTGCTGATGAGACTGGGAACTTAGGATGAATGCTTGCATGCGTAAAGCGAAGTGACCAAAGTGTAATGTATTGCATGATCGTGACCCGCCTTGTCCTCTGACCGAGATCTTCAATTTTAACGTTGTCCTCTGACCGAGATTTTTAAGGTCTCGGTGAGAGGACAAATTGATGTCAAACAGGAAACTCTTCGGCTTCAGCATTTGGGTTCATGAGACTGGGAACTTAGCGGGCGAATATGTGAATGCGTAAGACGAAGTGATCTAAATGAAATTGCATACATTATAATGTCCTTTGACCGAGACCCTTGTATTCTGATCGAGATCTTCAATTTTAACGTTGTCCTCTGACCGAGATTTTTTAGGGTCTCGGTCAGAGGACATTCTCGTGGTTTTTGGAGATTTTGAGAGGGTTAATTAATATAAATGAAAAATTTCTTTTGCATAGATGTTAAGAGCATGGATCCCACCTATGCCGCGAAATTTCATCGATTCCTGACAAAATTTCTGGTTTCAGCATCCATATGAAATTTTTGGGAATATTCAAATACTCTGGTCGAAAAAACGGATAAAAATATTTTTAAATCAATATTACTCACTTGTAACGTCACCAAGCTGAATTTTCTTTACGGATTTATAAACTAGCACACTAGAGGATTCGCTTGGTGCAAAACGTTTGATGGAAAAATCAATATTCTTCGAGAAAAGGTATCTCGGTCAGAGGACAGAAAACGTCTCGGTCAGAGGACATTTTTTTCATTGGACAATGGAAACCCAGTGAAAAGTCAATGATTAATATTAATTACAATATTTAAAATTATACTGTCTTAAAGAGCTGATCTTCTACTTTCAGATGATATAAATATTAGTGGGTGTATTTGAATGTAGCTGATCGAAAATCCGTGTTGAAGTGAGAATACTGTAACTTTGGACATGCTTTTTTGGTCACTTTTCAGCAAAAAACGGCAACTTGTGAAGAAGGTCTTGATTTTAAGACTTTTTGAAAACTATGCCATAATAGATGAGATCCTGACGGTTCGATTAAAAAAAAACTATTGAAATCGGTTCAGAAATATGGATTTTACAAATCAAAGACACATTTTCGTCAAATGTTGTGGATTAAATTGGATTTACCCTTTACATCATTTGAACAAAATGAAAAACATCATTATAGGAGTCACAGTTACAGTCAATTGATAATCTATTTTACTGATCAATAGCCATAATTAATAATAATATAATAATAATAGCCATGAAAATCTTTTCTGTGCAATAGGAGTTCATTATTACTTGTACTAGTTATGGATAACCTGTGCCACCGACCTTCGGGGTAACTTGTGCCACGAAAATAGACTAATTTCACTAAAACTGGTCTCATAACTTCAAAAATGAACCAATTTTGTTCATTCCTTTTCGTATCTCATACCAATGCGCCACATAATAGGATATTTGAGTATTAGCTAAATTGAAATAATGCATCAATACTCACAACATGAAAGTTTTTTGCATTTTGAAAAACTGCAAAAAAGGGACTTTTTCAAAAAAATCTCAGACAATCTGAATTTTGTAGAAAGTCTCAGAACAGATGTAACTTTTTGCTAAATTGATTCAATTTTACAGGAAAATTAATCACAAGACCGATAATATTATCATAAATCTCACAGATGGATGCGAAGGTCCAAAAACGACCGTGGCACAAGTTACCCCAGTTGACGGTATTTTAACCGGTTTGGCAGCGTACGATTTACAGTGTACACCTTACGAATTCGTGTGAAACTTCTTTTATCACATTTTTGAAATAGCTTCGATAAAAAAACATAATAACAAATCCAAGCGTGAATTTATGACAGCGTGAAGTGCAAATATACAAGTAGTGATGAAATGAATTGCCCACACCATTGCACTACATGTAGGAATGATGTTGTACCACCGATTCGGAGAAAATATACATGTATATTCACAAATTCTGACAGATTTCCAAAATCTGAGTGCTCATCCCTGAAATAGCCCGAGTTCGGGTTTATGATAATAGCGGCAATCGAACCCGATCCGACTTCACAATTGTCCTACCCGAGCCCGACCGGGTTTTGGGTCGGGTTCGGGTCGGTTTCCGGGTAGAAAAACTCATATTCAATAGCAAAGTGATAGCAATAATTCAATTATTGTCTTGTAATTTGTCAATTTTTCATCGGTTTGCCAGCCACCAGATGAAACCTTGCACTGTTCAAGTGGGTTTCCCTTACATGTACTTCGAGAGAAGCTTCGCTGAGTTAATCCTTTGCTTTCATGACTGCATGTATAAGTGCCCAGCCAGTGCTCGGGACAAACTTGAAAGGGAAACTAAATTTTTCAACTTCGACTTCGATTGCTCCAATGTGATGTTGAGAGAATTCTCTACCAATACGTCCAGCTAGACCTTCAGTAGGCGACCACATTCCTTTCGACGTCTTTATCTTTTGTCAACATGTGCTTCTCTTTTTTATATATCCAATACAATATATATAATATATATTATATACATATTATATATATATATATTTTATATATATGAATACAATCGTGTTATCGATACAAATTACAGGTGAAACAAACTTGAATCCTTTTTCCTCCTAGTTTCAATTAGTCTTGCGCAAAGATATTACATGTATACAAAATATTTTTGTTGTTGCCGGACCTCTCGTTTAGGGAATAATAACAATAATAAAAATAATGATGAGTTTATTAGAAACTAGTAAGGCCCCCGGACTTCGTCCAGGATTTATATGCATAAGTATGTTAAATTAAGACAGTGCACATTGTTGCATACCAAGTTTACCAACTCATTCGCCTACACTGATTGGCTGTCTTACCATTTAGATCGCGTTCTCATTGGCTGTTGGTGAATCCGTCGTGAAACATTAGAATCAATGAGACGCATGTCTAGCGAGGCAATTTTTTAAAGCAAATGAGGAGTTCATTTGTAAATTTAATGTAGTTACTTGTGTAATTAATATTTTTTCGGTAAAAATTTACACAAAAGTCTACTTTTCTCTGTAATTATGATACTTAGGGAAATGAGACCGGGCGGTTTTAACTACAAATTTTTTGTTCTATTAAATGGTAGTATCATATTGGCGTAAAGTTTCATGGTTTAGGAGGAGTTTGTCGGCGTTTTGCATTTT
The DNA here is from genome assembly GCA_907163375.1 of Prostheceraeus crozeri. Taxonomy (NCBI): domain Eukaryota; kingdom Metazoa; phylum Platyhelminthes; order Polycladida; family Euryleptidae; genus Prostheceraeus; species Prostheceraeus crozeri. The sequence continues at coordinate 219,210 of CAJQUW010004751.1, read as the reverse complement.
ATATATAAGATGTATCATACTAAAACAGATTACCCCTGATACTAAATGGATGACTTTTTTCTACAGTTTGTGATGCCCAATTAATATGTCGTGATTTACGATGATAAATAACAAAAGTATATTTGTAGGTCCTCTCCTTCCAGCGTCACTCTCATCTTTTTCCTCATGCATTTATTTTTCATTCATATAATTTGGTAAAATTGTGAAAATTCTTCATTCAATGTCGCGTCCAATGTAACGTATCTTTGTATGATAGAAACTACACGTATTTGACTTTTGACTTTTTGACATAGTGATCAATGATGCCTTCTATTTCTGCGATGGCATTGACTTTTGTCACATTCAGTTTTTTGGTCATTATTGCATTTACTTAGCAGTTTAGGCGTGCATTTCTTGGTCATATTCTTCATATTTGTCATTCACACATAACTTGATGTCATTTCCCTCGAATAAACTTCTCTGTTTGCGGTTTGCAGGAGAGTGATTGTTTATTAATGCCAAAAATTAATGTCCAATATCCGTTCTCACATTTTCGCTGAAAAAGGGGTTAAACAAAATAATGTTTATCCTCAGTCTTTGTTTACTCTCTGACTGTTCAAACTCTAGTCTGCATTTCAGCCACTTTGGCTAAGAGCATTGTGCTAATAATGTTTCACTTTGTCAAATTTGTTTTTATCAGAAGATAATGACGACAATCGTTTTCACATAATCATTAAAGGCATACTTGGTGCATGCTCCCTATGGGATTGTTGGATTCGGCATCAACATTGAACTATGAAATAAACTTATTTAGTTATTTATTGTCATTATTGAAAATAGACTAAGTGATAATTGTCGAACTCTATGGCTCGCACAGTCGATACCGAAGGCCGAGACAGAGAATGCGATATCTTATTGCGTGACAGTGCGGCAGAGACGAATTCATTAATTTAACAGTAATTCATTATCGATTGAGTTGATGAAATTTCTTCGCGTTCCAGTAGTTAGTCTTGAGATATTGATTATCAATGGGCACCGATGGCACATGGAAGCTAACTTTACCAAACGCATAATTTCGTGGAACATTGGCGCCTTGAGACTATACACTTTTTTAAGAATTTTTGAAGAGTATAAGCCGTTGTATATCTGTTTATACTTGACAGATTGCTTATATTTGACATACTTGTTTATACGTTTATACATTAAAATAATATTCTATGCTTATATGTTAATTTTAATTTTTATGCAAAAGTAGTATATTAAGAATTTTGATGTATTTTGGTAAACGAAACAGGAAAAATACGGACAGAATCACCAATGTATTTTTTTGAAACTAGGTAACAGTAACATCTTTCAGAGTTCAGAGATGGTATTGAACGAAACAACTTGTATGCAACAAAGTGTTGCATGTGTCACACTTCATTTTCGTGTTTTTCATGCACAATTTACAGCGGCCCTGTTTACCGGCTGGTATTGGAAGATGACCAACATTTCCAAGTCTTGTGGAGAGGGCAGGTGTTCGTGAAGGTCCAGGTCGAATTTCTCAAACAGCCAGAAAGACTCAGAAGATATCTCACAACTTCTCTGAAAGAAAACGAATGTTTCACGTACATGTTTTGATAAAATGAGAGCATAATTGACTAAACACAAGATGACTTAAAAAGTTTATATGCATTATTATTAGGTTGTAGCAATTTGTGTTCAACTTCGATAAGCAGTAACAGGTTTTTCATCTCTATAGCCAAATTATCGAATGACAGATTTACATTGTAAAATTATGTGTATATATCATCTACTTTCTGACGACCTTATATTTTCTGATTGATTTATGACAATTACTATGTTAAGTTCTAGTATTTTATTAATTGATTTGATGTTCATATTCATGTCTTGAGACCCCACGATTTCTATTCGGCTTTTTGAAATAAACGTCTTATTTATTTATTTATTTATTTATTTTGCAACACAACAAAATCTTTAAGTTTAATATTTATTTTAACTCAAAATATAAAATAATACAAAATATAGATCTAACCTTCGGAAATCCAGATGAGATGTAGGCCTATTGACTTGAATGTGTCTTTGTAACCTCCAAGTAGCCACCATGCCCATATTGATGAAATTTGCGAATTTAAAGATAGCCACCACCATTTCTTTGATCGCAGCTGAGGCCGATAATCCGAAAGAAACCTGTCCAATAGGTCAACTCCGCCCGCCATGTGACAATTGTAGGAGGCAATCATAGTTGGTTGTGGAATTGCAGTTCTTTTCCTATCACTTCGACTCCAGCGTGTCGCCTGACTGATAGGAGTAACACCCTCATTTGAACTGATAACTATAACGGGGGTATTATCGTTCCAGTGGCAGACCACGACTGAACAATCATTGTAACTTTCATGAAATCCTCTCTGAGATTTTGCCATCGCCTCTTTTGATATCAGAGGGCATTTTTCTATTCTGTTGCGCCTGACAATACCAGTACAACGTAGACGGTTTACTTGAAGTTGTTCTCTAAACATGTTAGTAGACGAAAAAAAATTATCCATGTAAAGAACATGGTTTGCTTTACAATCAATGCCCTGTGTGAGTCGCTCGGTCACTTGTTCACCAAGGGGAGAACCTGGGATAGAAGAATTTGATTTGCCAGTGCACACTTCAAAGGCGAACGGAAATCCCTGTGAGCTACAAATCATCCAAATTTTGTAGCCGAATCGGATCGGCTTACCTTTCATGAACATCTTTGCTGAGTGGTGACCGTAGTATGGTACCATGCTCTCATCTAAAGATAGATTCTTTGAGAAGAAGCCAAACTGCTGCAGATTTTCTTCGAGTAATTCCAGCAAAATATTTGTCACAGGACGTTCTTATTCAGATCAAAACAAAACTTTCACTGCTTTTCAATTTTTTGAATTTAAACAAAATATGTAAAATGGTAAAATTTAATTCTGATTATCAAACTAGCAGACATTACTATTCATATCAGATTGACAGGCAGACCAAGATATTTCATTATAAATCCTTCCGAAATATTTTGTCAGCGATCAAATTTGTATAGGCCCAAATGGAAGATGGAAGACGCCTTATCTTGTGTGACAGTGGCCTTAGTCTGTGTTATCTATGCCTTTGGAGCTATTTTAAGCACAGAATTAGACAGATAGTCTCTTCTTCTGTTTGACTAGAAAGGAAATAATAGAACATGTAACATTAATGAAATGGCACAATCTCCTGACTAAATACCATAGCAATCGAACAATGAGCAGCCAATTCAACGATAAACACGCCAAATTGTGCGAAGTTTCAGTGACTGTTATCAACTGGATCACGCAGCAAAGAGGCGCAGACGATGTCAAGTTCTACACAGAAGTTTGTGAACGTTTTTTCGTCCGCCTGCTAACTTTTTCAATAATCATCGGAAGGGACAACATGATCGAGAAACCTTTTGCGCAATGATCTGAATTCTTCGAATCTGAAGGAATCGCCGCGATCGGAGCATTTTGAAGGAATCCACAACAATTCGCGAGTGACGCACGATTATTTTTCCTATCTCTGCAAGATATTAAAAATTTCTTTTCCCACTTAGTAAGTTCCTGCATGTGCCATTATTTTGATTCAGTTTGCACTTCTAGCAAAGTAATACAGTTAAACAATCTAATTCTGTGATTTTAAGACTTACAAAGATTGACTTACAAATAGCTGTTGTTGGGATGGAGGGAATTAGATTTCTATGAAGCAAATGATCAATTAGAGCGCGCCTTTAATTGCTCACTATTTAGACAATCGCAAGCCAAAGACAGTCAGACTAGACATCAATTTGAAGTGTTCATCTTGCTGTTATGTATCAGGCACAAAATCAAAAGATTTCTACGTTTGAAACTCATTCATTTTGGACCTAAATACTGAAACATAGATTCCAGGTAAAGTTTTAGGAAATAATTAGAAATCAATGAAATGTGCTGCTGCATACACTTGCAAAGAATCTACATCTGTCATACCTGTCATACTTGTCAGTCTCATAACTGCGAGTGGAAGTGAATAATTAGCACACGATGGGATGTGACTTCTTGCACCGTTTATGTGCGACAAGTGGCGCTACTGTGCGACAACTCTTAGGGCTGTTTCACACATGCGACTTTTTGCAGCACGATTGTCGCTAAAACTAAATTTGGAATCGGCCTTTCACATTGGACTTTGATTTCTGCGACTGTCAATCATCAGACAAATCATTTCAATCTCTCGATTTCATGAGACATAGAAAGTGGATGTGTCTTAGCCTATTGGAGAAGGGTGTGCATCAAAATTACTTTGAAGACAGGCTTCAATTGTTCTTGTTTTCATCGAAATCAGTAGGAAATCTGTTATCAGACTATCTAAAATTTATTACATAGTTCGCTATAATATTCAAAATCAACATAAAACACTCATGTTTCAGCAATTTTGTTTCGTCGTCTGCTCAGCGTAATAGACATGTAAGCTCATTTAATAGACCTAGAAATCTCAGCAATCTATTCAATCAATTCATCGATAAAAGTGGTCGATTGCATCATCTATTCATAGCACAAGTCAACAAAGTTTCATGAAGCGGCTTTTAATAGCATCAAAAAGAAAAACAACTTTCACAATCTACTGTCAACTTCAAATGTATTATTTGTGATAGAATCGGCTATACTGAACGAAATTTAGCAAGTCGGAATGCGTTTTAATCACCGTAAGATGCCGCACCCAGAAATGTTCTCTGTTTGATGAGATGATGTTAAGGTTCATTGGTAGGTTAAAAACCAATATCGCGCGATATACTCGCGGCAAAATGAAAACGCGCGACATGTATGAAAGGCTCCACAGGCTGTAATGTTAAGCAAACACCCGTGCGACTTCCGCGCTGCAAAAAGTCGCATGTGGTAAACAGCCCTAAGAGTTGTCGCACAGTAGCGTCCATTTGTCTAACATGAACGGTGTAAGAAGTCACGTCCCATCGTGTGCTAATTTTTCACTTCCACGTACAATTATGATACTGACAAGTATGACAGGTATGACAAATGAAGATTCTTTGAAAATCTGTGATGCAGCACACTTCATTGATTTCTAATTATTTCCTAAAACTTTACCTGGAATCTATGTTTCAGTATTTAGGTCCAAAATGAATGAGTTTCAAACGTAGAAATCTTTTGATTTTGTGCCTGATACATAACAGCAAGATGAACACTTCAAAGATCAGATGACCCGTCTTCAGGAGCTATTGGTGTCTAGTCTGACTGTCTTTGGCTTGCGATTGTCTAAATAGTGAGTAATTAAAGGCGCGCTCTAATTGATCATTTGTTTTACAGAAATCTAATGCCCTCCATCCCAACAACAGCTATTTGTAAGTCAATCTTGAAAATACCTCCAAACGGATAGATAACACATTAGAGAGATAGACAGCGAGTCATGAATTTCTGCATTAATGTAGCACTCTTGATTATCAACTGCGCGTTATGAGTCTATGAAAAGCCGACAGACCAATTTTGTCCGGCAGCCACAACGAGTTTCTGCAGGGAACGAGGCCGAAAGTGAGACGTTCACAGAGTGATGTACCAGATTAATCTTTTCTCTGATTAAACGAAAAGTACTAAACCCAGAGTCATAATTTTGGCATGGAATGTCTTCAGGTCATTTCCTATGATGTTCATGCAAACCGGTCTATAAAGCTAGACACATTTAGATTTGGCGAGCCTCTTAATCTCGGCAAACACAAACATTTTGAGCAACTTTATTCACTTCCAACCACATTGTCACATACATTGCCGATCAGAGGCATGATAATAGCTCATGCACAGCATAGGGAATGACCTGAAGACAATCTATATCAAAACTTATGACTCTAGACTCAATACTTTCCAGTCGATAAGTGAAACATAGAAAATATTATTTTAACCAAAAGCTGCAACATGCGTCCCACTGGATTTACATGTATTTTTCTTTGATCGTGTCTGACAAGGAGAGGAACTCACAAGAACTCGGCAGAACGATTCGCAGTAGGCATAAGGTGTGCATAATTCTTTGAAAATCTCATTTTCACCCTCGCCCCCTGCAGAAACTCGTTCTGGCTGCCGGACTAATTGGTTGCCTGCAGATAGCTTGGAAACGCTTTCAGATATCTCTGGTCACATGATCTGATATTTAATATTCATACAACTCATGCATCGAAGAAGTGATGTCAGTTTGTCAGAAAACTGTAGCGACAATTCTGTTACACCCACAGAATTTGACAGGTCGTCTCTTCTTCTCTTTGACTAGAAAGGAAGCATTGGAACATGTAACGCTAATGAAATGTCAGTCTGCAGACATAATGCCACAGCAATCGAACAATGAGCGGCCAGTTCAACACTAAACACGTCAAATTGTGCGAAGTTTCAGTAGCTGTTATCAACCGGATCACACAGACGATGTCAAGTTCAACAGAGAAGTTTGCGAACATTTTTTCGTGCGCCTGCTATCTTTTTTAGTAATGTTCGGAAGGGACAACATGATCGAGAAACCTTGTGCGCAATGATCTGAATTCTTTGAATCTGAAGGAATGGTGGCGATCGGAGCATTTTGAAGGAATTCACAGCAATCCGCAAGCGACGTGCGACTATTTTTCCTATCTCTGCAAGGCATTAAAATTTCTTTTGCCCACTTAGTAAGTTCCTGCATTTACTATCGTTTTGAATCAGTTTGCACTTTTAGCAAACTGACACGCTTAAACAATCTAATTCTGTGGTTACACCACTCACGATTAAACTCGCACTTCTCGCTCGTGTAATCGTTGGTGGTGTAATATATAATTGTCGCACAGTAGCGGTTTAAGAAGTCACAGCCCAGCGTGTTCTAGTTCACTTGCACCCATAGTTTTGAGAATGGCAAGTATGACAAGTCCGACTTCTTTGCAAGTGTGATGCAGCACATTGAATCGATATTTATGTAATTGGCAAAACTACATCTTGCAATTCAACAATTAGATCCAAAAATGAATGAGTTTCAAACATAGAGGCAACTTCGTTCATTAGAGAGCATATATAGAGAGAGTAGCCTTTAACTTTGATTCTTGATGCATAACGGTAAGATGAACATTTCGAAGATTAAAAGATCCGTCTCAGCTGCTGATATCCAAGCAGAAAAGTTCTTGGATTGCTGTGTCTAAAGAGAAAACATTTAAAGGCGTGCTCTAGTTGATCGTTTTATATCATAGAAGTCCATTCTCTCCATCATAGCAACAGCAACTGACAGTTAATCCTGAAGAATACACAACAGAGAGATAGAGAGCATTCGGAAAGTTGACAGAGAATGCTTCCTACCTAGGTCATGGATTTTTGTCAAAATGCAGCAATCTTGGTTATAAATTGAGCGTTATGAGTCCATGACAAACCGACAAGCCAATCAGACAGTGAAATTCTGCCTGTCTATAGCAAATTGTGGTCTATAGTTTAAAAACGGTTTCAGAGATCATTGGTCACGCGGTCCGATATCTATGATTCATACAACACGTACATCGAGGAAGTAATGTCAGTTTGGCAGAAATTGTGGCGACAACTCGGCTACACCACTCTAGATTTAACTCGTTCGCGCTCGCGTAATCGCTCGTGGTGTGACCTATAAATGTCGGTTACTTCAGTGTGCACTCGCACACGGCAAATTCATTAAATGACGGAAGGCCATTAACAATCAATGATCCACGGAATGTACCACTTGGATGCCAAAAATAAATGTTCACATTAAAGAATTGTGGGGTAGCACTTAATGTAGAAGCATAAGCATTTGATGAAGCGACTTTTTCTCCATAAAGTGTAGCGTTATAAACAGCCATCTCAGATGGCCAAATGAAACTGCCATTGCTTAACCGCTTTAATCCAGTTGACGATAAACAATAAATCGAGTCTGTCAAAACACAAAATTTCGGATCTGCTTTCATGGCAGGAGTAATAACTGCTTTCATTGATTGAATAAACTCATTCATTAGTTCCGGAGGATAATGTTCAATCACACGTCCTCCTCTATCTGTGCAATATTTCTCAGCATTCTTGTTTGTTGTTGATTCATTTGACATGTAAAACACTCGATTTGGTGCAGCTTGAAAAGTGGTTGAATAGAATGTTGGGCAGGGCGGACAGCTGATGCGACGATAGAGAACACATCGTCCAGTGGAGAAATAGCTCAGCCTCATTTTGTAATGAAGATTTTTGAGAAGTAGGCAGCGAGTTGGGGTCTGTCGAAGCATGAAGCCACAACATGAAGAAGACAAGGACAGACACTGTGAGGCGCAATCCGCTTTGGATACTGCATGAGAGGACACAACACTTGCACCAACTTCAAAACAATAATCTTTCTGTTGAGCTTCGAAATGGTCTGATATGACGGTTGTCGTGTGAGCTCCAATGCTTCCAAGCAGTACGTAAAACACGAAATGCATGCACCGGCACATCTGGAACAGAATGGATAGATCGGCAATGATAAAATGATAACATTTTATTTTTAAAAAATGATATAAAATGATATCATCAAAAATTTTTGTTCCATTATGTTTTCTAATCATACGAGTAGATTCTTCGCATTTTGTATTGAAGCAAATTTAGTAGTCTCTTTCGTTTGTTCTACCCTTGTCCTTCCCCTCTGGTTGATTCATGAAGCGGAAAGGTACAGGCTATTGTCTGTCAGTCTGTCTATCACGCAAATTATCAAACAACTCATTAATAACTGTCTTGATGTTTTTGAAGTCTTGACTGTAATCTAAATATTTTTAGCCATTTATCGTACTTTAGATACTGTTGGCCTAACCAACCGCAAATGTTGTGGGCATATTTGTAATTCGAGTGTATAAAGCTTAAATCAAAACTTGCGATATCTAATGTACAGGCCATAGACCCTACCTAACTTTTGATATGCAAGAAGCTTTGTATAACTAAACTGCTTTCTTCGGTCTTCCATTATTTGGAATATATCGATATTTCATGATATCTAATTTCAGTTTCATTGCTAAGAGCAGTAAAAGTTGCATGGTAGCAGTGTAAATCGAAATATTCGTATGACTAGATCTATTTACAGTGTAGGCCTACGTATATTTCACTAAAAAATGGCATACTTTCACTATAAAAAAATAGAATGATATCATATATTGAAAATATATCAATCGTCACGAAACTTTAAATACTCGTAATTGAGGCGATTTTCTACCTACATGCCAAAATTTGTGCAAATCGGACAAGTGCTTTTTGAATTATGGGCGATAGCTTGAAATTTATCGCTGTGTGCAGCTTGATCAGACTTCTTCCAACCTTATCTTGAGGTTGGAACCTCACTTGAGGTCAGCAAAGTAATTTCCCGACAACTCGTGAAGTGATGATGACCAGGCCACATCCCTTACACTAAACTGTTTAACATAAAACAAGTGTGGCAGGGCAGTGGTCGTGGGAAGATTTCAAATAACAGTGGATGAGACGAAGAGGGAGATAGAATAATACACACAATAATGCGTCGAACAGACGAAGTCAGATCAAGCCGTTGACAACGCTACACTTCACGTTGTCATCTGTAATGCAAAAGCTACTTGCCTGATCTGCATAAACGCTTGCATGTAGGTAGAAAATATGCTCAAGTACGTCTACCGGAAGTTTGGTGACGATTGATGTATTTTTGCAAATTTCAGACAAATTTGAAAAAACCTGTGGGAGAGATAGCCCATAAGTACCGCAATTTCATGACTTCTTTTGGTATCATAGGAGCTCGTTTAAAATACTGCTAAAACTAAAACTGCTTCGGTATGAACAGATGCATTTATGCATCCTACAGTGATCATTGTGCTTTTCTATTGAAATTGAATATGTGCTGGTGTATTTTGCCGTTGATTAGCAATACAGTCTATCAAGTTGCACTTGCATACTGTGGTAAAATGGTAATATTCCCACCTGCAATCTCAGTGAAAATTGAAGAAATGTGTTTATTACAACAATAGAGTCTACATCTCAGATGCTGGTGCCTTGATTTCTAAAGATCTAGTTATTGTTTTGGTCCTTGACACAGACCATTGAGCGGATTTCTTTTTGAGGTGATATCAGCTGATGCTAAAAAAATAACGATATAATATATAATGAAAACAGTAATACGAGCGTTTGGTATTTAAGAGATAGGACGACATTCGCTCGAAGCTCCCTCCAGTTAACCGCTTCTGTTGTACAGACGACCCTACTATTTTCAAATGACACCTATGATGAATTCGAACACCATATTTCGCATGTATGTCATGGAGGTGGCCAACTTTTCATATTTATACTTTCACTTCAACACGTTTGATATTTTATAATTTATAATTAACTTTGAGCAGCATTTTTTAGTGATAAAAGGAATAGTGAAAATAAAGCCTTGCTGCTGAAATATGTGTGAATTTATCCAAATTTTCGCCGGTATGACGGCCTCTTCACAGAAAGAGGATCATACAAATTTTAAAAGTCAAAGATGGATCAAAATATCAATATTTGGGGCTCACAGTTTTCATTTCTATTATTCATAGTAGGTCTTAAATTTATATAGATAGCCACTCTGATACAAAGTAAGTAGCTCTGAAACGCAGATTGATGTTATTGGAGTCAGAAGCTATGATGGAAGTCCCCAAAGGGGAAATTTGGAGATGTTTGTGGATGCTAGATTCCTTGCGTGTGAGATGTTCTTTTATTCGCACATATAGATGACACACAGTACTACCGACATAAAACTTGGAAGATGTTGAATATACAATTTTATAAATGACCACTTTACGTTCACAATTTCCTTTATTATTCATTTTACAACCTGAAAGTCCGCAATCCCCCCTTTTTAGTGTCAATTGGTTCTACAGAGCCACTGAACAACAAATAAAATTTCATGACAACCATTATTTTCATTCATTTGCCAAATTTTTGCCTGCAATTCACAAAATTTCACTAAAATGAGACAAAATTTAGGTGGGCCACTTTTTGTGATCATCTCTCTGTAGCAGCAAACTGGTCGAGTTGGCAAATGGATGGCACCATTGAAACGAGAATGTAGCGATTAGTTTGAATAGTAACCTGAGGGGTGATTTTAGAACTTGAAATAGCGAGCAAAATAGGATTAAAAGAGATTTCTTAATCATCGACAGTCATGTTCAGCAATGCCTTTTGCATGAAATATTAAGCAATTTACTCAACTAATTTTAGCCTTTTCCACATTATTACTCAACTAATTTGTGCAGAGTGAGGTTGCTTTACGGTTCACGTGTCGAAAATTTTTCCCTAGCCTGAATATTAGCAAAGATATCTGACATGTGTCAATATACTTTTTTGCAATTCGAAAGAAATCTAATTAAGCAAACAGAAGCAACTCCATTTACGTTGAATATGCTGTCAACAAATCACAGCTATTTAATTTGATCAAAGCGACGAAAGTCACTTTAAATCCGCATGCTAAATCAAACTATTCTCAAACACAGCAAATTCAATTTATAACCTGAACTAACTCTGCAGACTTATGCTACGTGAGTTGACCAAATTAAAAGCACATTGATTCTTCAAAACGGATGTACCTTAAACATGATCACAACTTCAAACTTTGTAATTTATTGAACATTGCACACAATATGAGTACATGTCACTTTTTATTTTAGTACATTTGAGAATTGACATTTTTCACTTTTGCTGTACCACAAAGCTCGAGGTTCATTCATACCAGACGCAGCGCGACGAAATGGCTTTTCTCACGAAGTCGTGTGGGGGTGAAGGAAATACCACACAATGACGTAATAGAAAACTAGGCAGCTACAGATGCCACATAATTATGACCCTTTCTATTTGCTACACGTAGCTATATAGCTTTCATATTCACAATCCGTGTGCTGCATGTATTCGAATTAGCCTGGCAAGAAACCATAACTTTTCCATAATTTTTTACGATTGCTGTGCGGCATTTTCAGTCTGCATTATTTGACATAATATCCGATCATCTAGCATCTGCAAAGTTGGACCTTGGGTTTTCGGACAAACTTGGGCTATTTTGGTCGACCTTGGGTAAGTGATACAAAATATATATACAGATCAAATTACAAAAATTAATATTTTGATTTGAATCTTAGGAGAGCTACAGGATCAGAGGATAAAGTTATGATATTTTATCAAATTTCCACTGGATTCACAGAATATTTCAAAAATGAAATACTTGTGATTATTAGCTATTTCATTCTGGGCTTGACAATACCGCGCATTGAAAGTTCATACATAAGTTATTTACTGTGAGCTTGCATGTATTTTGTTGCATTTGTGCATATTGAATTTTCGTATATTCCGCATGTTTTATATCTTCGCACCCCTAACTTTCTGCGATAGCTGACATTTATTCAAAAATAATAACATTTATTCAGACATAATAAATAAATTCATTCCGATTTCGTATTCTAAATATGTTTTACCAAACTCTTACTGCGCAGCTATGATATTTATCAAGTTTGTTTATATTTCTGAATGATGAAATGAAAACAATTGCTGTGCTACGAGCAATGTGTAACTCAATCATAATTAAATCAAAGATCTTCAATTAGTCACTATATCAGTGTAAGCTAAATTAAAAGAAAACATGTACGTACTTAGGCTACTAATTACAATTATTGCAATAATAAATCGTTTCCCACTAATACCACACTTCACATGGGCCCAAAAGGAATTCTGGCCCATAGAAGAATCTTTATGTCAGCACAAAATACAAAGAATGCACCTTGTTTACTTGATTTCATTAATTTATTTAAATTTGGGCTTGGGATTTGGGTTTTGACCCAAGTTTTGGCCCAAAACTTGCATTGGGTATACCCAATACAAGTTTTTGCCCAACCTTAACATCTGAAGCCTAACTTTCACAGACCTGAGGATTGTCAACTGTAGTCCGCAGTCACGCTTGTCTGTTTAACTTTCTAACTGAGGATTGTCAACTGTTCGTGCCCATTTAAAAAATCGCTTTTGACAATGATTTTTCAAGTGATATTTGTGTATTTTTATTGTCGTGGAATGACGACTTTCGCATTTTACCTAATTTGACACGAATATCATGATACCTTCCAATGTTATTAGAAGCTGTTTGCTGATATTTTCACGGACAGCATACCCGTATTGTATAAACTGAAGTGAAATTATTTCGTAACGAACCATCGTGCCTTTCATTTTGGCGGAAAACCTCAATCGTCACCGAATGATGCAAATGAAACACCTATATATTTTATCATGTCATTCAATTGAAAAGTCTGCTCTATATAAACTTATTCCCATAAGTAAGGATAGTGAAAGCTTCACCAGAGCCCTCCTTTACAACGCCGTATTGCCGATTATTCGTCAGATGATCTGCCTTTTGAAGAAATTGAAGATTTTCAATTATCATGGAATGATATTTTGAGTTTTCAGTAATAAACTTGATTCTTTATCACAATATCGTAATGCCTTTAGCACATTGAAGTGATTGCACGATAACTGATGTTATCAGGGAGTTTTTACATTAATATGCAGCCACAGGACTCTGTGGCTGCATCATTGTTTGTTTGTAGGCCAACAAAATTTTCAAAAACATCAAAATGATATAATTTCATGAATAAAACAATTCAAAAACCGTGCTATTTATAGGTCTTTATAAAAAGCTCCTATAAAACCTTTATAAGTCTTTATACAGACCCATAAATAGCACGGCTTTTGAATTGTATTATTCATATAACATCATGCTATTTCGGCGTAATTTCCAAATTCTTTGATATAATTTCATTCATTTGAAGAATTTTTTTTTCTCTAAAAAACTTATCCTGTAAATATAGACAGCAAATGATGCACCAGAGTCCTCCTTCACAACTACGTACTGCTGATTGTTTGTTAAGCATTTTAACTTTTTGAAGAAATCAGAGATTTTCAATTGCTATGGAATGACGTTTTGGTCTTCCTATGATTATCTTGACTTTTTATCATAAAGTCGTTATCTTTACCATAAGAACATTGACGTGATTGCATGACCACTGATGTTATCAGTCCATCTCTTGCACACTTCATCTGGATTCACTGCGGATGCATGCACTCTGTTTACAAGTAGGCCTATGAACATGCATGAAGTTAAATATAATGAAATTATGATTGAGGCCAAATTATTCGAACAAAATAACACAAATGAGAGGTCTGTGCCTTCGATGCAATTCATCATCAAAGGAATAGAAAACCAAAGCAACTTATGCATGCGATTCAGGCTCAATAACAATCGATGTACTAAATTCTGTGTTTTCATAATTTGTCGCGGAAGGGACGACTTCTCTTTGATGCTAAAGAGCCGGTCAACTCTAAAGATTCGGTCAACCTATTAATGCATTCTCTAAGTGAAGTATAGAATTGGATGTCTCCATTTCAAGGGCTAGGCAGATCTCAAAAAATACCAGTAGGCCTACTAGGCGCATATTAATTGGGACGAAAATATTTATCTCTCATACCTGATTGAAATAAACGCTCACTTAATACGTACAAAAGCATGCGCACAAATTTTGTAATTCTACTGCTGTAAGCCGAGGAATAATGGATCTGTTTAATTTTCTTTTTACTTCTGTGCCTCCTTGCTTCTTTCTTTCTCTCCTACAATATTTTCCTCGCTCGTGCGTATAGTGGACCTCTCTTCTTCGCCTTTCCTCTATAATTACATTATTGAGTCTGAGCTGCTATAGGCCTACTCTCTTCTTCATCATCCCGTGGGCCTTTTTTCGATTATCTCAGGTCTCATTTATCCATCTTCCTCCTATTTCAGTCAAATGTGCAGGCAGTCGCATTTGTGGCAACGAGAGTTAAGCTATAACGAGTTTGGAGTAGGCGATAAAGTTGAATAGTCAGTTTCTAATTGGATGAATGAATTTGTGCTAAATAATGTTGAACACACGGAATATTTCTTTCCTCGCGCACAAACCTATGACACGTACAGTCATATCAATAGTCTGTGGCAAGCACACTGTCATTTGAATATAACAAATGCTTGATTTGAGTTTTAAAATGCTATTTGTTGTGTCAAACAATGATGCGACATTATTTATTGTCATGAAATGACGATTTTTATTTTCCTTTAGATGACATACGCGCCAGCTAGCTGAACAAATGTTATGATCTACGGCAGTACACATGTTCAAAGTAATTAGATATCTAATGTGATCTAATGTGAAGTAATTATTTTGCTTATGACCAATGAAAAAAGGTTAAATTTCGTCGTCGAATGACGATTTTCGGCGACGTTTTCAGCAGGAAATTTGATAAAATCAAGGTACCTTCTGATATGTTTTTATTTAGTAGACAACTTGATGGCATTCTTAAAAATATTTGGCATTGATGTGTTCAGATGAATGTATACGAGTATCTCAATACAATCACAAAAAATTGACACTTTTTGGCTAAACACTTTTTGGAATTGATTATGCTCCCGAGGAATCTGTTTGTGTTATGTTGAACAAGACTGATGAGAACCTTATGTCTTCCGTTATGAATAATGATTGCCATTTACTTCGTGAACTTTTTACTTCAGTTGATCTAAGTGCTCGTATTGCCACTCGTCGTGTAAATAGTTTACGTGCTCCTTTTGCAAAAACGTCGCGTTTTAAGAATTCCTTTATTAAATTTTGTAAATAGCTTTCTCACCTGTATTCTTACTTTTATTTGCCTATTCGCTGCCATTTGCACGTCATGATTCTCTCTTACATGTATATTGACATCGATGTGATTTGTAATGTGCTTGCGGAGTTTGTCAGCGAGACAATAAAGAAATTCTATTCTATTTTATTCCATTATTGGAAAATCCCATGATTTTCCCCATGCATATTATAAAAAAAATAAAATCGGTGTTAAAGGATATGTTTAAAGGATATGTAAACAAATTTTTTCACAAATTATAGAAATGTGGATCGATGAGCATGATGTTAGTGGTGCCATTGAGTAAAATTTCAATGTTCTAATTTTTGCCATAGATGTTTAAATCAAAATCAAATTGCACATTTAATTTCCGTTGAATTAGTAGAAGTTTGTTGTACGGGCCAAGAAAGTTCTTAAGACCCTGTCGGTCTCAGAGGGTCTAGAAATTCTCTGATAAAAAAATTAATATCAGATGAAAAATAACTTTTCGTTTATTCATGATGGTGCAATATGCGTGAAATTCACTTATTTATTGATTATATTTTGATCGTGTACGGTACTTTAGAAGACTGCAAGTGCGATTTTTAGTAGGCCTATTTTACTTAAGCACATGTTCTCACGACGCCTGACTAGCTGGCCTATATGAACGACTTGACATGCCGATGGATCAATATTCAAGATAAAAGAATTGCATAATTCGACAACAGAAAATACTGCCCAAATTTTCACAGCAGCACCGGCAGTTGATGAGTTTGAAACATCCACAGTTATTTTGAGGATCTAAAACTGTGGCCTAATAGATGTGGGTTCGGTTACGGAGTTGTTGCTAGTTCATTTAAGAAGTTCAACAGTCAACGTGCGTATTCCCAAACACAGAAAGTTTTGATTTTAATAAGCACTTTAACCAACCGGTAAATTTCGAATATTATTTCAATCTTACCAGTAAGTTGTGAATTAAATGTATTTGGTATGGTAATTTGCCGGCAATTCTTCACCACTTCAGTCACCAAGGTTTGCTTGACAGTTTGCTATAAATCATTAGTTACAAGAGCGAAAGGTAAGGAAAAAAGTAGAATGCACATTAGCATATTGAGCTCTCGACAACGACGTTACAAGAGATTTGACCACATTTTCATATTTATTGGATTATTTCGCATGAATGGTGTAATTCATAAAATATTATTCAGTATTTTTGGGGCAAGAAACTCCCTAAAAGAAGTGATAGAAAAATGTCTACACGTAGGAACTTGATCAAATTATCATTGCGACCAGAGTCATCAAACTACACAATTGCGACCGGGGCTTGAGCTTGGGTACAAGAAGAATTTTGTGACATAGAATAGAGGGATTTGAGTTGTGACAAAGTCGAACTTTGTACAGTACTTTTTAAAATAACTATTAGCCTCAGTGAATTAAGCGAAATTGTCGTCTAAAAGAAACATTGAGGAAAGCACGCACCTGCTGATCCAACTTGAAACCTTGTCTCCGGCACAAATAATAACCGCACAACAGTTCGATTTTCGGACATGAATTAATGGTCAAGATTGACTACTATTCATGGAATGAGATAAATGCAAGGCAAAATGTGTGTCATAGGATCTTAATCATCTGGGACTTGAGGACCAATGAGATCAGGCGAATTGTCGAATCGACGAATGAGAAAAAATCGTTTTGATCCTTCTCTTCCCAATCATCAGGTGCTCTGAAGGACTGAATTTGGATATCAGAGTGATTTAGATTTTCAATGCAAGCCTATTAACAGTTACACCACCATGATATTTTACGGACTTGTATACCATGATCAGCAATTTTTACCACCTTGATACTGTAACAAAATATGATACCTTAGAGCGTTAAATTTAAATTTTGGGCTAATACACGCATATATGATAGGTCATCAGCATACTCATGTCAGCATCATGCTCAATGTATAGTATGATGTAACTATGTATGTATGTACAGTGTATGATATACGGTACAACAGTTATCAAGTCAATAGGTGGCAAAGAAATACATGTATGCGAGTTGTAATGCTGATCAAAGAACAGATGCTAAGATGTCAGGCGCCATGTTTGTCACTTAACAATTTTTTCCGAAGCCTTATTATGTCATTCCATATCGATGATTTTTGCATGACAAATTTTGCACAAAGCAGCAGAACGCTCATTTATAACTTTTTCACAATGAAATTTGAAAGAAATGTGACTTTGAAGCGAACAATCAAGTATTCTTCTAATCTCTCTGAAATGTTTAAAACAAATTCAGCGTATTTCAACTTCAGAATTATTATTTTGCAATGTGCTTTGGAAAACCAATAGAAAATGCCTTCATGTAAGAAATTTTGCGGTCAAATTACCAATAAATAATAGGCTTATCATTTCCTCGAGCTTTTGAAGAGCCGGCCATCTCAAAGTTGTCCGAGTCAAAATTTAAATTTTTTTTTGCATTTAAATTTGATGACCGGTTTTAAGATCACCACTCAATGTGAATCGTA
The DNA here is from genome assembly GCA_907163375.1 of Prostheceraeus crozeri. Taxonomy (NCBI): domain Eukaryota; kingdom Metazoa; phylum Platyhelminthes; order Polycladida; family Euryleptidae; genus Prostheceraeus; species Prostheceraeus crozeri. Next base: position 201,102 of record CAJQUW010004751.1, on the reverse strand, counting down.
CTTTAAAATTCACGTCGCTATACCTACAACTGGCTGTACAGAGGAAAATGTATGTTCAAGGTTTCAGAGAATGATGAACGAGTGACTTGAATGCGACTGACGTTGGATTGTTTCCTCAGACGAAACAGGAATTGAGTTTAACTGATGACGATGATTTGTAAGAAAGATGAGCATATACCGATATAGCGATTGAATGGAATTTACTTCCTCGTAGCATTAAAGAAATAAGAGAATATGATAAGTTCCAAAAAAAGCTTAAACAAATACTAGTCAGCAAATACTAACAGAAACGAAAGTTGCAATATCTGAGGTAACTAAGAGAGATGATAGTTTACGAATGGAAAATATCAAATGCTATTCCAATCCTGATATTGTATCCCGGACATTGGCATATAATAGCCCAAGTATGTGATTTGTAAGTATATGTGTATGTGGACTTTAATGTATGTATCTTGTATGACGACCACTGACCTGTTGTTTGGCTGTACATACCTTGTGTGAGAGTATCTAGGATATATGTTTATATGTATAATGTAAATGATTTTGATGTGTGAGTAATTTTAATCTGAACTTTTGTTAGCGGGGCTAGGTTCCTACTGTCCCACAGTGCTCTGGCCCCGCCCACCTCTACATTTATCTGTATTTGTATTATATTTAGTATTTTGTAAAAGTAATAAATGTATATATCTGTATTTATCTACGAGTATATGTAAATGTAACGATCCTTAACGAACTACACTGCCCAACCCACAGTGTAGCAGACAGGCACAAGTTCTCGAATAAGTCATCAATTTTTTTTCTCACTCTACTTATATTTACACAGTACTTTTTTTTCATTACCTACCATTTGAATATTTTCAACATTTACATTTGTGTTTTATTCTTATTTTCACATTGGTTTTACTTACTGAATAGTTTGATTTGTGATTTAATTCATTATTAACTGTGTTTCGCCTAAGGTTAGCCCTTGCTAACTTGTACAGATTTTGTATTGGTGGAAAATATATTTCTATTCTATTCTATTCTATTCTACCATTTTACCTTTTATTGATATTTGTCAATCTTACCTATTTGCATTCATAAGTAGCATCATGTAAACACTCCGTGACACTCCTGCGTATTTTTTTACAAGTAGTATCAACATTTGACTTTAACTTACCCTCAACCGTTAAGGTGCAAAACTGTCATTTTATATCACGTGATGAGATGTAGTCAATCTTGAATGCATGTTCAGTTTGTACACGCACAATTCACTTTGCATGATTAAGACAGCAGACAGCGGTCGAAAACTCGCGGAAATCCAACTGCTTTACGATTGAAAGTTGTGATTTTTCGAAAATTTATTTACCTGACATGCAGTGGTGGGCGTTGCGATAAGTAAAACGATAAAGCTTATCGCAGAGACCGGAAAATTTTATCGCTTTAAAATTTCCCGCGATAAATTTAGTGATAGAGAAGAAAACAAAAAACCTTTTTTGGCATATTTTACAACTAGTTTCGTTTTTCATTTCACGTGATTCGGTAGACGGAATCGGTTAGTATGGAGTTTAATTAGCTTCAACTGAAATGGTCTCGGAGACTGTATTATGAACTGTTTTTTACCTATTTCATTGTCTGAACAACGTCAGTACAGGTGCTATCAAATGGCCAGTTAATGGTCAGTTGATACATTAATCCCGTTCTTCCGTATTGAGGCTATTTTCATGTATGGCAGAGTGGAGTAGGCCTAATCCCGTACATGGAGGTAATTCCAGACAGACGTCATTTTTGGAAATAAAGATCTCCTGCATTCCGCAAGAGGGCCTGCCTCAGTCAACAAAATTTTGAAAACCCTGTTTATTTTGAAAGGGAACCTTCACTTCAGTCCCAAGGGGGTGGATGAGGAGGATGATGAATTGCATGTGCCTTAAATTGTAGGCCTATTCCTGATGTTGTGTTGTGACATCTTTGTTGATTTGTATGTTGTCATAAAGTAAGTGTTAATTTCGGATCTTTGGTGTTATTGTACTTCAATATTGCATGTACATGTAGATGTCATTTTAAGTGTAAAAAAGAGGTTTTAATACATGTAAGTAGCAAAAATTGGAATGCCATATTTTTGGGTTTATCGCAGGATTTATCGTTATGGAAGTCCAAATTTATCGCATTATCGCTATCGGACTTAGCGGGAAAACGTATCGTTTTATCTCTATCACTTTATCGAAAAATTTATCGCTGCCCACAACTGCTGGATTGTTAACATTCACTTTAGAATGAAAAGTAATTTCCAAAATGTAGCATACGAACGGAAAACTATCACTTTTCCGAAATGAGAAAATTGATCATTTTTCTTTAAAATTGGAGATAACTAGAGGAGTTTGAAGAGTAGGCCTGGCCTGAAATGAATTACTAAAGAAGTTCTACTAGTAAAGAAGTTCAAAAAGAAATAATCGATTCTACATGAAGTCATTGCAAATCCAAATTCTCTTAGATGGAATCTGAATACCGGGCAACCAACAATCTACCAATTACATCAATGGAAAAACGTTAAGCTAAGTTGTTGCCTTCCTTATTGAATTCAATGGAGCATTTCCATCACTCCTTGTATCAACATTCATAATTTTTCAACGTAGAGGTAACAAAATTCGATTGTCACGATGATGCAAGATCTGTAATATACATGGACTAGCATATGTTGTCATGTGACGGCCCAGTGAGTGAACTCAAAGCTGATGCCGGCTGAGAATGCTATCGGATGAGCTACCTTATAAAATTAAAAGTTCAAAATTGGATTTTAAGTTCTGTGAATTTCGTCCGCAACATGTTCACACATTCTCAAAGAATTGAATGAGTGCTGCTGAGGGTTGTTCATGCATGAGAACATTTGCTAAATGCTGTGATGCAGATCCGTGATGTTGAGTATGTCCACTTGGAGTGTTACTAAATAGTTACTACTTCTAAGTCAACATGATACTGAATGTCACTAAAGCAATGCATATAATGAATATTCACATTTTTGTTTGGGAATGCGACCATGCTATTTTGTGATGCCATTGGGCCAATAAATTTAGGGATAGCTACGTGTTGAAATGATTAGCCTACCATGTAGCGTATGAGCGATCTCATAATGTAACGTTTTTTAAATGCATCATGAAGCTCATCCAGTTGCCTGACCATAATAACTATGCATTCACGTAGCAAAGTGGATCATCAATTTTATTTCTGGGAAATATTAGCTTTCTATCAATTGTAGGAGAGCTGAAAATTTTGATTGCATAATAGTGCTTCTCGCGTCTCCTGAGCGAAACGCGCGGTGGCTTTGATCATTTTTTCTCCATGATAAATAAATATTTGAAAGAATCAAGTCTGCACATATTAACTACAAGAGTTTTGCAGATGCATGGTCGCAGCTGCTGATATTCTTCTATCGAAAAATATAGCTACAGAGATATGTTGCAAAATGTAACGTACGAACAAATGGATCTGCCCTAGACAGGCCTACAACTACCATGACCAAAAGAAATCAAATTTCCGAGAATTTTTTGAGTGGACAAAAAACCGGATCCATTTATTGCTGGGCTTTACCATATAGCAGGCGCGCGGGAGCAATTTCAAAGTTGAGGGGACAAAAGGAAACGCATGACTGTTTGGTAATTGTTGTCTAAACTTTCTATGAAGCGTTTTTTGAAAGGGTTAGTTGATGTGAAAGAGTAGGCCTAGTGTATCCATTATGAATCTTTATTTGATCTTTTGTGAATTTTTGACACACAACCACGGTACAACACCCTGCTTCGACGTTCATTAAACTACTAATTCAAAATTTTATTTTCCTTAAAACAATATTCGAGTTTATTATGAAACTGGAAAATTCAAGTATACAACCAAAGTTTACCTCATACTTAAACTCGATTTACATTCCACATTATCTTCCTATTCCTGATACTTTGCCCCATCAAAAAAAATTTTTTGGGGGGGGGGCAGCTGCCCCCGCGTCTATGCAGCATATAGTCTACTGATTTCATTTGGAATCAAATAACCTAGTGCTCTATAACTTATGGTATGCCCAGACTACGTGGCTGTACCTAAAAGGAGCAAATAAATAGGAATAATATTCTGCAACTGATGCAGCAATTTAAGCCTATAATTCTTTTCATAAGCAACTGTAGTCTGCGATGTTGACATATTTTGATAGAGAAGAAAACAAAAAACCTTTTTTTGGCATATTTTACAACTAGTTTTGTTTTTTATTTCACGTGATTCGGTAGACGGAATCGGTTAGTATGGAGTTTAATTAGCTTCAACTGAAATGGTCTCGGAGACTGTATTATGAACTGTTTTTTTACCTATTTCATTGTCTGAACAACGTCAGTACAGGTGCTATCAAATGGCCAGTTAATGGTCAGTTGATACATTAATCACGGTCTTCAGTATTGAGGCTATTTTCATGTATGGCAGAGTGGAGTAGGCCTAATCCCGTACATGGAGGTAATTCCAGACAGACGTCATTTTTGGAAATAAAGATCTCCTGCATTCCGCAAGAGGGCCTGCCTCAGTCAACAAAATTTTGAAAACCCTGTTTATTTTGAAAGGGAACCTTCACTTCAGTCCCAAGGGGGTGGATGAGGAGGATGATGAATTGCATGTGCCTTAAATTGTAGGCCTATTCCTGATGTTGTGTTGTGACATCTTTGTTGATTTGTATGTTGTCATAAAGTAAGTGTTAATTTCGGATCTTTGGTGTTATTGTACTTCAATATTGCATGTACATGTAGATGTCATTTTAAGTGTAAAAAAGAGGTTTTAATACATGTAAGTAGCAAAAATTGGAATGCCATATTTTTGGGTTTATCGCAGGATTTATCGTTATGGAAGTCCAAATTTATCGCATTATCGCTATCGGACTTAGCGGGAAAACGTATCGTTTTATCTCTATCACTTTATCGAAAAATTTATCGCTGCCCACAACTGCTGGATTGTTAACATTCACTTTAGAATGAAAAGTAATTTCCAAAATGTAGCATACGAACGGAAAACTATCACTTTTCCGAAATGAGAAAATTGATCATTTTTCTTTAAAATTGGAGATAACTAGAGGAGTTTGAAGAGTAGGCCTGGCCTGAAATGAATTACTAAAGAAGTTCTACTAGTAAAGAAGTTCAAAAAGAAATAATCGATTCTACATGAAGTCATTGCAAATCCAAATTCTCTTAGATGGAATCTGAATACCGGGCAACCAACAATCTACCAATTACATCAATGGAAAAACGTTAAGCTAAGTTGTTGCCTTCCTTATTGAATTCAATGGAGCATTTCCATCACTCCTTGTATCAACATTCATAATTTTTCAACGTAGAGGTAACAAAATTCGATTGTCACGATGATGCAAGATCTGTAATATACATGGACTAGCATATGTTGTCATGTGACGGCCCAGTGAGTGAACTCAAAGCTGATGCCGGCTGAGAATGCTATCGGATGAGCTACCTTATAAAATTAAAAGTTCAAAATTGGATTTTAAGTTCTGTGAATTTCGTCCGCAACATGTTCACACATTCTCAAAGAATTGAATGAGTGCTGCTGAGGGTTGTTCATGCATGAGAACATTTGCTAAATGCTGTGATGCAGATCCGTGATGTTGAGTATGTCCACTTGGAGTGTTACTAAATAGTTACTACTTCTAAGTCAACATGATACTGAATGTCACTAAAGCAATGCATATAATGAATATTCACATTTTTGTTTGGGAATGCGACCATGCTATTTTGTGATGCCATTGGGCCAATAAATTTAGGGATAGCTACGTGTTGAAATGATTAGCCTACCATGTAACGTATGAGCGATCTCATAATGTAACGTTTTTTAAATGCATCATGAAGCTCATCCAGTTGCCTGACCATAATAACTATGCATTCACGTAGCAAAGTGGATCATCAATTTTATTTCTGGGAAATATTAGCTTTCTATCAATTGTAGGAGAGCTGAAAATTTTGATTGCATAATAGTGCTTCTCGCGTCTCCTGAGCGAAACGCGCGGTGGCTTTGATCATTTTTTCTCCATGATAAATAAATATTTGAAAGAATCAAGTCTGCACATATTAACTACAAGAGTTTTGCAGATGCATGGTCGCAGCTGCTGATATTCTTCTATCGAAAAATATAGCTACAGAGATATGTTGCAAAATGTAACGTACGAACAAATGGATCTGCCCTAGACAGGCCTACAACTACCATGACCAAAAGAAATCAAATTTCCGAGAATTTTTTGAGTGGACAAAAAACCGGATCCATTTATTGCTGGGCTTTACCATATAGCAGGCGCGCGGGAGCAATTTCAAAGTTGAGGGGACAAAAGGAAACGCATGACTGTTTGGTAATTGTTGTCTAAACTTTCTATGAAGCGTTTTTTGAAAGGGTTAGTTGATGTGAAAGAGTAGGCCTAGTGTATCCATTATGAATCTTTATTTGATCTTTTGTGAATTTTTGACACACAACCACGGTACAACACCCTGCTTCGACGTTCATTAAACTACTAATTCAAAATTTTATTTTCCTTAAAACAATATTCGAGTTTATTATGAAACTGGAAAATTCAAGTATACAACCAAAGTTTACCTCATACTTAAACTCGATTTACATTCCACATTATCTTCCTATTCCTGATACTTTGCCCCATCAAAAAAAATTTTTTTGGGGGGGGGGGCAGCTGCCCCCGCGTCTATGCAGTATATAGTCTACTGATTTCATTTGGAATCAAATAACCTAGTGCTCTATAACTTATGGTATGCCCAGACTACGTGGCTGTACCTAAAAGGAGCAAATAAATAGGAATAATATTCTGCAACTGATGCAACAATTTAAGCCTATAATTCTTTTCATAAGCAACTGTAGTCTGCGATGTTGACATATTTTGATAGAGAAGAAAACAAAAAACCTTTTTTTGGCATATTTTACAACTAGTTTTGTTTTTTATTTCACGTGATTCGGTAGACGGAATCGGTTAGTATGGAGTTTAATTAGCTTCAACTGAAATGGTCTCGGAGACTGTATTATGAACTGTTTTTTTACCTATTTCATTGTCTGAACAACGTCAGTACAGGTGCTATCAAATGGCCAGTTAATGGTCAGTTGATACATTAATCCCGTTCTTCAGTATTGAGGCTATTTTCATGTATGGCAGAGTGGAGTAGGCCTAATCCCGTACATGGAGGTAATTCCAGACAGACGTCATTTTTGGAAATAAAGATCTCCTGCATTCCGCAAGAGGGCCTGCCTCAGTCAACAAAATTTTGAAAACCCTGTTTATTTTGAAAGGGAACCTTCACTTCAGTCCCAAGGGGGTGGATGAGGAGGATGATGAATTGCATGTGCCTTAAATTGTAGGCCTATTCCTGATGTTGTGTTGTGACATCTTTGTTGATTTGTATGTTGTCATAAAGTAAGTGTTAATTTCGGATCTTTGGTGTTATTGTACTTCAATATTGCATGTACATGTAGATGTCATTTTAAGTGTAAAAAAGAGGTTTTAACCCTTATCGGTATACGCCGTCACATTTTGTTGCAAAGAATTCTTAAATAGCGATATCTTAGTTAATAATTACTCAATATATTTTTCCTCTTGTGACGATGAAGAAATGTTAACAATAAAGGTTCCCTGCGCTGATAAATTTTAATCCGTTGTTTAAATCATGGCTCAGTTGCAAAACACCTTCATCGGTATAACTGTCACGTTTTGTTGCATTCACAAAGGTCACCGATCTTGTCCTACTGCAGTCATCGTAATGACCGCAATATCGCTATTAATCTCTTTCACTAGTTAGCGATGGTTGATCACTTGCCCTCCAAAGTTACCTCTTGATTACTCATTGCCATCTTCCCATGGGCGTATCAATAAACACACGCAGCTATACATTTGAGAATACGGGAGAACGCTATCCCTCTGTGCGAACGCTCACTGGCGATATACGATGCAGTGCAGACGTGTGACCGCCAAACCTTGACTACGTGTTTCGTAAATTGCACAGTGATCTAACGTCAAACGATGACTCGACTAAGTGCTAAAGCCGCGATGGAATTGATCATGAATCTCAGCGAAAACAATGATTCGTTCGACGAAAGTGCATCAGAAGACGAAATTTTCGGTGAACTGTCTCCCATCAACGTTGATGTCGATCACATACAGCAAGATGAAGAAGAAGAAGATGGAGAAATTGATTTCTACGTTCAAAATGACACTGACAGCGAAAGTGACAGCAATGAAGTAGAGGAAGAGGTTCTCCCTTCGGAAATTCAAGTAAAGGATATAATTTTCTCGACAGAGCCATTGCAGTCCAGGTCAAGAAACCGAAATATCACGAACTTTCATCCGCGTAATCTGGCTCACCCATCATCAGAGAAGGAGGCATTTCAGTTGTTTATCAACGAAGAAATCGTCCTCATTATTTTGAGATACACAAATAGGAAAGTGAGCGACGTCATACGGACTGTCAGGAAAATTCATTCGTACATGTGTCCATTCACTTTGGACGAAATTTTAGCTTGTCTGGCAATTTTACTGCGGGCTGGTCTCGATAGAGACAATTTCACATCGATAGAAGAATTGTGGAATCCTACCGAAGGAAGGCCATTCTTTCGGGCCGTGATCAGCATTCTGCGATTCAAATTTTTTCTTCGCACCGCGAGGTTCGATAACTTTCGAAATCGGGAAGAACGTCTGAAGGATGATCGCCTAACTGCCATACAGAAGATATGGGACTTGTTCAAACGCAACTTAATGAGATTTTATGTACCTGATACTGTCCTAACCGTTGATGAGCAGCTTGTCAGATACCGAGGCAAGGTACCCGGAAGAACATATTTACCGTCAAAGCCTGCTAAATATGGAGTGAAGATATTTTGGCTTTGTGAGGCCAAGAGTGGTTTTGCTCTGAATTCAATTATCTACACCGGAAAGAAAGACAACAAAGTTCACAGAAATCTCGGAAAAGATGTAGTGATGGAATTGTGCGTACGAGTGTATGGATCTCGTCGAGATATTGTGACAGATAATTATTTCACCAGTCATTCTCTCGCTACTTCACTCCTCGAGAAAGATTTAACGTTGCTCGGGACCGTGAGGCTAAACAGAAGAGAAATTCCCCCACAATTGAAAAGTAAGGATCGCCAGCCTAATTCTTCAGTTTTCGTTCATGATCACGAAAACAAGATTGTTATGGTTTCCTACTGTCCGAAGAAGAACCGAAACGTTGTGTTGCTAAGCTCATCTCACTCTGGCAATGAAATTGTTCCGGAATCGTCAATGAAACCACGAATGATAATCGACTACAACTTCGGGAAGAAAGGAGTGGACCAGTTCAATGAGAACATTGAGGAATTTACATGCAGGAGAAAGACAGTTCGTTGGACGTTACTTCTTTTTTATAATATGCTTGATGTGTCGGCTTTCAACGTTTTTCTCATAATGAAACGCGACGGTTATCCAAACTCTCGGCGACATGGCATGAAACAGTTGAGTTTGATGTTGGCCAAAACAATTGCAGAAACGAGACACAAGAAAAGCCGTAACTTGCCGCGTGCTACGAAACATGCCGCAGAGATCTTGGGGTTCACGCAAACAGCAACTTCTCTTCCTTTGACCACTTCAATCAAAATTTGGCCGTTGCAAAGTGTGCTCATCAGTGTCTCGCTCGTCATGTGATCTCTGTCAAAACTTCGTGTGTCCTCGTCATCGCAGAGTAGCGAAGCTCACAAAGTGCTTATACTGTTGAGAATCTGAGGTGTAGCCTACGATCTGTGTATCGTAGAATTGAATGAAAATAACCTTGAATATTTTGTGTACGCTGTTTTTTAATGTACAATTCTATATCATTTGAACATGCACATGCAAGCAGATAAAAACATTAAGGAAGTTGAAAGTTGTTGCCTTTTCTGCGTATCGGATTAATCGCATTTATACTGTAATCGATTTAAATTGTAGGCCTATATAATGTTTTATTTCAGTAAGTAACCAGTTCTGTATGTTCCACTTTCAATTACCTAAAAGTCTTCAGAACAAAAATATCGAATCTCTCAAGAAAAATGTAATAGATAGAGATGAAAAATCATTGGATACATTTAGATGACATTTGCAACAAAATGTGACACTTATACCGATGAGGGTGTTCCAAAGTTGCATACCGATAAGGGTTAATACATGTAAGTAGCAAAAATTGGAATGCCATATTTTTGGGTTTATCGCAGGATTTATCGTTATGGAAGTCCAAATTTATCGCATTATCGCTATCGGACTTAGCGGGAAAACGTATCGTTTTATCTCTATCACTTTATCGAAAAATTTATCGCTGCCCACAACTGCTGGATTGTTAACATTCACTTTAGAATGAAAAGTAATTTCCAAAATGTAGCATACGAACGGAAAACTATCACTTTTCCGAAATGAGAAAATTGATCATTTTTCTTTAAAATTGGAGATAACTAGAGGAGTTTGAAGAGTAGGCCTGGCCTGAAATGAATTACTAAAGAAGTTCTACTAGTAAAGAAGTTCAAAAAGAAATAATCGATTCTACATGAAGTCATTGCAAATCCAAATTCTCTTAGATGGAATCTGAATACCGGGCAACCAACAATCTACCAATTACATCAATGGAAAAACGTTAAGCTAAGTTGTTGCCTTCCTTATTGAATTCAATGGAGCATTTCCATCACTCCTTGTATCAACATTCATAATTTTTCAACGTAGAGGTAACAAAATTCGATTGTCACGATGATGCAAGATCTGTAATATACATGGACTAGCATATGTTGTCATGTGACGGCCCAGTGAGTGAACTCAAAGCTGATGCCGGCTGAGAATGCTATCGGATGAGCTACCTTATAAAATTAAAAGTTCAAAATTGGATTTTAAGTTCTGTGAATTTCGTCCGCAACATGTTCACACATTCTCAAAGAATTGAATGAGTGCTGCTGAGGGTTGTTCATGCATGAGAACATTTGCTAAATGCTGTGATGCAGATCCGTGATGTTGAGTATGTCCACTTGGAGTGTTACTAAATAGTTACTACTTCTAAGTCAACATGATACTGAATGTCACTAAAGCAATGCATATAATGAATATTCACATTTTTGTTTGGGAATGCGACCATGCTATTTTGTGATGCCATTGGGCCAATAAATTTAGGGATAGCTACGTGTTGAAATGATTAGCCTACCATGTAGCGTATGAGCGATCTCATAATGTAACGTTTTTTAAATGCATCATGAAGCTCATCCAGTTGCCTGACCATAATAACTATGCATTCACGTAGCAAAGTGGATCATCAATTTTATTTCTGGGAATATTAGCTTTCTATCAATTGTAGGAGAGCTGAAAATTTTGATTGCATAATAGTGCTTCTCGCGTCTCCTGAGCGAAACGCGCGGTGGCTTTGATCATTTTTTCTCCATGATAAATAAATATTTGAAAGAATCAAGTCTGCACATATTAACTACAAGAGTTTTGCAGATGCATGGTCGCAGCTGCTGATATTCTTCTATCGAAAAATATAGCTACAGAGATATGTTGCAAAATGTAACGTACGAACAAATGGATCTGCCCTAGACAGGCCTACAACTACCATGACCAAAAGAAATCAAATTTCCGAGAATTTTTTGAGTGGACAAAAAACCGGATCCATTTATTGCTGGGCTTTACCATATAGCAGGCGCGCGGGAGCAATTTCAAAGTTGAGGGGACAAAAGGAAACGCATGACTGTTTGGTAATTGTTGTCTAAACTTTCTATGAAGCGTTTTTTGAAAGGGTTAGTTGATGTGAAAGAGTAGGCCTAGTGTATCCATTATGAATCTTTATTTGATCTTTTGTGAATTTTTGACACACAACCACGGTACAACACCCTGCTTCGACGTTCATTAAACTACTAATTCAAAATTTTATTTTCCTTAAAACAATATTCGAGTTTATTATGAAACTGGAAAATTCAAGTATACAACCAAAGTTTACCTCATACTTAAACTCGATTTACATTCCACATTATCTTCCTATTCCTGATACTTTGCCCCATCAAAAAAAATTTTTTTGGGGGGGGGGGGCAGCTGCCCCCGCGTCTATGCAGCATATAGTCTACTGATCTCATTTTGAATCAAATAACCTAGTGCTCTATAACTTATGGTATGCCCAGACTACGTGGCTGTACCTAAAAGGAGCAAATAAATAGGAATAATATTCTGCAACTGATGCAGCAATTTAAGCCTATAATTCTTTTCATAAGCAACTGTAGTCTGCGATGTTGACATATTTTGGAGATCACTCACCGCATGTGAACTATTATGTCCGCGTTCATTGCCCAGCATTCAATTATGAAAAAAGACACCGAATGATACTTCAATGATATATTTATACAGCTGTCATCTCACCAGAATGTAATTTGTGACAGTAAATTCAGAGTTCCCAATTTACTATACCGAGCAACTACTGTCTTTACAATTATTTAATTCACACAAAATTTACAACAATGATATTGAGAAAAATAATGACTCACACGTGACAGAAACAATGTACACTACATTTATTTGGTGAAGGAAGCTTTTGTGAGAAAACGAGAGGAATACAGGAAATGTGTAATAATAGATGCAGGCTGAGAGCTATAAGTTTCGACAGTATGTTTCTTATCCTTAGGTACTCGTCCATATGATTGCTGCCGTTCACTGTTTTCTATTGTTTACTCTATTTTATTCCTTTCTAACATCAAGAAAACACGTTCTTTGAATCCCTTCCAACTTGTAAATAAAATAAAATACGAAATCATTATATATTAAGTACATGTCCAGTTGTATATGTAATTATAATTATATTACTGGACATAATAATTGCATGTCCATTTTGAAAAAGTACATGCATAGTACATTGGGAAACGTGTTTCATTGATAATAATATCTTCGATTTTATCGATAACCCAAACTTTGATGCTGACACTTAGTGAGCAACTTCATTAGTGTCAACGATTTAGTTTCAAAAGGGCGTATTCCTCATGCAAATGGAGAGTCAGTAAAAAACTTGCAATGAATTTGAGAGTGTAGGAACAATAGCGAAAATCATCAATTTTCATCATCAAACAGGTTTCAGTGCATCCTACGTACCATCATCAGTGACAACAGTAAAGAACAATTAATGTGCATTTTTATACATACATATAGTTACTGGTACGCATGACGTACTGAAGCCGATTTGCTGATAATAAATCAAATTAATCACAGCGACAACTTTCTGTGAACAGCGAAAGTCTAATGATTATATTAGACTCTTACCAAAAATAAGAAACAGTCATCATTATTTTCAGATATATTGCTGCATATAAAGGTGTCTTATTTCATACATAACTTGGTACCATAAATCAGCAGCGCAGAAATGAAGTAGAATAATACTGAACAGTACTTGTCATGGTTGGGAGGAATTGAAATTTGACCATAACATGCCAACATCCTAGCATGTTACGTTATTTTCCAACCAATGACATTTTAAAGTTAAGCAGAAGTAAAAATTTTGGTTGCATAGTAGACTTGACAAACAGTATTCTCTGATATTAAAGCAATCAAGTCAATTCTAAAATTTAATGTTGTGTTTAACAAATAAAATCAAAGCTGTCAAACAATCGGGAAAATATTGAGCATATAAATAATTTGGGATGTGATAATTGAATTTAATTAGAATATTATTGCAATGTGCTGATACAACATCTGATTAACAATTCGTTGAGAGAACTCACTCCATAGACATTCGGCGAGAAATTATTGAACGTAGCATGTTGCTAACGCATATTGCTAAAGTGCATGTTCAACGTCTACCTTGCAAAATCTCTCTTCAGTCCGCATTCATCATATCAAAACATAAAGCAGACTAACGCCATCAGCTCTGTAGGCGTGTCTAGAAGACACTCAATCGGACCAGCGCATGCCTTGAAAATTGGGTAGACCTTTTGACTCAGTGCAAATCTCGACACGATTGAATGACAATTCTCAGCAGATTTGATACAATCGGCATCATCATGGTCTATAGCAAAGATACACGATTTAAACTCACACAATGGTGGACATTAGTTTTCTTTGGACGCCACACGGAGGTAAATTTATGTGGCTGTGACTAGCTTTGACGAAAACAAATGTGAGATACAAATACCATTTTAAAGCAAAAATGAAGCCCTTAGCAAATTTACCACGGAATCATGTAAGACTTCCTAAAACTAGGTGCTAAACTGCGAATTCAGAGGTTTCGAACATGCTTCAAAGGAAATTGGAGACATGATTCGGGTACTTTGTCAATAATTTACACTGTCAGCAAACAATATAAAATCTTCATGTTACTTACAAATATGAACAGCAGTAGTGCATAATCTTACAAAGTCAACGAGAGAATAAATGCAACACAAATACAAGCTGTATATCATCATCAAACAGGGATCGCAATCACAGGCCGTTAGTCAAGTATTTTCGGATTTGATTCTGTATTCACGAAAAATGTCAAATTACCAAACAGAATATTTGATAATTCTTACAAAGTTTAGGAAAACTTCAAAACTGTTATGAGGATGCTTATCAAATTGGATGTCTTCAATTTCCGAGAAATTCAGAATAACAACGAATGTTGCGCATCGATGTGTTTTTTCATGTAGAGGCGATCATAACAAAGTTAGACACTAATACTATTCGGTGATTGCAAGTAGATTTGATGGATTGAATTCTGTAATTCAACATATACACATTTTTTATTGAGCTCGTCAACTGAACTTCGCAATGTTCTCATCGCATTAATCTCAGATCGATAACTTGTCCACCATTCTTCATAAGGTTCCTGGCTGGCAATGTGGACCGCCATCATGTAGCGGTGGGAATCTGATGAGGGAACCCATGGGGCCGTAAGATGTTGTGGAACCCACTAGTCTCACAGTTGTGCTTGGGTGTGAGAGAGCGTGTTCTGTGCAGTGTGGTTTTAATTTGCAAAGGGGAAGAGGAGAAAAGTGGACAGGAGAATTTATAGTGTGTTAATTTGTTCCGGACTTTGATTTGTCTTTCATAGCCCTATCCACATGATTGAAGAGTCACCGTTTCTTTTTTTACGGTAGTCGGTTTGAACACTGACTGTTCCAGCTTAACTGCACCAAATTATTTCGAATGGCCATCATCATCGGAGCGAAGAATCAATGGGCTTGTCCTATAACGCGTCATTTGTTTAACCGTCAGTAAACGTTAAAAAGTTTAATGAAGCCATGGAAATGAGAGGTAGAAGATCTGCCATTTCGGTGCCCATAGAAACTCACTTTTAATTGTCTTTCAGAATGCTTTCATCTAACTGTCATTAAGCAGATAATACGCATAAACTTCCATTTATTTTCACAATGTCGCGTGGAGCGGTATCTCATGATGTCATTTTGACGCATTCTGATATCACAACATAGAAAATCATTAAATTTATTATTATCGTAGCAAAAGATGACCTCGTTTTCCATTCAGCCATCACGGATTTCATTCATAAATGACAAAAACTTAGTTATTCATTTTAAAGTCAACAATCCATGGACATCGAAGCAATTAACAAGGAAAGATCTTGTGCAATAAACAGTTAGATTCGCTAAATGCAAACTCGTTTCGGTTAATAATGGCACGACGGATCAAGTGAAAGCGAAATTGTCCAGGGATCGAGAAAGTCTCTCACTGAGCTGACATGATCATGACAGTGAAATGAAGCAAAATAAATGACGCGTCTATGGACGGTATCCGTTTAATGACAGTTTAATGAGGCGTCATAATGGTTCCATTCAATTATTGACGCGTAATAGGACAAGCCCTATGTTTCAACTACTATCTTGTTCGCCTTATCCATAGCACACACGCTTTTTTCTGTTGTATCACAAATAAATCTATTTGATGATCAAACGTAAAAACAAGTGTAGGTAAAAGCTTTGCTGGCATTTCTTTGACGATGTCTCAAAATCCAGGGATATCCCTGGATCCCGGGATTTCAATTTTCGAGATCGATATCCCAGGATTATAAGACTCTTTTGAGATTGCGATCCCCAATCGTGAGGTCTTCTGACTTACAGTGGACATTGACTCCGCCTGATTTACAGCGGACAATGACTCCGATGGCAAAGAACCTTTACTGGAATGGAAAACATCAGGGAGATTATTTTCAGGTCTTTGACCCATAGAACGGCGTCGCGGCATCATATGAATCGCCTTATGTCGAGACAGATTATTCTTCACACTAAAAGCACGTCCACAAATGGAGCAAATGTAAGGTTTTTCCCCGGTATGACATCTCTCATGCCTCACGACTTCCCACGGCTGGTTGAAATTCTTGAAGCAAAAGCGACAGGTTCTGCCTTGAGAAGGACGTTTCAGAGAAGCGGCGGCTTGGTAATTTGCTGACGTTTGAGGACGGTTGACAAGAGAAGAAGTTTGAGACCAAGCTGACTCATTGCCTTCATCGGCAACATCTGCAAAATAATTGAAAATATCTTCATCAGAAGACGTTTGTCACAACTGTTGTCTTTGAAACATGTTTTGAGAAACAATTATTTATGTACAGGATCAATCTACAGTCAAATCTCGCTGCTATACCACCCGTCGGAAATGATCGACAGTGGCATAGCAACGAAAGATGGCAAAATCCGCTTTATTCTTGATTTTCAAAATGGAGATTTTTAGCAACGAGGACTGCATCAGATTTGTTTTAGACTTTTAAATCGGTTTCATTCTTTGAAGTTATAAAATGATTGTAATATCAGCTATTTCTATAATGGCTTTGTTCTTTTAAGTCATAAAATGTACATGAGCACGTCAAGTTCAGACGGAAGCTGTCAAGAATCGTCTGTTGACAAGAATATTTTTCCCTCTAGCTTGCTTCAGCCACATGAGGAACCCCTCGCCCAGCTTCAGTTCGTGGGCCTGTGTCAACCTCATGCGCTTCGATGAAACTTCAGCTTTGATGGCCCCTCCATTGCATCCTTCCTGCAGAAAATGCCATTAACAGTGGTTTCGATGTCCCATTTCTTTATCATCTCCCCAGCCAACTTTAACTGACTTGACTATTTCTTTGCAGCATCGATGATCTTCTCCTTCAGTGAAGAGTTGGTTCTCTTTCGTTTCTGAGATTACATTGTCAGCGAACGCATGAGGACACACTGAACGACAATCTCAGTCGACGCTTCCTAGCGTGACGCTGCTCTGTCAATCACATGCTGCACCAATGGAAATCTTTCACGCCTGTCTTCTTTTTACCAAGGCGTCGGCGGGAGTAGCATCTGAGCAATAAATTCAAACTGCGCAGGGCCGCGGCTCACATCCGTAATAATTAAATGTCCAGTAAGATATTCTGCAGTGCTTTTAGGTAGGAAAAAGTGAAAGGCTTACCGCTTTCTGTTAAAATATCTATGATTTTTCTGGGTGGGTGGCATAGTAGCGAGAGTAGTAAGTGGCATGGTGAATTTATTTTTGTACGTGAGAATAGTCGGAACCGAGCAAGAGTGGTATAGTAGCGGGATTTGACTGTACTTGATATTTCTTTCTCTACCTAAAATAAATTCCAAACATTTCCGAAAGCTAGCCCATTTGTGCGATCGTTTCAAGACAAGACACCTTACTTCGCGGGGTTATTAGTACATGGATTAAATGTAACATTAATCGCAATTGCTGTTTACCATTTTTATAATGTACTGTTTCGTAAAACAATATTCAATTTTGTCAAGAGTGAGGAACAACTGATTTTTCATGAGTGATATGTCGGTCTGATGGATCTTGAGAGCTGATAAGAGTACTCAAGCCAGTTCTCGTTAAGGGCTCTAAAAAGTAGTAGAATTAAAAGTTGATAAAATCTGAGCAGTCAATCATTATTCATGAATTTTTCTTATATTATAGTGACATCTAGCAACCACTTGATTCAGATTTCTAGTCGAAGGGTTCACCAACCCGCTCAAAGAGCAATAACAAAAAGCTAAATATCATTAAGCAATACGCCAATCTTACTCATTTTTACTTCAAATTCTATTATCATAGAACTCTCTGTCAGTAGAATGTATAGCGCAACATAAGAGATAAATTATTCTCCAAATAAATCAGACATCCAAAAACACGAATTTTTTACTCACTTTTCAATCAGCAACTTAGACTACGAGGAGAGAGAATGCGATAACAGCAGCACCACACCGCTGATTCTAAATATGAATACTCTATTGCAATTATGCACGGCAAAAACTTTGCATGAAGAAAATGTTTTCCATGTGAGGTTATAACAGTGCAATTTATGCTAGTTCACTTCGTTGTAATAACATAATTGTTAATAAGGCGATGTTAGAGAAACAGTTGTAGTAAACTGGCATTGTCAGTTCCTTATGAAAGCTTTTAGGATAATGATGTGTTCGTGTCTTGAGTTTATATAGGATCAAATTGAGGGATCTTATTGTATAACGGATAAAGTTGGTAAATCCACAATTCTGCATTCGAAGGGATACAAGTAATTTTTGTGAAACGGTTTTCACATTTATACTCACTGTCTGTGTTACTTAAAACACTCGACACTTCGCATCTCGTGTATCCACTAGGTGACATGCCACGCTCAATCACGCGTAATTCACGCGTGAATCACGCGTAATTACACATGACCCCAAACATCCGTGGCTCTGCGGGATATTGCTGCAATATAAGTTATATAAATTAGTATAGTTGGCAGTCCTGTTATATAGACTTTGCGTCTCATGTGTCTGCATGTATCAGAGGCTAAACAGTGTGATAGGACCTCAATTTCATGCTCAGGGAAGACAGAACATGCCTAGCGGTTCATCTTAGTGGTTCAAGCGGCAGCGCAGATAACCGTGGACGACGCGCAAACTATAAACGCTCGCCCGCGCGTATTCATAAACATTTCCCATGTTTTAACAGCATCAGATCAAGTGATTTCTGACTCTTGCGTATACGGTCTTGCAAAAGTTCCCGTACACCGAACAAATGTCAATATTGCAACTGCTCTAGGGTACTAAGCAAGTTCATGTTTGTTTTGCATGAAACTTCACGGAATGACAAATACATCTGTTAATATGTATCACATGCAAAACGGCCGAGCCCGCAATGACAACAGCACAAAATGAACAAGACGTGATTTAAGAAGTGCGAGATTGTCAATAATGCTGTTATCGGTATCATGAGAGCGACACGAGTTAGCGAGGGAAAGCGCTGGCGCATTGTTGCGTTAAGAGAAGACGCGAAATGGTCGCACGGAAAAATAGCCAGACACTTTGGCATTGCGAGATCTACTGTCAGAGATCAAGTTATGCGATTTCTTGAGACAGATGGAGTTCAAGACAGACCATGGTCGGGCCGTCCCCGTGCAACTGTGGCCGTCAGGAGCAATACTTTTGTCACGTTGCCTCAACTGCAAAGCGAACTCCGTGAGCACAGTGTGAATGCTTCCCAATCGACCATTTGCCGACGCCTTCGAAATGTGGGACGCAACAGCTATCGTCCATTGAAGCTCCCTCGACTTCAAGAAAGTCACAAAGCTGCTCGGTTACTTTGGTGTCGTCAACATCGGTCCTGGACAGCATCCCAGCAATGGAGACATGTTGTTTTTACCGACGAAAGCCGTTTTTGTGTCCGCTGGACAGACGGTAGGGTCCGAGTGCGGCGTTTACCAGGAAGAAGACTGTCTGAACAATCTGCTGTTCAATGAACCGAAAGACGAGGACATACATATTAACAGATGTATTTGTCATTCCGTGAAGTTTCATACAAAACAAACATGAACTTGCTTAGTACCCTAGAACAATTGCAATATTGACATTTGTTCGGTGTACGGGAACTTTTGCAAGACCGTATATGTATGCGCGTGGAAGAATAGAATGTCTTTACCACGGATGTTTGGGGTGTTCCGTAATTACGCGTGGCATGTCACCTAGTGTCAAATAAAGTAGACAGTTCCTTCAATTATGCTGTATGCACTACAAGCTATGCGGTAATCTACATTTATCATTGACCTTGTTTTCGTTTTTAAATTAAGCAATTAGGTTAATGGTGAACCAAATGAATGTGAAAGATATTCTAGAAATCTCAGTTTACGTATATCTACATTTGTATTCATAGCATTGCTGCCTAGTCCATTTCAATTACGCACAATATAACATTAACATGAATTTTTGAGGGCAATAATGTAGAGCACTTGAGGGCGCGTAAGCGCCTGAAATTTAAACTGCACACATTAAATCAGTGTTATAGAAATACAGATTTTCATGGAAATCGCCGGTTCCTTACCTAATTAGAATGTATCCAGGAAAAGAAGATAAGTTACACGGATGAGTGAAGCAAATGCGAGTGTACATTACATGTATACATGTATTACCATTCAACAAGAAAAACAAACATAGGTTTCTATAAGTAATCATTTACGAAATTTGCTAGTCAGATAAGATTGTTTTAATGCAGAACCATCCACATCATGTACGAATAAAAAAGATTGAAAACCAAATTAAAACTCAGGTGTAATGTTTTTAGTAAAATGAAATTCCATTTTAGCATAGCAGCAAAATAAATGAAAGCCGCAGTTGCAATCTGTGTTCTTATCAACGTGTATGTACTCTTTCGAAGCAACACTGCCCAATATTTCGGCTGTCATTGTCAGTTTTAGGGGAACAAAGGCTTATAAATTCTTGGATCGCATGATGTTTGACAAAATAAAAAATCAAATAGCATTTGACGCAAAATGTGATCGTCAATCTTCAAACATCACCAGACAAGTTATGCAGAGCAGCGAACTTCAGTTTCGATTTCTACATGTGGCAATGCAAATTTGAGACTGAAAGAGTAAATGAAAATACAGAAACGCCGGTCAATTATCAACTCAATTAACGAAACTGAAGACAATCGATCTTTTCATTTCTTTCTGTGCATTTAAACTGTCTACTTGTACATCTCTCACTGGTCACTCTTCTTAGCGATTCGCTAGAGAATGAATGGCTAGCTGATCTGATCCTGAGACTAGGCTACCATGATTGCTGGCGGCTGCGATGGGAACCTCCTTGAAGTGCTAGGATCATTGTCATTTATTGCAAATCTACCATAGACAAGTTAAGAATAATTTAAAATTTACATGATCCAATAATTTATGAGCTTTTGCTCCCCTGAAGCATTGACGATGTTATTTTAAAAGAATACTTAGATTGCGGCATCAGTTTCCATTTATTTCATTACTAAGCTGATATCTCATTGACTTTGTTTATCAGCACACAACGTGGATGGCTTTATCATCAGAAGCTTGAAGATCAGTGGACATTATTGGGATATTGCTGCCTATTCGCATGGAGTAAATCAGAATAACATTGTTTATGTGGCAGTGTAGTAGACCTACCTTCGTCCTCTCCATGTTTCTCTTTTCTCATAGCCATGAGAAGGCGCTCAGCTGCTTCTTCCATTACTGCATCTCCGGGTACATGGAAAGTCATCGGCAAATCATTCACATCCTCTTTAAATTCCTCTTCTTTTATCGATACATTTATCACTTCTCCAGGCAATGCTGTCGAGTTCTCATGATGAAACGATGATTTGTACACTGTTGACAAAAACATGCCGTTACACACAATAAAATACAATAGAAGAAATAAAAATTTGAAAAGTTGGAATTCAAAATTAATCTTACTGATGATTTTAACGACTCTCTGTTCACTATCAGACAAAAATAAATTGTGATTATTTTCTAAATTCATTATCTCATACTCGAGGAATTTTTACCTTCGTTGGAAACTTTCACATTCTCAACCGTCTGCCATTCTTTTTCAGGCTGGAAAATAATGATGTTCGATTTACCTAATGGAAATTAATAATTCAATCATTACTTACATATGTGGTAGTTGGCATTTCGCGGTATTGATCTTGGGGAATGCTCTTACATTGCTGTCTATCAAAGAAACAAGAAACTTCTATCAAAATAGGAATTTCACAGTACATGTCTATAACGCATTCATCATTATCGCCAAGATTTGCACTGAAAAATTCAAATGCCATAAAATATCCTAAATTGTTACTTCTGAAGTTTGAAGTTGCTTTCCATATTTATCAAAATTTGTTTACATTTCCTAACAAGTAGCTATGTAAATGAATGCAGACATATGATGCTAGAAGTTATTGTATTATCTTTCCCGTGTCTTAATTTCGAAAAATGTCATGAAGGCTGATTCTTATAGCTGTTTTGTTTCTTTGAATCAATTATTCAAGTTCCGTATTCTATTTATCGTTAGCATCTATAAAACTAGACAAAGTAAATAGAACATGGCAACTTGCGTTCTTCTAATATCTTCACAACCATTTTTTTGGTTCGCGTTACTTATGAAATTCTCCAAATAAACTGAGTTTATTTTTGCTTATCTAATATGGTCGATTGCATTGATGGATTACAAGATTTCATTAATTATTATCATGCTCTGAACCATCAGCATCTCAGAGATCAAGTCTATCGGATTTCTCACTCATGAACTGACAATAAAAATGCAAGTGGTAATTTATGTGAGTCATTTTTAATCACTAACAATATATACTATTTAAACGTTGATGAAGTGGATCCATGTGGAATGGGAAAAATCCTGTCACACAACATATCAGTCGCTCAAAAAATATGAATCCAATACATGATTAAGTTGAAAAGGGGTACAAAATCCTCCTCTTCCACTTGGAGCCAATATGTTCTCACCTAAATTGAATGCCATGGACTTTTGCATAATATGGATGCGTCCTCGTCTGAGTACGCAATTACAGCTGCGAGAAATCGACAATTGGATCTTGTGGCACATGCAGGAAACATGAACTTGTGACTTTGTACGATCATGACAGCATGTAGGCCTGCATCTCCCCACCAATTTGAGGTTGAGAGATGATTTAAAGAAATTTTGCACAATATTTCATAATTGCGTAGATCAGTAATCATCTACGAGTGCATCTAGAATCGACGGTTATTTGTTGGATGGTGATTTAACCAAAAAGGTTACAAGAAATGTAAGACCGAATACTTGTTATTCTTGAAATCCAAAACCAACAACCAAACTGTATGCCTAGCATCATTCAAGTTCATACTGAATAATAACTATCTGCAATTCACAATGGCTTGCGGTTGGAGTGTCAACATCATTTAATTTAAAAAGCACATAGACTTCTCTATATCAGAATATCAAAAATCACCTAAATCAGTTTTAGTCGCTTCATAATTTCAGATAAAATTGAATATACTTCTAATCCCAACTCACAGGAAAGATGGGGATTGTGAACTGAAGTATTTGATGCTTAAACAATTCGTCAATTTTTCGAAGCTTTTGAATCGCGGAATCTTAATGCACAGCAATTTTAATAGCGATCAAGCCTTATGAGATGAACATGTTCACTGAGAAACAGAGTACATCAAAATAAAATTCATGTTGATCTTGTATCATCTTTAGCGGAGAATTTCAGCAACCTAATGCAAAAAATTATGCATTATGATTGGTATAAGTTGAACTCGGAAAATTCTTAGGACGCTAAATACGAATTCTTTTCTAGCTGTGACAGAATGAATAAAACAACATTAGCAAGAAATTAGTCTTGACGAATAGTCCTGCACCATTGGCTTAAGTCACGACGCAGCTTCCTTAAAGCCACACCAAGTGCTCAGTTACCACAGGCCAAACCATCCCCCCGGGAAGGAACTCGCGTACTGTGTATGGAAGACGCTCAACCGCCTCCGAAGTTTAGTAGCCCTTTGTGTAGTAACCAGGAAAAATGGAGCATAAGCGAAGATGACAAATGCAGGTCGGAGAACGACAGACGATGCAACATCTACTGCATTGTCGGTTGCTTCCAGCACCATGCACCCAGCACGACCTACACCAGTGCACAGATGTGGCAATACAAAGCGCACAGTATTGGCAAGGCCGCGTGTGATGTGGACACGCTAAGTAAGTAAGCAAGAAATGTATGTCCATGATTCAGCTGCTGCTACTCATAGATAATCCATTGTTGTATACCTTCGAGAACTCCATGGCCCGCATGAGTGAATTTTTTTCTTTGATTTTAATCAAGCATGCCATGATAACTTCCAAATGTTTCGAAACAATCGATATCTCATGATTTTCCATGCTGGCATGACATCTGCATGTAGATATGCTGTATTAACATTACTCATCGGCAAAAATTTTACTTTTTCTTCGAGAACTACGCGTTCAGTCTCAATGTGCTATGTATACAAAGCTTCTATGAAAATGCTACAAATTCACTTTATTGCGAGGTGGGATCGACAGTGAGCGGGCTTGATTTTGTAGCGGTACCCGTGACCAGGTAATTGTTTGAATTTCTAACCGGACTGTGCCTGTGTGAACAGCAGGCACAGCCCGTGCCCATGCCGTGCCTGGTTGCTTGTTTTAACACTAGACCTGATCCGCATCGACTTCCTGTTAACCATGCAAGCGAATACTTCATGACCATAAAACCTTGCTTGACTGTTCGTGATCAGTTTTTGACTAATGCTCTAATCATGGTCGATACATACCATATATGATACCATATATATGATATACCATATATAGTCATATGATTTTTCTGTTGATTGCCGAAATTTCGGTTGAGCTCCCTATTCTAGTCTCAAATACCTGTTACCGCCTCCCAAGCCGTTCGTCGCAAAGGGCCCTCGTCAGTCTCATCCACTCATCGCGATCCATTCCTACTTTCTCCAGTTGTTGCCAACGGTCTCCAGTCCAGCCTCCTTCTTCATCGTTCTCGCCCATGTCGGTCGCGGTCTTCCTCGTCGGCGCGTTATAGTCGGTGCCCATTGGATAGTCTCCTTGATGTACCGGCCATCCCTCCGAACATGCAGTCATACCATCTCCACCGTCTCTTCATAACAAGTTCATCGATGGGCGTTTTTGTTGCTTCGCGCATTACGTCATTGCGGACTCTATCTTGCCACCTAACACCGAGAATTCTGCGCAAGGCTTTGTTCTCGAAGACGAGAAATTTCCGGGAGATGGAGTCGTTATCGTACCATGATTCATGGCCATAAAGTAAGACAGGACGAATAAGGCTCTTATACATTCTTAATTTAATGCGAATCGACAGTCTCTTCGACTTCCAGATGCTCTTCAACCTGCCCATTGTCTGATGTCCTCGTTTAAAGCGGTTTTGGCAAATTCATATTCTGATAAGCCTGTGCTGGATACTATGGTTCTCAGGTATTTGAAGGATGTAGATTCTTTTATCTCTTCTCCATTTAAGGTGAGAATGTTGGTGTCCGCGTACTTCGTTCTCAGTTTCTGTCTTCTGAACATTAATGTCGAGTTCGGCGCCTTTTGATGTGCAGCTCATCCCATCAATCATCCTCTGCAGTTAATTATATTCGCTGTATGTAAGGACGTCATCTGCCTCAAATACAAATTTCTTACATTTATATTGACTAAATGAAACACCCTTCCATCATAAATTTGCGTCAGGGCCTTCCCTGATTAAGGTCACATAACTACCTACTTAGAGATCGATTTTTAAATAGGGTGACCTCTAACTGGATCTAAGTTAAAGTCGAATGGTCATTTTTAAGGAATAAAACTTCATTAAACTTCGAATTAGCTTTAACACTTATATTGTTCTATCTAAGAATAACTAGCTCTGATATCTTGTATCGCTAAATAACATCTAGGCTATTAAATTAGGCCTTCATCAATTTACTTATGATTAATTAATAAACACATATTCTTTGTTGTTCAATGGAAAACCGTAATATTGCCCTATGCATAAAGAAAGTAGTTCTATCATGATCTAAATTAATTACTCTGCTATCTTGTGTCGCTAAATAAACATTACATCACCACTAAGTTAGACCTACATTAATTTATTTTTGATGAACTCTCTGATGTATGTCATTCTATGTTTATGAGAATTATCTTAACGGGTAAATAGCTGCAATTTACCACGTATTGAATAATAAATGTAGTTAAGCTACATGCTTGTCAGGCGCGGCAACCAAGTATGGTTTGATTGGTTTCAAAACTGTACCCGTACCCGGGTACCCGGTCGATTCTCAATTACGAGTTGGTCAGCAGACTTAATCACGCTAAATGTGAAAACATGCACTCTAACAGATATGCAATACAAAATTGGTTCATGATGTACTGAGTGACTGCTGACCAGGTTGCTGTTAAACAGAAGTACATATATGCAAAGGCATTGAATAAGTTGACATCCCTTGCATTTCAGAAAAGTTGATCCCAAAAATAGATCTAAATAGAATATCCTCAATTGTCACTGGCTTTCTCAGGAATCAAAAGAATTTTTTTGTAATGCCATTTACTTCGGTGTTCTTCTTCAAGGGCAACAGAATGAATGCACGGACAGATAACAGATGTCAGTTTACGTAATAAGCATGAGAGTAAGAAACTAAGCAAATAAAAGCAATATGCTATAAAATGATATAAAACAAAAGCGATATAATAATAAAATAAATAAGCAATAAAAATAAGCAAGGACGGAGTGGGACATCAGTCAGTCGCTAGTGGAACTCACGAAGTCGTCCGACTGCCATTGTGTTACCCTTGATGAAGAATACCGAAATATAGGGTAACACAAAAAAATTCCTTTTATTCCTGAGAAAGCCAGTGGCAGTTGAAAATGTCATAAACACACACCAGGAATGGCCTCACAGCAACTTATGTATTATAAATAAAACTCGATATATTTAAACTGTAGTCCACAGTCAACGTCAAGGAGTGGAAAAAATGACTTGATCTCACTCACAATGCTTCATCTTGAGATGAATTAAAGCACATTTTTCTTGATCAATAAATTTGAAATACAAATCTTTCTTTCAAGCAGTCTTGTTTACGATTTGTTTATAACTTGCTGTCTTTGTATTGCTAATTACTATTAAATGCAAATTGTGAGATTAATCATGAATAAATAATAGTTAAAGTACATTTTTAATGAAATAAGGACACAATTAGAGGTAAACAATATTTCAACAAGAGATTTCGCTTACATATAGCAAGAATAATCATGAATATAATCGCCTATTATACATTAACAAAAGCAAGAGAATAAACTGTCACTTTAACTCTCATCAATCTGTTTTTCCGATTCATTTGTCATTACGTGATGTAAATGCCTTGCAAATACATTAGCGTTAATATCTTTTTTCCACTACTTTGCAACATTACATTATTTCATGACACTCTCACCAACCTCAAATCAACTGGAAGAGAACGATTCAGTCGAACATTTGAGTAATATCAAGGAATATTGATAAAACAAGCAAAACATTTAAATACACATTCTGCACATCCGAGTCTACTGCTATTTTCAACATGAAACGCAACAACGAAGTTAGAGATGTTTACCAGTTTCTATCCTCATTATGCCGGACAAAATATTCAGCAACATGTTTAAATACGCATATAAATCAGTTACATGTAATTGTAATTTATACTATTTCTGAGAATTAAGATCCTTGATCATTCTGAGTTATAATACTTAAAGGAGAGCCCAAAAAATTCTACAGAGCTCTTTTGTTCCATTAGCCAAACTGGTGCGTGGCGAAATTATGCGCCAAAAACATCAATACAGTAAATTTTATAACAAAAATACGTAAAATATCTATGTCAAAAATGCAACTTACAATATGAACGCTTCGTGATAATCAAGTATTTGATACAAAAATTCTCGGTGTTTCCTTCCTAGACCAATTTCGGCTTCATATTGCTCAAAATAGGCGAGGAACATTTCATGAAATCCCACTTCGTGACGCCACATTTGCTGCAAGTGACCAGAAAAGACAACGATTATATTCAAATCATGTGACGGTTTGTATTATTGACAGATATTATCAGAAACACCAATTTATATTTGTAATTAAGGAGAATGAAGTTAAATTTACGTTATATGAAGGTATGGAACATACTATGTAATTGCATGTCATATAACTTTACTCCATATGATTCTATGTGTGAAGTAGAAGACTTTTAGGTCAGAACTCTGCCTGCATATGTTAATTTTATTTGATTCACGGGTCACTGCCTTTCTGGCATGAGTTATTAATTTAGTAATCATGTGTCATCAAACTAGCATTTTAATGATGAATATCGTATTTCGAAGTCCTGTCTCGATCAGTTTGAGTTTTCTTGAGCTATATGTATCGATGCTCTCTTGTATTTTTTCTGAATAAATAGTTTACAGCGTAGGACAGATGTCCAGAACTAAATACTTCCCTCTCATTCGCAACTTTTTGACAAAAAAGGCACATAATTCACACTATGATACATTGTCTATACTTGAAATAGAATGAAGTAGCTAACCGCATCTTGAGATTGAGCTGTCATGGTTGCTGGCGGCTGCGGTGGGAACTCCCTTTGTAATGCTATGATCTTAACGTCTATTGCAAAATCTGCCTTAGATTTTTTGGAATAATCTAAAAATCATACGAACATTCAGCAAGCCTTTGATCCCCTGAAACTGGTTGTGACAGCCAAAATACTGGGTAGGATATAAAAGATAATAGCATGTTGCAGCCTTGGCTCTCATTTTATTATTGCGCATTGTCTATGCAATGGAGCGAATAATTATAGCATCGAACGGTTGCTTTTCAACTCTTACATTGATCGCCTGCTAATATGTTGTTCTACGTTTGTTGCCATAGAAGTCTGCCGAAAGACCGTCTAGTAGACCTGCAATATTTTGAGACAATATTGTTATTGAACAGGAATGCTCTCATTTTCAGCTTAATCATGTACAAAAGACACGAAATGTCTCTATCCGACTACGGAAAAGAACGTGCTCTCGCAGCATGGCAAACGCTGATTGTGATTTCAATCCATCAGTTGCGGCTTGTATTTTTGCGGAATGCGATTTATACGGGGAAATAGAATTTTGCAACAGGCTGTGCTGAAACGGAATACACGACGAGTAGTCGGCTTTGAATGAAAATAAATAGAATCAATAAAAACATATCATAACACATAGTGTATCGCAACATATCCCAACGCAATAAACACAATCATATCAATATAAACAATATAAGTCAAAATTACATTAGAAAGACGCAAGTAGAATTCACAGCGACAAGTGAGTTGAAGTTCCGATGCAATAAAGTAAAACAAGCACCCGAGGTTTCATGAAAATTACAGATTTAAGATATTAGTGTCATATTATTGTAATATAAACAAAACAATGCAGTGAAAAGCAGATCTGGAAGTAAGACAGAATATGCAAATTATCGAAATTTCGCACTGTTTTTCGTCTCTCGAGAGAAATGATGAGCTTGACAGACATTCGCAATTTCGCGATGTATACTGCGCCAGTGCATTGAACATCAGATACCGAATTATACTCCACTTCAGTGAGATTCTATTGGCAAGTGATTAGACTGTCTACGCTCGACACCGTGGGTAAGTTGACACACTAGTTTTGTGAAATGAACGATCAACATGAAGATTTCAATACATATAAAAAAAATTGCGGAGGCAAATTCTGATCCCATAAATGGAAAAACATTCTGGCATCAGTGTTATAAGGCACACGGTAATGTTTTCAGCACAGAATTGGATTCATCTGCGCGCGCTTCAGTTTCCTAGAAAGAAAGAGTTATATGTAACCTGAATATCTAAATGGCACCACAGAATTAAACAACCTGCTCCTTCTCGAATGGATAATTCGTGTATCACTTGCTATTGGAAATGGCAAACAATAAGCTGTCAGCAGAGGACACCAGAGCCAGTGAGAGATGCGTGCGTGCTGTGATATCACTTCGCACACACCGAAACTCACATCTTGGATAACATTCGATTCAGTGTATGCACTATGTATTAAGGAATGCTGAAAAGACGATGGTGAAATCATGAGGTAAACTAATTTTCGTACGTCTGCTACTTTTTTAATGATGGTCGGAAGGGCCAACATAATGGAGAAAACTTGTGCACAATGATCTGAATTCTTCGAATCTGAAGAATCAAGAATCTTCAAGAATCACTTTGCTTGAACTCACATTAATCCGCAAGCGACGCAAGACTTTTTTTCCTATCTCTGTAAGGTATTAGGAATTCCCTTTTGCCCACTTAATAAGTTCCTCGATGTGCCGTTCATTTTGAATTAATCACACTTCTAGCAAACCGAAGCATATAAACAAACTATTTAATTCTGTGGTTTTCAGTGTCTGTTTAGCTGGGATCTCTTGAGCTGTTTCGTCCCTTTGCATGTCTTTTCAGCGCTTATGCTTCGTGACTTTTATCGATAACTTTAGATTTTTTGTTTCTAATGATTCCTATAATGTGCATTAACAATGAATCAAGCCCGACGATTACTGTTGTTCATGTTTGTTGTTCATATGAATGCATGGTCCGGCTTTGTACATTAATAAATTCTTCGGTTAACTTCGAAGGAAATCGATATAGATAAAAGCTTCCGTTCAGAAAATATACTTTGAAGAATTTCAATGAAAATCAATATGCCTATAGCTAAAGATATACTAGGAGAAATAAACTTCGAGGAAATCGATGAAAAAAATAAACACTTCTAAAGACTTCGAATGAAATTAAAATAGACAAAGATCTTGATATAAAAAGATAAATGAACTTCGAGAGTAATTTATCAAGGGTTTATATTTTAAAAAATAAACTTCGAAGGAAATCAATTCATAAGTAGATACATGTACATATTCTAGTATGAATGAATATGAAACCTAAAAAGACATCTGCATTGATAAGATTGAAGCAAGGATTGCAATCTAGAAAAAAACAATTTCGAAAGGATCCAATTTTGATATAGGCACATATCTGCATGAAGAAAAAGGAACTACAAAAAACTAAGAAGGAAATAGACATACATGTGGATAACTTCTTTGATATACTGAAAATTTTAACTTCAAAAGAGAATGACATAGATAAAGGAATTAAGGATTTCAATCTAGAAAAAATACCTAGATTTTGATATACATAATGAAAAAGAAACTTCGATAAAAGTCGATTGAAATCGATGTGGAAGAAAATTTCGTTGTGGTAAAAAACAAAACTTCTAGAGAAATCGATTATTGGAAACGCTTCTATGATGAAGAAATAAACTTATAAACATTACTTGAACATTGCCGTCTAGTGCCAACGTTACACGTTACATTAAACATTTCCCTCCATTGTTTTACGAGTACAGGAGGACATTCTAAGGTGGATAACAATTGCCCCTCCTAGAAAATAGACCACGCTTGTAGCTTTGATAATATGCCGCCTTCTTCTTCCAACATGCATATTTCGTCTTACATCTGCTAAGATGCAAACATTTACACAATACTTTATTGTCAAGGCTTGTGGCTTTCTTTTGTGGAGAATTTATCAATTTGCCAGTTGCATCTCTGCCAAGATTGAATTCAACTGTGGATTCTTTAAGAATTTATTTGCCTCTCTCTCTCTCTCTTTCAGAGGAGAAGTTTTCTATGGACAAGGAACTGAAGCTTTAACTTGCCTACACTTCATTTTATCTTTTCTGAAACATTTTAGCTTGTTGGCCAGTAGTTCGAAATATCAGGCCTGTATTATGAATGAACAAAATTTGAGTAGAGGTGTCGGAGTCACTATAACTACAGTGTATAGGAAAGACTTAGTCTATGAATGATGTACATTGTCAAACAATTAATTCGCTGACTCAATCTCAATTCCAATGACTGGAGCATATATACTGGAGAAGGAATATTGCACACAACAAAAATGAGACATTAAGGCACGCCTCAACAGGCATCCGTTTTGCAATGAATTCTCACTCATCATGGACCTCACTTAGATGCTGAAATTCACAATGCTTTAAGCTAAGTGATAATAAACTGGATTCAAGATCTTGAGTATACTCTGAAACGGTTCCTGAAGCAGCAATCTTGTTGCATTCGAACATAAGGCAACTCTGGCTTTCTGATTTTATCACAGATTAACCCAAAAAAGAATCTGAGGAGCGTTGTCGGAGAAAATGTAACAGACAGAAGATTCAAAAATTAGCTGTCTATTAGTTAATTTCATGTCTACATTACTTGCGTATCTTGCAGTTGACATTATGGCATGAGAACACTATTGTATTCAGAATTGAGATGTCCGATAAAAATTCGTTAGAATCTTCAAATTTTCATGGAGTTCGAGACTACAAGTTGATCGCCTTGACTACACTACTAATAGTAGAAAAAGAACATGGATAGCTGTGGATTGAAAATTCCACCGCATTATTGGCTAGCATCAGGACAGCTTGTGATGTGACATAGATGTTAGAAGTAGCAGACAATCACAAATGTCCTCAAATCATAACGAACACTAATGGGGTCGGATGAATGGGGTCTAATGAAGGCAAATACAGAGGATCAAACTAATTTAGTTATACAAGGTGCTTCACTTTTCCGGGCCGCAATTTGAACATGTCATCTAGGTTTCTCATATGTCTACTGAGAACAACACTAAAAACCATAATGATTATGAAAAATAAATGTAAGTCAAAAGAAAATTGGGACTTCTTACAGAAGATTTTCAGTCTATGACGGCCATTATTTGAGTAAGCAAAGTCTGCAACGATTTCGAAGAGTCATGATGACCCATTTCAACATCACGAATATCAAAATTGTTAAAAAAGGCTGAAATTCCTGTTTTGAGTTCTTCAAGAATCGTTTGACTTGGTGCTTTTGTAGACGTTGTTTCGAACACAGCCCTCAGCTAGAAATCATTTATCACTAGATCAGGGCTGCATGGAGGCCAGTCAAGGATGGTGCTGCCTCTTGCGATCCATCGATAATGGAGTCGAGATCCAAATTGGCTCTTGCACGAAGTGAGAAGTGCGCAGGAGCATCATCTGACTGAAGCACCGTTCAGCGATCTTCTTGGTCGAATGAAGGGTATCACAGGTTTTTCCAAGATAGTGTGGTTCTCTAGGTTCCCGGTATCATAGATCACACTGAGTAAGTTCGTGTTGGTAGGAGATCATCGCCCAGCGATTTCATGGACGCTGACGCCACCTCCGTAATGTCCTAGCATGTGGACTGTCACATGTCAGCATGTTGCCTCAGTGCCTATTCGCAATTATCGAAAATGATTGCATAGAAATCCACAGTTGATACCTCTTCATTGGCAAAAACTTCCATCACGTGAGGTGAAAGTTCAACTATGGGACTTTAGTAGAGAGAGAAAGAAGAGAGTATAATCGAACTGTGCTTGAAAATGCAAGTCTGTGTTGTATTAATGACAGAGAATTTTCATCATAGAATAAAGAATTAATCAAAGATTTCTCTCTATCTAGGTGCTTCATTGATGAGAACATCTAATCAAATCAACAATTAAGTCGTGGTTGACTTAGGTTAAGATCATTCTACGATTCTTCATGTAGCTGCCTACACAATTCTAGAGAGTCCTATGCATTCAATCTAATCTATGTACACTTATCATGATGTGCAGCTACACAATGTGTATGTTTCATAATAATGGATAGATATTTCTTACACGACTAAACTTTTAGTCCATGATATTGAGATATTTCACTTCCCATCAAGTATATAACGAAAACGTCACGTAGCCCTACATAACATCACATACATAACGACAGTTCTCCCATGAGTGGTTGATTTCAAAGAAAACTAGTCTGGTACACATATTCGGTACATGCAGCAAGGTGACTAGGCACCAACTAGATTAGTACTAGAAAAATTTACAGACAAGTTTTCGCAGGATATGACGGAAGAGTAAATTTCCGCAATGTAGGCCTTACGTGACGATGTGCGTATGTACGCTATGTACACCCACTCACGAGAGCTATTGCAAATTCACGCAAGTCTAAGCATGGTACAATGCCGTTGTAGGCATTGACAGAAAATACAGGAAAAGTTTAGCAGTTTTTGACATAACCTTTGGTAGAAACATATCAACTAGAAATTGAAAAGATGTCTACAAATCAGAATGCAATCCGAAAGGCCCTTTCGCAAGGGCCGAAAACGTATTTCTCATCAAGCTGAGAGTAAGTGCAGAAATGTTTTGTATCACATCGATCGCTATGAAGCTGCACAAAACAGATATCATCTCAACCCTATTTACATTCAACGATTCTTAAAATCTTTACATCATGATTAATCTGAATGATACTTCACATTGCTGTCAATTTTCATTAAAAAATCTGTCGTCTTCATGTTAAAATCCTGCATTTGCTCAGTTTTCTTTCGGAAGGCCTACTTACCATAACCACAACTGACCACTAAAGTAAGTAAAATGCCAAAGTAATCTATGGAACATAAGGTTTCATATGGCATATCTGGAGAGCCAAAGCTGCACTGTATGTTATTAATTATTATATATATTTTTCTATAATCACCCAATATTTCGGCTGTCACAGCCAGGTTCAGGGGAGCGAAGGTTTACAAGATCTTAGTTCGCATGAATTTCAAAATTTCTAAAACGTATATGGCAGATTTGGCAACACAAGTAAGGATCATAGCACTGCAAAGGCGGTTCCCAGCGCAGCCGCCAGCAGCCATGATAGCTCAATTTCAAGATCAGGTCAGCCAGCCATGCACTCTCTAGCAAACCACTAAGAATAGTGGTCAGTCAGAAAAACATAGCCACCTAAAATGATGAGGAATAAGTCATCAAAGCCGCCGGCGGCTACAATGGGAACCGCGCTCGAAAGATGTTTTGAGTTTAAGAAAAATGAACCTATCACAGAAAAATGTTAAAACGAAAATTCGGAAATCTCAATTCTGTAGAACGGCGAGCATTGACATCGTTACGTGAAAGAGACTTGGTACTTCTACCTAGTGATAAAGGTGGTGAATTCTTTATAACAAATAACGAATCATAACAAATCGCAGGAATGAGGCATTTACTAGAGAGCGATACTTACCAGCAGATCAATCACATATCTCTTCAAGCCATAGAATGAAATGGCTCGACGTCATAATATTCCAAATTATATAAGACGTAGTTTTATCACAAATAACTCAGAGATTGCGCACTTTTATCATCTCAGAAAAACGCACAAACAAGCAAGTGAACTCAAGATAAGACCCATAGTCTCAAACTGCAATGGCTCTATGACGAAACTTTCGTAGCTCATGTCAAAATTGTTATCACCCTTGTTGCGATTCATACCAGCTCATTTAAAGAACAGCTCTACATTGATCGGTGAAATCAACGATCATTTGAGCACAAATTCTCAAACAGAATACCCATGCAGCTTTGATGCTGTGAGTATGTATGCATCTATACCTCCACTAGACGCTATTAATAACATAGCTAATATTATGAATACTAACAATGTCAAATTACCAAATAATATTTCGGTAAATGACTTATGTGAACTCCTGGATGTGATCTTATCCAATACATATTTTGAATTCGTTCGCAAAAATTTCCAATAAGTATGCGGGTTGACGATCGGCTCTTCTCAATCGTCGATTTTGGTAATATCATTTATGGATTCAATTGAACGACAGACACTGTCAAATTCCTCACATATCACTCTGTTTCAGAGATATGTGGATGATTGTTTCGCATTTACAAGAGACCGCAGAGATGCAAAATAATTATTGATTTCACTGAATTCTCAACATCAAAATGTCAAATTTGAGATAGAGCATCCCAACGAACAACAGCAAATCAGCTTGTTAGATTTCAGTGTGAACGTACCTGAGAGGAAGATAAGTTTCTACAAGAAATCAGTAAAGAAGTACATATTTCCACACCTTATATCAAGCCTTCCAACCTCCTCAAAGATGAACATGACTCGAAACTAAACAAAAAGAATACAAGAACGTTGTTTTGCTGATGAAGATTAAAGAATAGAAGCAAACAAATATGAAATGGTTCTTCAACAACGTGGATATCCAAGGCAGTTTACTGAAGCATCGAAAAGAGTAAGTAGACGACAACTTACAGAAAAGAATATCATGTACTTCAAAACCACTTTCCTCTCCGACAGTGTTGATCGGAAAATTAAACAGATTTTCAAAAAAGAAGAGATTGACATTCGATTCATAGGACACACACTCCAAGAAGCGCTCTATCAAAAAGAAAACCTGTACAAGCTTACAATATGTCCTCATGCACATCAAAAATGAATTATGCAATAGGAAGAGCGTTGTATATGAAGTTAAATGTCAACATTGCAACGTGTACATTGAGAGCACCGTCCGACCCCTTCATATCAGAATTAAAGAACATTTAACGCAAAATACTCGTCAATTTTCAAATATCTCCAAACATGCAGCGTAGAACCCATTTCAGTTTCAATCATCACAGGTGACAGAGACAACGTAAATTTGAGACTGAAAGAGTCAATAACATACAGAAGCGCTGGCCTACCATTAACTCAAAGAAAGAAACTGAGGACTATCAATCATTCCTTTTACTATGATAAGTTCATTTTTCTTAAACTCAAAGCATCCTTCAGGCGCGGTTCCCATTGCAGCCGTCGGCGGCTTTGATGGCTTATTCCTCACAGTAATTTCATACCTCTGGAGATTATACAAAGTAGAACACCACTTCGGCACGGAGCCGTGACGCGCTCGTATTTACGAGAATATAGAAATACAACTTCCGCCACTGTACATGTACAAAGAGTGCTAATAACTTGTACTGAAAAAATTTGGCAAAAAGTCTGACACGATTATTTTCATTGATGAAGATGCTCAATTTCAATGAACTTTATAACACGTGAAAGGATATCTTTAGTACCTTACATTGGCCGGGCGTTTAGGTTGCGTGTCTTCAGTTGTAGTCAGCAGACTTAAAAGTATGAATGTTTGGTCAATTCACTTACCGATAACTTCAGAAGAAACTAAGCAATACAAAAAATTAAGATTATGAGCATTGAACCATACTCATATTAAGCTTTCAGATGATCTAAATTTTTCAGAATTTCGACAACATTTGAAACAATTTCACTTAATCTACACTTTATTTTAATTCATACTTTCGCGTTTACGTTTTTAACGGTTAATTGCACACAACTTAACAACTTTTGTCGCAGTAACGCTGACATATTGGAGTTTGGGTTCAAAAGAATGCTGGTGTTATCAGCTCCAAGAATATGTAGTAAGTTTTACCATAACGGCCCATGCGCTCACTGGCAAACTTCACATTTGTATTGTTCCTATAATAGTATTTGGTGAGTCATGATTTCCCTCGGTAGAATTAGAAGATTTCGAATCCTTGATCTGTGCACAAGAATGCTTGTTGCCACCTGTTCACAATCAATAGCAATCTCCTCACGCCGTAGTGTTCCTGTGCTGTGCTGGCGTCCGATAAATGGATCGACACTCACTCACTCACTCACTCATCCCTTTTTACGTCCTTGTGGTCCAGAAGATGCTGGGTTAGACGATTTCCGCTTGATGATGCTCCTCCACTTCTGGCGATCGTGTGTATCAGCTTCTTGAGCACCAACACTTTTCAGGTCTTCGGCGATGACATCGCGCCAGGTCTTTCTTTGGCGTCCAACAGCACGCTTGCCAGATACTTCCATGTCCGCAACTTTCTTGACCCATTCCGACTCGCTCTTCCTCCGCACATGACCAAACCAGCGCAACCTTTCTCTTCTGATCGAATCCAAGATGTTCTCTAGCCCCATTTCCTGTCGCAGTTCTTCATTCGACCTTCTCTCTGATCTTCTCACTCCGCACATCCAACGTATCATGCGCATCTCCGCAGACAGCAGCATCCTTTCATGATTTGCGAGCAGGGGCCACGATTCACAACCGTAAATCATTGCTTGACGGACACATGCAGCATACAGCTGGCCTTTGACTCGCATGGACGGTGACTTCGATGTTAAGAAGGCTTGCAGTTCCCGAAACTTTCTCCAACCACACCGTATTCTGGCAACCACTGCTGACTCAACACCACTGCAACTGTCGATAACATCACCAAGATAGCAGAAGCTGTCCACGCTCTCAAGTCGGATTCCGTGCATGTCAACGCACTTGGGAATATCTTCACAATCATCCTTCGAAATTGATAAGCACTTCTCACACTTGTAATTGATAGCCGCAGTGAGTCTCCCTTTCACTTTTGAGCATCGCGCATGCAACCAACCATTGCAGATGTTACATTGGATTGAGTTCGCTCCCACACCTTTGCAGCATTTTACACATGACCATTTTGCTGTCTGGTACTTCTTCTCGACTCTGTCTTTACCACCGCTTACCATGATCTTAGTCTTTGTGGCATTCATCTTCAAACCTTTACAGGACAAACTTCTTTCCCAACACAGCAATTTCGCTTGAAGATCTTCCTCCGAGTCAGCCATAAGGAGAAGGTCATCTGCATATAGAAGTTAACATGGCAATACCTTCCTCAATGCTTCACTTACGGTATTCATAACCATGGCAAAGAGCAATGGACTCAATACCGAACCTTGATGCACTCCTACATCCACAGTGAAGTGGTCAGAGTCTCCGAACTTAGTGTGAACGGCCGTGGTTGCATTTCGATATGGTGTCATTATCACTCTTACAAGCCATTCCGCGACTCCACTTTTGCGAAGAGACCACCGTAAAACTTCTCTTGGGACTCTGTCGAAGGCTTTTTCAAGATCAACGAAGGCTAGGAACATCTTCTTTTGCTTAGCACGATACTTCTCTATGACCTGTCGGGTTATAAAGATGGGATCAGTAGTACCTCTACCAGGCATGAAGCCGAACTGCATTTGATCAAGCTCTATTTGAGAGCGCAGTCTCTTCTCCAGTACTCTTTCGAACACCTTCATGGCATGATCCAACAGCTGTAGGATTCGCATTGTAGAGGATCTCCTTTACCCTTGTACAGAGGAATGAGCACATTACTGCACCAATCGTACAGAGGAATGAGCACATTACTGCACCAATCATGAGAGATATCATCAACTTGCAGAACTTCGTTAAACAGCTCTGATAACCATTTCACTGATACGTCCAGGCTGTGCAAGAACATTTCATTGACAACATCGGACGGACCGGGTGCTTTTTTCTGTTATATTTGTATTCATATTCTCTGCATGATGCATTTTATATTGTGTTTTGTACTGTTTTCTTACAAGTTTTCTATTGTGTTTCAGATATTGCCGAGTGGGGCTTAGAATACATCTGAGTCTATGCCAAACAAGAGTTTTGAATTACTCGCATGTAAAAAGGTTCAACATTTGGTAGCAGAGCGTGGTTGGTGCTGCAACATGGCGGGAATCAACTTGAAAGCCCCACCGGTGATGAGAGAGGAGACGTCATTTAAAGATTGGAAGAAAGAGATTGAGGTATGGAGAATATTCACGGATTTGCCTTTGGAGAAGCAGGGACCTGCAGTTCTTCTGTCGCTGAAAGGTCGAGCAAGGGAGGCAGCTTTGGAATTGGAGATAAGGGATCTTTCGGAGGAAACTGGTTTGGATCTCATTATCATGAAGCTCGACACGCTGTTTGCAAAGGACAAGGACGAACTGGCATATGAGGCGTATGAGAGATTCGAAACAATGAAGCGATCTCCACAAACGCCCAAAGACGAGTATTTGCAGGCCTTCGATCACTTGTACAACGTTGTGAAGAAACACGGTATGGTGCTGCCGGAGGGTGTATTGGCGTACAGGCTGCTTGCGTCTTCGAATCTCCCACCAAACGAACATAAGCTGGCTCGTGCAACAACCGATAGTCTGACCTACAAGGGAATGGCTACTTGTCTAAAGAAGATAGCCGGAAATTTCAATGTTCCAGGAGATACACCCGTGGGTGTGACGGTGAAGCAAGAAGCTCTGGAATGCAGCTCAAGT
Organism: Prostheceraeus crozeri; assembly: GCA_907163375.1. Lineage (NCBI taxonomy): Eukaryota > Metazoa > Platyhelminthes > Polycladida > Euryleptidae > Prostheceraeus > Prostheceraeus crozeri. Next base: position 161,363 of record CAJQUW010004751.1, on the reverse strand, counting down.
AAAACGGATACTGAGGAAACCGTCTTGCATGCCAATAATGGATTCGCTGGCCGTGGTCGTCCATATCGTCGTTATTCAAACTATGGCCGTGGTCGAGGATACAATAATGGCGCTCGGAACTCATCGACTCAAGGACGCCAAACTAACAGACCAGGACCTGATGGTCAGCCAAGTAGATGCAAGGTGTGTGGATCAATCTTCCACTGGGCAGCTAAATGCCCGGATAAGTTGCCAAAGGAAAATGAGAAAGAAAACGATACTGATGTTCACATCGTCTTGATGACTCAGAATGATGGGATCGTGACTGACACATTCGGCATGGCAATCTTGGACACAGGCTGCACGAAGACCGTCTGCGGAGAGAAATGGCTGGAATGCTTCCTCAATGGATTAGAAGAAAGGGAAAAGCTGGGATTGGATGAGACGTCGTCAAACAGCGTGTTTCGTTTTGGTGATGGAAAACGAATGAAGTCTTCGAAAACGCTTAAGTTGCCCTGTCGGATGTCCTCACAAGATGTTTTCATCACGACTGACGTTGTTAAGGCCGACATCCCACTTCTGTTCAGCAAGATGGCAATGAAGCGTGCAGGCACTGTAATTGACTTCGCCGAAGATAAGGTCACCATGCTTGGATCAAGCGTGGAAACCTTCCAGAATAGTGCTGGGCACTACTGCATCTATCTTGGTCCTGACACTGGCATTCAAGATAGCCTGGTTGCGTTTGAGGACCGCGGGAAGACTCGTAAAGATGAAGCATCAAAATTGCACAAGCAGTTCGGCCATGCCAGTGCGTCGAAGTTGATAGATCTTTTGAAACGGGCCAATCGAGATGATTCAGAACTCTTCGAAGCCATTCAGCGTGTTGAAGAGGAATGCTCCACCTGCCTAAAGTTCAAGAGACCTAGACCAAGACCAACGGTTGGTCTTCCAATAGCCACTACGTTCAATGATGCAGTTGCAATGGATCTCAAGCAAGTGGAAGGATTTGCGTTCTTACATCTGATTGACATGGCTACGAGGTACAGTGCTGCAGCCATCGTTCAGAATAAGAAAGCAGAGACCATCATTGAAGCCATATTTCGCATCTGGATAAGTGTGTTCGGAGCACCTCGTCGGTTTTTGTCCGACAATGGCGGAGAGTTCAATAACGAGAATTTCCGCAGCATGGCAGAAAACTACAATGTGACCGTTTTGACTACCGCAGCAGAAAGTCCGTGGAGTAATGGCTTGGTCGAAAGGTACAATGGCGTGCTGGGTGAAAGTGTTTGGAAAATCATGTCAGAGAGTAACTGCAGTCATCAAATTGCATTATCTTGGGCGGTAGCGGCAAAGAACGCTTTGACGAATGCGCATGGGTTCTCACCTAATCAAATGGTATTTGGACGCAACCCAGTCCTTCCAAATGTGCTCGAAGATGAACCACCTGCGCTTGAAGGAGTGACGGTTAGCGAGATGGTGGCTCAAAATATCAATGAAATGCATGCGGCAAGGAAGTTGTTCATTCAAAATGAGTCATGCGACAAGCTGCGCCGAGCCATGAAGCACAACATACGAGGGAGTGACAATGTGGAATCGGGAGAGTCTGTGTACTATAAGCGCATTGATTCAAATGAATGGCGTGGACCAGGCAAAGTGATCAGCAAAGACGGACAGCAGGTCATCATCAAGCATGGTGGACTATTTGTGCGCGTGCACCCAACTCGCCTGCGAGCAGTTCGAGAAAGGAGTGAAAATCCATCCGCAAACAAGGAATTGGAAGAAGGATCGGTGGATGAGAAGATGGACTGTGACTCCAATGTTAGCGATGATGAAGACGAAGTCTCTCGAACTGTGGTGACGGAGAAATGTATTCCCACAATAGAGGAAGGCGATGAAGTGCAAGGCGATTTGACGCAACGGTTGCATGGGTCTGCAATGCCAAAGGATTCAGGTCAAGGAAATCCAAGACGGCCACGAGTAGAACAGCGTGTTGAATTCAAATTCGATGGTGGAGAAGACGTCCAAACAGCTACGGTGATCAATCGCGCGGGAAAAGCGACTGGGCGCAACAAAGATTACTACAATCTCTCGTTTAGTGATGGTTCAAAGAAATGTGTCAATTTGATGGATCTGGCAGAATATAGCGAAATTTCGGATGATCAAGAAGTTCTTATAGTTCACGCTTTAGAAGAGGATGTGCAGAAATCAAAAGAACAGGAATTGAGAGCCTGGAGAGACAACGATGTCTTTGAAGAATGCCAGGATATTTCCCAGGAACCGCTTACTCTTCGATGGGTGTTGACTGAGAAAAAGGTCGAGGGACAAAGTACAGTAAAGGCTCGCCTGGTGGCAAGGGGATTCGAGGAGAGACTGAATGAACGCTGTGATTCTCCTACTTGCTCGAAGGTGAACATGCGCCTTGCACTTGCTACGATTTCTGCAAACGATTGGACCTTGAGATAACTGGACATCAAAGAGGCTTTTCTTCAAGGCAGTGATATTGATCGTCATGTGTTTGTGATTCCCCCAGCAGAAGCGAATGCCGACTCATATTGGCGTCTAAAGAAGACTGTCTATGGATTGAACGATGCTGCCAGATCATGGTACTTTACGGTGCGAGAATTCCTGGAAGGCAAAGGGGCTCGTGTGTCAGCTACTGATCCAGGACTTTTCTTTCATCATGACCAGGAAGGTCAATTGCTGGGAGTGCTGTGTATCCACGTTGATGATATTTGCTGGGGAGGAACAACGGCATTTCAGGAACGAATTGTTGAACCGTTGAAACAGAAATTCAGAATAAGCAAAGAAGACAGAGCATTCAAATATCTTGGCATCGCGCTGCATCAGACAGGAAGGCGGATCACTATGAATCAAACTCGTTATGCGGACTCAATGAATGAAGTTGGCATCATGGACAAGCATGCTGGTCGTCCGTTGTCGGATAAGGAGAGCAAGTCATTTCGTGCAGCAGTGGGATCTGTGAATTGGCTTGCGAATCAAACTCGTCCAGATCTATCTTGTATTCATATTCTCTGCATGATGCATTTTATATTGTGTTTTGTACTGTGTTCTTACACGTTTTCTATTGTGTTTCAGATATTGCCGAGTGGGGCTTAGAATACATCTGAGTCTATGCCAAACAAGAGTTTTGAATTACTCGCATGTAAAAAGGTTTAACATTTTCTTCTTCGTGTTGTTCAGAGTTAGAGTTAGTCAAGAGTTAGCAACTCACTCAATGATGACGGGAGAGACACAGGCCGACATGAAATGATCAGCTATGATTGTGAGGCAACAAACTTCCAATCACTATTCACAACATTGCTTCATTTAATTAGGCAAACCACACTGTCTCCTAAACCAAGTATAAAGTGTCGCGGCTGACCAAGTGAATAAGTTAAGTAATCAATTAAATGAGCCTACGGAAAATTTGATGAGAAAAAAAGGAGATAAAATAGCTTTTCGGTACATGCAACGATTTAGCAAACGGACTGTGTGCCATCTTGATCGCTTTACATCATGTTGTAGAAGTATGAGACTCAAAACATGCTTTTTAAAGTAATAAAATAGCGAGACTGTGTTCCTGGAAGACCTTAGAATCTATTGAATCACAGTTCAGGGTGGCCGCGTTGTTTGCTTGAAAAAAAATCGAGTACATTCGAGTACACAAGATGTAGAAAAATCGAGTACATGAATGCAAGCGTAATAGCGACAGTAATTTAAAAAAAATCTATATTAATAGAGTGAAAACAATGCGAACAGTAACAATATCAGCAAGATTGCTTAGGAAGATCTAATAAATCAGTTACATCATCTCAATCTCCTCACGTCTTTTCTTAACCGATTGAAGCGTTGCACGAGCCCTGTGTGGGAGGCTCTGGGTGTGCTATCACTTGAATAGGGTGAACACCTAGACTATGGAGGCAAGAAGTTGCCGTATGTTTCCTTTCACAAAGTCTTCTTCGTTTGTGGTACTAACCATTTACAGGAAGAAATCTGAGTAGTTCCTGAATCAGACTTCAAAACATATAAAAAAACGAACCATCAGTTGCAAAAAATGACAATTTATGTGATGCAGAGAAAATACAGTAAATCAATCTAATATCACAGCAATTTGTAGAAGTTTTATTATTAATTCGAACAAGTTCCACCATTCGACTTTCGAAACCAACATTCCGAAGAATGCTGGCAATGTTGGAAAGATGGCCGAAGCACGCTGTATTGCGTTGAACATGTCAAAAATAAACCGTCGTCATGAACTGATCTGATGAGTTCCCATTACACAGCAGGCAGTATATAATACTCTTGTAATCTCACAAGAACCGCCAGCACCCTTGACACTGTCCACAGGACGAAACGCGTCGGGATTTTATTCTCTTTATCAAATAAACACTACGTGTCGAAACAAAGGGAGAGACCGTTTTTCTTTTTGAAACATGACTGTAAAGAACCTCCCGTACAGACAGACGCTGACATACACCGAAGAATGTTTTGTTAACGCGCACGTCCTATCATTATGATCTTGTGAGAATTATATATACTCATTGACATAATTAATGAAACAAACTATCATTGGCTTGAATTGAAGTTTGTTTCATTTTTTTCTCAGGTATGATGCAATATCTCACTTTCTATGTATCACCATCAAAACATTAGAGAATGGAGAAAGATCTATGGTGGTCAAATTTCAAATTTTGATGTCGATACAACTGTCACAATTGCTTTTACAAATTGAACATAAACGTGAACTGAAATCCAGCTTTTGTAAAATAAAATGGCACACGATCAGTTTACCAGAGGTATGGCTATTGGAATGATTCGTTGTGGTAGAAGTTGTGCGAGTGTTGCCGAAGAGCTGCAACTATCGAGAGTCGTTCTTTGGAGGTGGTGGTGTCGATGGAAAGCAGAAGGAGATGTTAAAAAGAAGAAGGGATCTGGTCGACCAAGAAAGTCTGCAGGAAGGACAGACGCACGTCTAGTTTTAGCTGCAAAGAGGAATAGATTTGTGTCAGTCCCAAAGCTAGTCGTACACTGGAAGAGTGCCTCAGATATAAGCTGTAGCGTTAGAACGGCTTACCGAAGATTGCGAGAAGCTGGAATTCAATCGCGACGACCATCGGTCGTAATTCCATTGAGTTTTGAGCACCGCAGAAGACGAGTTGCCTGGTGTGATGCCCATCGCTCATGGAATGACCATCACTGGCAGAAGGTCTTGTGGACCGATGAATCGAGATTCACTCTGGATTTCAATGACGGTCGTGTCAGAGTACATCGTCTTCCAGGTGAACGCTTTGCCCCATGCTGTATTTAAGAACACGACAGATATGGTGGTGGAAGTGTTATGCTGTGGGGTGGCATTTGGCATGGCGGACGAACGACAGCAGTCATCATCAAAGGCACGTTGACTGGAGAGAGGTATCTCCGTGCTTCCGGTTGTTGCCCCAGTTGTCAGGGTGGAGGATCTCGTCTTCCAAGACGACAACGCAAGACCACATCGCTCCTCGGCTGTCATTGCCACTGTTAGGAGATTGAACATTCAAACCTTTGACTGGCCTGCACGCGCTCACCTGACTTGTCACCCATTGAACAAGTCTGGGACGAGCTTGGGCGGCGAGTGAGAGACCGCTATTCACTTCCACCAGTGTCCCTGAAGATTCTCTCTGAAAGACTGACAGAGCAGTGGCTTCTCCTTGAAATATCCTTCATTCAGAAACTTTGTGAATCCATGCCATCTCGGATTACTGAATGTATTGGAGCTAGAGGGGGACACACGCGCTATTAAAGTTGGATCTGCTACATGCGTTGTTTTTCTGTGCTAGCGACTTGGTGGAGATTGTGACTAAATTGTCAAGGTATCATACATACATGTATACATACCAGTCAAAAATGAAAGAAGTTAAAGAAGTAAATGCTTCAAAAATTTGTCAATGAGTATAATTTCTATAATAAGTCATATGCAGAAACTATATGCATGTAATAAGCATGATCAGAGACGTAAGGCTGTGAAATACTAATAGTAGTAGCGATTAGTAGTAATGTTTTCGATCACTTATCAGAATACGAGTACATCAAATAGAATTCGAGTACATTCGAGTATATCAGCGAAAATCGAGTACACGCGGCCACCCTAACAGTTCATTTTTTCAAATAGACAGATGGACGTCCTCAGAGCAAACAGGCATCAATGATCACAACGAATAATAGTCAAAAGATCAAATAGCCCTGGTGATAAGTACCGTAATTTCCGGCCTATAAGGCGCACCCGTGCATAAGGCGCACAAGCCGATTTTTAGGTAATTTCGTATTTTGACAACAGATAAGGCGCGCTTCGTGGATAAGGCGCACATATGTAATTACAGATATTATCGTAGCCAGTATGAAATAATGGTTGCTAGAAATACTGGTACTACCGGCAGTTAAGAAAAAGCAGCAACTTCTTTTAAGTGAACAATTTGATTTAATAGGACTATCTGAAAAATTACATAAGATTGTGATCGTTATGATAGCTTGGTCTGAAAAATATTCCAACAACAAATGTTCAGTTAAACAACTGGGCATACAGAAAACTAACAAGATCAGTCATGCCAGTATTCTTGACTCACTCAACACAACACTCCGAAAATCATGAGAAGTGTCTTCTGTGTCGGAGATAAACAATTGCTGTTGGTGGAGAGAGTCATTGCTCGCTTCAGTGTCTGAACCTTAAAAATCTATGTTGACCATAGATAAGGCACACTCTGTAGATAAGGCGCACTAGCTGTTTTCGAGCAAAAAAGTCGCGCCTTATAGGCCGGAAATTACGGTAGCTAGTCTACAATTTATGCATCCTTATGAAAAACGAACAAAATTTAAGAATGCGTAAAAAATGTAACTTTAATAAGGATACAAAAACTTCTGATAAGCTGATCCACGCAAAGCTCGGGATTGAATTGTCCAAATAAATTAACCTACGCAATCTCAATCAATATATGTATATCAAAAATTTGGGGTAACGATAAAATCCAATGCATTTCTAACCTAGTACAGGCACATATCTATGTACACGGCACATTCCATCAAACATCAGTCTGAATAAATCCGCGTTCATAGATATACTAAAGTGAACATGGACTGTAGTGGGTGATTTCTTTCATCGCGATGATCGATTTCTTCACAGGAGCACGAATCTAGCAATCTCGATACAGACAAATATGCTGACAGATTCATGCCAGATCCAGACTGATTAATACAGACACGCTTTCGTTTTTCAACGGCACTGGTCAGTATATAATCAAAATTGTGTCAACATGACAATGACAATTCTACACGTCATACCACCAATTCCATTTAAATACAAGACTGAAAAAATAAACGCTGCGCGCAAAACTGGATAGGCCTACAACATTAATAGGGCATAAAATAATTGAAAGGAAGGAGTGACAGAAATGCTTTCATTTGCCTGCGATAGATAGATCACAGTACTGCTACTGTTGCGCTGACCATTATTATGTGGGAAGTGTATTAGAAAATCAGTCCGGTCTGCTGTCCGTGCATCGCCCCATGATGTTTTTGTATTGTTAGATAGGCAGGCCTTGATTATAGTCATGTAGCTGGTGCGCCAACTGCCATTACATAGCGTCATCATGTAGAAATGTCAGCTGCCTTTGTAATGCCTGAAACATGCACGCCAGAGTTTGAGGCGAAGCGGCCTATAGGCAACGAGATCTGACATGGACCATCCCAGCCGGTGTAGCATCAGTGCCAAGTGGAAACTATGTAGAGGCAAGTTGACAACGTACAGAAAAAACTCAAATGGAACCTCATGTATGTACTGCTGCGTGACCTATACAATATATGTGTGGAAATGATATTAGTCAACACAATAGTGTTAGTATTGATCGGTGTTTTCTCTTTGGACTGAGACAACTAATTGACAGTTTGCGACATGAGCACGCATTATTAACTATGCATATACAGCCACATGAATAATTAACTATACACGTCAGCTCCGGTAGACGTATTTCTTTCTAAATGTTGACATATTTCGAACGAAATTACTATCCGTAATAAATCAGCCGGGATATTTTAAATAAATACATGAGGATACATTGGTGGAACTAAACAAATTTTATTGACTTGCCTATTTTTTTGTGTAGATGAACTCAAACATAGATATCATGCATGAATTGTCTTCCACGTTGAACATTCTTCCAATCGATCAATTATCCACGAAGGTACTTGACTCAAAAGTCTAAATTCTATCTTTCAGCTGATGTGCCATTCCAGATGCCAACGCATAGTACACCAAAATGGCATAATGCTCTTGTCAGCATCGTAATCATCAAAGAAGTCAAATGGTCGCAAGTCAAGCTTCATGTATTGTTAATATGTAAAGAAGGCAGCTGAGAGCTTTAAGACATGGAAACGGCAGCTAGAAGTTTACATGCTAGCGTCAGGCGCTTCTGACAAACCTGCCAAGCAGCAGATCGCAATCATATTACACTGCGCAGGCCCCGATGCCATCAAGGTTTTTGATCAATTCTCGTTCGATAAAAAAGGAGGATCCCGATGATCCGGACACAATCGTCAGAAAATTCAAGGAATACTGTTGCCCGAAAGAGAGCGAAGTGTTAGAATCATTCCGTTTTTGGAACATGCAAAGGCACCCTTTAACACGTTTGTGACTCAGGTGAAAGAGAAAGCCCAGGGATGTAATTTTGCGAGTATGCAGGATCGATTAATCCGAGATAAGATAGTTTTCAGTGTCGAACCCAGACTTCAAGAGAAGCTGATTAGTGAGAAGAAATTGACTTTAGAGAGAACATTAGATATTTGCAGAGCATTCATGGCTACCACTGCGCAACTTGACGAACTAAAGAAACCTTGTGAAACTCCAGAAGCCGCTGTAGATAAGATTGGATTTAGCAGGCACAATCAGCAACCTCGCAGAAGGGCTCCACAACCAAAAGAAAGAGAGAAGCCACAGGTTGTGACAAATTGCAATTTCTGCGCCCAGAGTCATCCTCGTAGGAAAGAGGCTTGTCCCGCATGGGGTAAAAGATGTGGAAACTGCGGAGGCAGAAACCATTTTCGAGCAAAGTGCAAGAAAGTCAACATGCTTGATGGAAATGATAGTTGTAGCGGTAGTGAGGACCAGGATAACCAGATCTTTTCAGTTTCCAGGGATAATGAACGGATAAAAGCTCAGTTGATTGTAAACGGCCAAAATGTAAGATTTCACATCGACACAGGGGCCGATGTCAACACCATTTCGTGTAAGTTTGTCAAGAAGCACCAACTCTCTAGATGCAAGCAAAGCCTAACCATGTGGAATAAGACAAAAATAAACCCAGTCATAGGTATTGCGACTCTGAAGATGACCAATCCACGGAATAAGGACACCCAGTGGGTAAAGTTCTCCGTCTTTGAAGGGAACTACACCCCATTGATCGGGCGCACTGTTAGCGAGAAGTTTGGATTCATATCAGTGAATACTGAGAGGTTCATATCAGCGATAAACAGCGAGTCAAAGGTGGAAGGAGCCTGTCTTGGGGAGTTAGGTGAAGCCAGATTAAGAATCGCCCAAAACGCCACTCCAAGTGCTTTTCCATGCAGAAAAGTCCCGTTTGCCATGAAAGACCGCGTGAAAGCAGAAATTCACCAATTAGTTGAAAAAGGAATTTTAATTCCCGTCGAGCAACCCACCGAATGGGTGAACCAAATGGCAGTTGTTGAAAAGGCCAACAAGCAGATCAGAATCTGCATTGATCCACAACCCCTCAACAAATTTCTGAAACGAGAACATTTCCGCCTTCCAACGTTTGAAGACGTGCAGCCCGAGTTTGCCCAAGCGAAGATTTTCTCAAAACTAGATGTAAAAAACGCATTTTGGCACATCAAGCTAGACGAGTATTCCAGTTTCCTTACGACGATGATAACTCCACTAGGTCGATTTCGATGGACCCGTTTGCCTTTCGGATTCAGTGTTAGTAGTGAGATTTTCCAGAGAAAGTTAATCCAAGCACTGGAAGGACTACAGGGAGTTTTCAACGTTGCCGATGATATAGTAGTGATTGGTCGTGGCCAAACGTCAGAAGAAGCAGCGAGAGATCATGACAAAAATCTTGCCGCCCTGAAGAAAAGATGTATAGAGAGACATATTCGCCTTAACGATGAGAAAGCAGTCGTGAAAAAGAACGAGATAACTTTCATGGGCCACAGAATCAGCGAAGATGGAATAACTCCAGATCCAACGAAAATCAAAGCTATATTGGACGCCGACCCCCCTAGAGACGTTTCGGAAGTGCGCCGATTCTGCGGAATGACCCAATACCTAGCCAAGTTCCTACACTGTAATCCTCTGCGTGCGAATTTAGGTCGCACCTACGTGCCAAAAGCCTGGTGACACTCGAGAATAACAAACGGGTGCCAAATAGGTGCAAATCCTGGATGGATTGGCACATAGAAAAATCAGATATAGAGCAAAAATCAGCACTGCTTACAAATCAAATTTTCAGTAGTATTTAAAGTTGTTATAATATGATTATAGCCTAAAATTTTATTTACCCTTACAGCTTTATTTATATTTATTATTGATAGCAGGCCTATGCCATATAGCATTTAATGCTTCATATACTTTAAGGGAGTTAATCCTGATACATGGCACACTTAAATTGAAAAGAAGTTTCCATCTTATAATCGAATAAAAAAATCAAAGCATCATGAAATTGAATAACAAAATTTATTTTTAATACAAACGCATCATACTAATGAGAGCACTCTTTGTTCATCTACAAAAGGGCATGCAACAAAATGACATAGGCTTATACAGATGCATCTTACTGAAACACGAGAAGAAAAATCTGCCAAATTGAGATACAAAACTTGTACAAACACTCAAAATTATACTAAAATACAATCAATTGCGTAGTTCATTGCGTTTATCAAATTGCCTCTAAATGAATTGCATAAAAATGTCGTAAAAAGAGTGTTCGTATATTACAAAAGGATGAATATGGGAATGATTCCGAAGCAATTAATAAGTACTACCAGAAAATGCAAAGGCTGACGATTTCTGAAACAAATTAAGTCAACATAAAAATTGTTATGTTGTGCAATAAAATCTGAAGATATGCAAAAGAGGGGTCAGTCTTGAAACAATAGGTATAACAACCAATTCTCAGAGTAGGAGTTTTGTAACCTATTATCAAGATAAATAAAGACTTAGATAAACATGTGATATCATTCTATTTTATTTACAAACGTAAATAATTTCCGTCTGGAATTCACAAATTACGTTGTGCTTATACATGGCTTTGCTTATTCTTTTATATATTTACTACTGGGGAAGAAGGAAGTCAGTCAATGTTAATTTTTGCCAATTTCTGAGTGACAGCTACATAATGAACTTTAGCAACACACTACAGTACTCATACTGCGGTACTCAGTCTGTACAGTACCGTAATTAGCAAAAACTAACGTTGTTCACTTCATGAATTTATCAAATTGAATAGTGGTGCATTTATACCTTAATATAAATCTAAAAGATAACAAGCAAGGCGAGATATACCAGTACAACGTTGTTTTATTGCATGTTTACAAATATCTATCGAAAATAACACCTTCGAAAAGAATGTTATTTATCTACTTGCGCAATGGGTCTACAGCAGAGTTTTAAGGTCTGCTCAACCTTAGATCTGGTCATTCCTTAAAGGAAATAATTGGGTATATTCAAAATCAATGTTGATATTATATATAACAATATATTTTAAAACATTGATTGATCTAATCACAAGGGTGCAAATTTTTTATTAGAGATCTTTCGATCATCACTTCGATGACCATGGTCACTGCAATTTATTATCCTCAAATATATCAACCTCTCGTAGGAATCTATGATAGTCGAGCTTTTATTCAAAATAGGCTGTCATAGTTTCCTACGAAAGGTTGAGATATTTGAGGATGATGAAATTGTAGTGAGCATGATCATTGGGGTGATGATCGACAAATCTCTATATAAAAAATCATTGCGCATGTTTCAAAGAAATTTTGACTGAATTCCTTGCTATTTAGGACACTACTGTAGGCTACATGAAATAAAATAATGATAGCGGAATGACCGGATCTTACTTAGCAATATTGAAAAAAGGTTTCGCGTCTAATGTGATCCTGGGGTTATGCCTGCCGGTATCTTATTAGTGAAGACACCTAAGATTCATAACTTTGACAATATAACGGGTGAAATAATCCAGGAAATGCAGTAAGAGTATATTCTTTCACTAAGACAGTTTAGTATTTCACTAAATCAAATTAATTGTGTTTAAAAGAATTTTCGATGCCATTTTCGTAAAGGTCTTTCTGATGCCCATGATACCTTCCATGACTTCCAGTGTCGCCTCTTGACGCGGTAAATGATTAATATTGGATACCAAGAAACAGCACGAAGATAGAAGAATAGTTTGTAGGCCACCATCGCACTCAATCTCTACTCCATCACATATCACCTTTGTGTCTTCAATTCTGACAGGTTCCTGAAAGAAAAGAAATGTGAAATGATACCACGTGAAACATACAAAATTTTTAGGTTTCAGCAATATATATTATTTTCTGATGTCTGAGTTCATACCGTAGGCAATATACTATTCAACTCAATCAGAGTTCGGATCGGGCCGATATTTTTAGGCTCGACCCGATCTCATGGATAGATCCAGACGGAGGATGCAACCCCCAAAAGTAGGACCTACTTAGGTATGTATATGTATTGGCATTTTCTCTGATTTTGGTTAATTGGAGTTGAAATAATTACTTTTATAATTTTTTTACTTTTTTAATAATAATTTTTTTAAAATACAGCCACTTTTCCCCGGCTGCATATTTTAAGACATTGCTGAGACATATTGAGTAAAAGATGCGCAGCAACTATTTGTCCGAGGAGAGCAAAATGATATTCAAATAAAATAACATCATCTGGGCTTTTCGATGGTACCGTGTACTAATTAGAAAGTTGCACGATGCTGACTGAGAACGATCGCCAATTTCATTTAAATGATAATTTGATCAAGTTCTGACCTATATACAGGTCTTTCTTCTATCTATTTTTTAAATGGCCGTCATTCTAAAAGTACACATCTTTATAACAAACGAAGAGAGATTTCATGGGAGAGTACGCCAAAACACACATGTAATAATTTCAGATTGATTGGATAAATAGTTTACGAATAATCGCATTTCGAAAATGAAGTTTGAACTTTTAAAATCAAAAAAACAAATTTTGCACAAAATGTTGATTTATGAAGAAGTGAGCATAGAAAAATGTGTCTTTATTACTATACTGATAAAAATTGGTGTATTCCTCAAATAAATCTGAGATATTTTAGGAATCAATAGCATATTGAATCTATGACATCTATTTGAAAAGCGTTAGAAAACTACCTACATTGATAGGTAGTTTATTATTCTCATTATGATGAAGATACATTTCATCAATCTCTAATCATCAACTTGTTCTTCTCTATAAATGTGTTTTTGATATGCTAATAATTGATAACAAAACATTTTTTTTTCACCTAAAGCTACACTCTTATATTTTCTCACCTAACTTTGAAGATCATTTTTAAATTTTTTTCATAGCGATAAAAAAATCATTTTGCATTACTTTATGAAGAAAGCTCGCCGAGGTGAATTTTTCTTGCGAGTAGAACTATCACACAATCATCATACCATCATACAATCATAATTGACAATATATTAGCCAATAACACGAGTATCTGTTGATTGGTTGGATGTCCCATAACATAACCGCGAGATACTCATCTTTGCTTTCACTCCTAAGCAAGGGAAAGCGATTTCAAAAAAAATTACTTAATCCTGTCTTGAGAAAGCCTTCCACATGTTGGCAAATAAAGACAAATGTATAAAGATATCATAAAATTGACACTTTTATATTGAATTGCATGTTGATCGTTAGCTACACTCTTTAGTTTCAAATAGAATCTGTGCCGCAATACGTGTTTGTGGCATTTTCGTGATGTGAGTGGTCTTCGTGAATGATTCGTAGAATCCGTGACGTAGAATCCGTGAATGAGAGATTCATATTTGCATTCCAAATACCATCCAACCGTTAACTTTTCTGGTGAGAAGTCTTAAATTTGCTGTTTATGAAGTAAAAATGATGTTTTATTTTTGCACATTCTCAGATGCAACTCAACGAAGTTTATTCCTGCAAAAAAAGTAAAAAAAAACTAGGAGAGCGATAATGTACACAGCTATATGTGTGCTCAAACGAATTACCGTTAAGTTTTCATTTAATAACATAATCAGAAAGGGAATGCATGTGTACATGGTTGGTGAAGTCTATCCTGATTTCTCAATTTCACCGGCACACATTATTTCTGCATAATTTGTAGCCAAACACCAAACTGTCGTCAGGATGATCGATTTTTAAATTGTGAGCCAGAAAAATACCTACGTTTTTCATTATTTCTAAAACTGTATCTTTGTATATTTTGATTCCTGATGAGAACATCAGATATTTGCAAATGATATAAACTTATTATAACGAGTAATGAACATCTGTTCGAAAAGATATTTCTGTCAAAGAATCATAATTAAAGAAAAACATGATAATTTCCTTATTTTATCTCATACACAGCTGTATATGTTCAAAAATATATAGTCTTGTAAAGTTCCAGATGATTTGTTTTGTATGTGTCATCTAGTAGTGGCCATAAAATATGTCTACAAACATCATAAACATTCTGAAAATTATCTAATGAACTTAAAATGTCAGAAACAGAAACGACCTACATATATTTTAGTCGCAACCTTCCAGACATTCTCCAGAGCTATGGTTTGCATCTCTCAACAAGTGAATGGTACAGGACTATTGTCAATTCATTGGACTATTATGCAACGGTAAAATTACCTCTTACCCTCACGTTAATCGTGTGTGATACCTCCTCTAAAGCGCATATTAAAATCGAAAGTGCACTCATATTTTTTGAAAAAGGATGGAGATTTTCCTGCCTGGTAGAGACTGGGGGAAAACCGTGTGAAGCACACAGCAACAAGATGGAAACAGCCGAGTCGCATGCATCCAACTTAAAGCGACATTTGATAAACTTTCATCGAAAATGATTGATAATTGATACAGAAATGATCACTAAGGGTAGGTTCAAGTAAGCCTATAATGATCTATGATGTAGGTTACCAGTTTTTCAAAAAACTAGGCTATTTATACTTGCTACCCGGAGTCGGAGTCCTATCAAGATGATAGGACTCCGCATCCCTGGCATAAATTGAGGTGGTGGAAAATGTTTCACAATATCAATCTCCATGACTTGCTTCAAAAGATGATGCAAATTGTATAAATTTTGGCGCCGTGGTACAAGAGAAAGAGCTATTGAAAATACAGTAAATTTCATGAAAATTTTGACAAACTTTCAATTTTTTAGTTATCATTCAACATGATCTATTTACAAATGAGATAACGCTATCATAACACATTTTCTGAATCGTTAGACACACATCAGATCTTTCGAATGGTGTAAACTGTTACACATTTTAGCAATTTTATCAACAAGAAAATTGCTGTAGACTGAATTGAATAGAAAAGTACCTACATGTAGACCAGACCTACATGTAGGTACTTGGTCAAATTATCGTTAAACATTTCGAGATTACTTTTTATTCCAGATGGAAGTGTCATTGCAACAGTTTCAGAGCTTTATATGGAATTTTATAGGATTTAAGATTTAGATGGAGCAAGTATCGAAAGTTAACAATGTGTAATAACTTACTGAGCTTTCCTTTAAAAACAAGCCTCCCTTTTTCTCATTCTCCTTATTATTTGACGAAAAGCTGTCCAAATCATGGAGGCTGAAAAATGTTGCAATCAGAATTATAAAGCGAAAGCGAAATAATGAGCAGTCATGCACGGAGCTTACTTCGATTCATCGGGAAAATTTCGCCCACCTTCACAGATAGACAGCTGCCCGATCTACACCCTCCTCCAGGCGCTCAACCCATTCATTGGGGTTATAAAAGTAATGTTTGATGCGTAGAACTGCACGATCATTCCAGCTTTATGCAAGAACTGCAAAATAGTGGAGAGTAAAGTAACAGTTAGTCACGTCACAAACAAATCAAATTTCAAAATCTTGACCTGAAAGTCGATCTAAAACGCATACTAATTTTAAACGTCAACATCCTTCGTTATTAAATAGACCTATCAACAGGGCTGCTGTCGGGATGGGGATTAAATGTGGATCCCCATCCTCATGGGGATAGGATGGGGATGCTGTGAGGATGGGGATTGATATTTTCCCTATGAGGATCCGCACATATGGGAATTCAGAGCTTATCACTGTGTTGATAAAATTGCTTCAATAATTTAACTAAATGTACTGTAGTACATACATTCCGTCGTCAACGTACAGAAATAGTGTCTCGAGTGCTCAGCGAACTTCAATTGAACCTTCAATTAGAATTAACTATCCACCAGCTACTCATGCGACTTTCGAAGACTCATGAAAACTAGGGAAAACGAATAGTTGGGATTCTTGACTTCCCTACAGTACTTGAAACTTTATCAGAATATGTTAGTTTATTGCTTCGACAATTTATAATAAGAGTTGTAATAAGAGTTTTGGTCTTAAGTTTCATGATATTCTGAATTATCATATGGAAAATAGAGGCGTAATGCGTAATCTTTTATAAGCAGATATACTGATCATCATATAGCTGTATGTAGACTCCTAATGGAAATGTACGATTGAAATTTATCAAATTTGTTTTTGTTCAGAAATGAAACAAGGTCATATTGAAGCCAAAGATAGTTAGATAACCAAGAAATACCGTAATCACTAGGAATAATCATATAGGAATAATTTAACTATGCACAAAATACCGAACATTCCAATAGATGCAATCACATTGGGGACATGGAAGGCCCTTCATTATCTTTTATAATACTATATGTAGGACTATATAACCTTATTCCTATTTTCATTAATAAGTTTTGAATATTACCAAAGGTAAATATTACCCAAGGTAAAAGTACATAGGCTACATTTTATTTTCAACATGTAGAACATCGTAATCGTAGGCATATCTTTTGTCCATATGTAGGAACATGATAACAACTCGTGTGGGGATATGAGGATCCCCAAAGAAATTCAATGGAGATGGGGTGGAAATAGGGATAAGAAATCCATCCCCACGGCAGCCCTGCCTATCAATTATATTATTAATAAAGCTTTTGACCGTTGTCCGATTAAGTGATTTGATATTTTTATATGATGGGTTTCAAACGTCTTCAGTGGAACTCGACGGCCATCTAACAAAGATTGACAGACAAATGGTTTACCACTAGATTATTTCAGTAGGTATTGTATATCAAATATCCTTATCGCTCTAACTCTGAATCATTTTCTTAGAGCTGTTTCCCACAGACTAAAGTTAATAAGATAAAAATCTAAGGCTTTATGCTAAGATGAACGAAGGTTTACGCATCCGGTATGTGTGTTATGATGAGACATGATGCGCGGAGACTAATGTTATTCAATACAGTGCGCTATCCACGATACGTAAGGGACACCAAAAATTTGACAACAATCGAAATAAGTATGAAAGCTCGAGTACATCTACCCAAAAAGAGAAACAAATTACACTTGGACACTTAGTACGCTTTTTTAATTACAAAGACAGGAATTTGAAGAGTAAAGAAGAGCACTTCTTTACTTCCTTAATAACCGCAAGCGTCATGGCCACGTCCTTTCGTGCCTGAAAAGTACTCATCATCTGATGCTTTATTAGAGTCCTGGAGATCGATAAATCCCAATTTTCTATACACGAATAAACCTGAAAACAATTTAAGAATGATTCGTGAGCATATTGAGCGTGTAATATATCAAATTCTAAGAACGCTGGAAATTTCTAAATGACAGAATCATTTTTAACATATATACAGTATACATGTATTGGCATACAATTACAGAGCAATTAAATATTATTGAAATTATCTTGAATTACCTCTAGGGATTTTTGAAAAGTGAACGACAGATTGAACCTTTTTATTGTTGTGTAAACGGATTTTTCGGATCTGTAAAGAGGTATAATCAGATCATCAATTCATACATATATCTAGCTATCAGCAATTTACATAATTACAGGTACGTGTACAGTGCACCTATATGTAGCTATTGATTGTTAAAAATGAAGGATGTTCGAACATGTACTTAAGGAGTAATGCTAAATCAATAGAGCGAAACTAAACCGCAATAGATCGTCATTCTAAATGTACCATGTTATACATGGAGTATAATCCACGTCTCGTCACGACCAACTTCACAGTCAGGGCACTTTTTATAATTATACTCATGACTGTTTTTGAATTAAGGGCGAGTTGTTTTGTCTGTCTCAGTATAGATGAGTATAATAAATAATCTTAGATACTGAATGCTTTTAAGAACATGCGTAAAAATAACCTGGCCTAGGATCATATGTCAAAACAGATGCAGTGCTCCTTTAATAGCTGGTGTGGATAAATAACCATAAGCAATAGGATTGTTATTTTCCTGCAAATATACGTGAAACTAACCAAACTATAGGTGAAAACTATTTCCACTTAATTAGACGTGGAAATAACCACTCCGACGATTCTTAAAAACCATATTCAGTTGTATTTAAATCGAATGCGCACGGTAGCACGCAACATAATACTCGAGGAAGGAGAAAGCGGCTATGATTTTCTGCTACTGACGTCATCGAGTTGATTGGCTCCCAGACTGACGAGAGAAAGCGCCTGGCTTAGAATGATGCTGAGTTAGATATTCATTTGCTTTATCAACCGGGTCACGTGTCACAGGGTCACCTGTGTTTGTATGTACTTTCATTTTGTTCGCAGTGTCTGAATCCATTCTCAATAGTCATGCATCTCACTATAGACGAGTTTGATGGATTCGTGTACGGTGTATATTTTGGTATACGGGTAAAGTGTCTTTCTTCAGAAAATAATTCCTCGGTGTTCCAGGTCACTCGAATTTTGAATCTCTCACACAAGAATCTTCAGTGAAGTGTAATGAGTATATTCCTGTCGTTTTGGAGACTGGTTCCTTAAAACACTTTCTCCCGCAATTAAGAATCGTATACAAAGAGACATCATAGGCTCATCTCTTGAAAATCATTCAAAGTGCAGGCCCACTTGACACTGAGGCATCGATAAAAGAAATGACCTCGCCATAATTTGCAATAACATCGAACTCAGCATCGTTTTACGACAGGTTCTGTCTCTTGTTTGGCAGCTAATCAGCTCGATGACGTCAGCAACT
Source organism: Prostheceraeus crozeri (assembly GCA_907163375.1). Classification (NCBI taxonomy): domain Eukaryota; kingdom Metazoa; phylum Platyhelminthes; order Polycladida; family Euryleptidae; genus Prostheceraeus; species Prostheceraeus crozeri. The sequence continues at coordinate 142,080 of CAJQUW010004751.1, read as the reverse complement.
GAAAATAATAGTCGTTTTTCCTTCCACGAGGAGTTGTGTTGGGTACTACCACGCGCATTCGATCTAAATACAACTGAAGATTGTTCTAGGATCATATAGTGCTCCTTTAATTTCTCATGTAAAATCTAAGATTAGTTGCACATTGGATGTGGATTTCTACTACTTTTGGTAACATGTGCCTTAGGCATATGATATACCCACATATAAATAAGATAGACAACACTCCTTCACTACAATTTTCATTAAAATCATTATTTTGAGATATTTTTAGCTTATAGAAAGAAGGTGTTAGTTAATTACTACCCACAACTTGAACTTGCGACGATGAACTTACGTTATCGTTAATGTAGTAGCATATATAATGCAAAGTTGAGACTGTATATAGCAGCTCGTGCGTTCTGACATGGGTTCAGAAATGGTAGCTAAAAACAAAACCACCAAATCTTGTCACAAAAAAAAACAAATTAAGGCAAATAATCTATCAGTGCACAATTGATGATTTTATTAACTAATGATATACTCAATGATTGCATGATAATTATTTTGTGGTCATTGTATATCTACAAATACGTACAGTACAGATATCAATTATATTGTCTTACCATCTTTGATTCTCTAAATGTCGAGCCGTGTGTAACACGAATTTATATCTGCTACTCAACTTAACTTGACAAACGCAGCAAGTCAACATGGCTGAAAATATTGAAATTGATTTAGAGCTTAAGAATTAAAACAAAAAATTAATATTGAGGCTCAATCGCTGCATGAATGCGTAAAATCAAATTGCTTGATAAGAAACCAGCTTGGGTAGGCAAGATTTCATGTTTTACACCAAGAGCAATTTTTCATGTAATCAACTTTTATTATTTCGTTATATTACGGCATTTTCATTTTGGCACCTAAATGCGACCTAAGTGCAAATATTCTTGCTTAGGTGCAAAAATAGCAATTGGCACCCATACTTGCAGCTAATTCGCACGTACAGGATTACAGTGTAGGAAATTTGTCAGCAGATTTAGAGCCAATGAGGAATCTCACAAGAAAGAATTGTGATTTCGTGTGGGACAGCAGATGCGCGAAAGCGTTCCAAGAAATAAAGAAAAAGATCACCGCAACTCCAGTTTTAAAGCACTACGAGCCTGATAAGGAGTTGGAGATTCAAGTCGACAGTAGCCTCACTACCATGGGATGTGTGCTTCTCCAAGATGGACAACCAGTCGAATACGCTTCCCGAGCCCTAACTGAAACGGAGGCCAGGTGGGCCCAAATCGAGAAAGAGATGCTAGCCGTCACGTTTGGTCTAGAGCGTTTTGACCAATACAGTTATGGAAGGAAAGTGATCATTACCAATGACCACAAACCTCTAGAAGTAATACTGAAGCGGCCACTGAGCATGGCACCACAGAGATTGCAAAGATTATTACTTAGAGCCAACCGTTACGATTTCGAATTCAGATGGATCAGTGGGGCAAGGTTACATATCGCTGACTATTTGTCCAGATGTAGATGGACGGGAAGCAGTAGCACTCCAGCTAGGGGGCACCCAGATGTGTCGAACATTCCCCCGGTATCTCCGAACGCAACGCTAAAGAAGGTCGGAGACTGCACCAGCAAAGATCCTACATGTGAAAAGCTAAAACAATTAATAGCGACCGGATGGCCTGAAACCAAGCACGGCGTGGACCCAGAATTGCGACCGTACCACGGGTTTAGAGAAACATTGTCGGTGGAAGGAGAGATAATTGTAAAGGGATCTCGCGTCCTCATACCCGCGAGTATGAGACAAGAAATGAAGGACCGACTCCATGCGGCTCACATGGGATGCGAGAGTATGCTCAGGAGAGCTAAGGAAGTAATTTTTTGGCCAGGCATGACATCGGAAATAAGGCAATTGGCCGACCAGTGTGAAGCGTGTCAACAGATAAAACCAAGAAACCGCAAGGAGCCGCTAGCCTCAGAGAGGTGGGAAAGTTACCCCTGGGAGAGGGCTGCCGCAGACATCTTCGAACTTAAAGGAAAGCATTATCTGGTAGTGGCCGACTACTTCAGCAACTTCATCGAGATAGAACGACTACGGGACCTACGGACAGTAACAACGATAAGAATAATTAAACAAGTGTTCGCCAGGTATGGAATCCCGAAGGAGCTAGTCACCGACTGCGGAACGCAATTCACTTCTTCTATGTTCAAAGATTTTGCGTCTGGGTGGGGATTTGTTCACACCAAATCGTCACCGGGTCATCACCAGGCGAACGGAAAGGCCGAATCAGCCGTAAAGATCGCGAAATCTATTATCTATAAATGTCAATCTATAAATGTCAACTCACAAGCACTGACCACTACGAGGCATTAATAGAGTTGAGGAATACCCCACTGCAAACCCTTAAGAAAAGCCCAGCAGAAATAGTTTTTGGCAGGAACATTAGAACACGACTTCCAAGCGTCCATCCGCATAGAGAGCTACATTCCTCCACAGTGATAGAGAGACGTAGGGCCAGTCATAAGAGTAGCAAACAACAATTCGACAAAACAACCAAGAAGCTGCCTGTGTTGACCGTGGGAGAGCCTGTTTATTACCAAAACCCAGATAGGAAGGGGTGGTGGAAAGGTAGGATCAGAGACATGAACAAGCACTATCCAAATTACTACATACCCAAGTAAAAAATGACGTTTTTTCAACGGTTGAAATCATCGTTGAAAACTAACCAAAAATCAACTTGGTGTGACAAACGTTGAAAAAACGTTGAATAAACGTTGCTGATGAACGTACGGTTGAAATCATCGTTGAAAAATAACCAAAAATCAACTTGGTGTCAAAAGCCTTGAAAAAACGTCGAATAAACGTTGATTAAACATTTTAATTGTCTGCGGATATAAGCCCTAGATGACCGTTTTTGGATAAAACATGGATAATGCATGCACCATGGATAAACCCTATCAAGACGTATCGTTAGGCTACATATTAAGTAAAATGGTCTTTCTTTGGAATAAGAATGGCTATACGCTACTAATAATATTTAACACTGTGAAGAGTGGGAAATGTATGTATAATTTGCTCTAAATTATAATTTGGAATTGTACATGGTTAAAACATCGATCATCCATGTAAGTGGATAAAATATAACTAAAAGAGCGTTTCATTGTCCATTTGAAGAGTTGTCCATTTGAATTAGATACCGACTTTAACTAATAATATTGATGCTGTAAGAAGTGACATAAATGCATTTAAATAACTCAAAGAATCGCTCATGGATACAACATTGACATATGAAACATGCGTATATACTATTATTTCGAGTATTTTATATACATGTGCTCTTTTTATTTGATGAAATTTTGTAGACCTACAGAAAAAAATGATGAAGTCACCCGAATATCTACTTTATGCCTGTATAAAATAGATATTCGGGTGACTTCATCATCTCCTTCTCTCTTTCTCACTCACTCTGTCCCCTTTTCTTCTTCCTCTCATTTTTCATCATCGTTCACACTCACTACATGTGTGCTGTATAGCTATTATAGCAACAACATCAATCAACACTGACGAACGAATCAGGTCAACAATTACACATGACATACGTATATTCTCAAAGGGAGCCTAAGCAATTCTACTGGCACACATTTTACCTTCTCAAATCGAATATTTGTCAATTGAAATCTATAAGCTCCACGTATACCGTACCTATCAGCATGTCGATTTTGATCGATTTGCTCGTGTGTTCGCCAAATTGCTTGGCTAATAATTTGCAAAAATTTTGATATTAAATCAGTGTGTAACTGGACTAACAAATGCATAAGCATCCAGCTCCATCTGCGTAATCGTATTTCGCTTCTATAACTTTCCGTCACTTAGCAAATTCGATCGCCACGCGCACGAGAGAGTTCAGTCACATTGTTGGCAGCCTGTGATGTCCGTGGCCGCATCTGCGTGCAGATTGAGAAGTAGTGGTCGATAATATTCTCCCGCTGCCAATTGTTGATGCCTGTGACTCATAGTCCCTGCTTATAATTATTGTCCGCCCAGACGTGAAACAGTAAGCTGCGCAAGTCAGGCGCAGTAGCTTGTGCACTCTTCGCGCTCGTGGTTTATTTGACCCGTGTTTACGTGTGCTGCTTGCTATTACAAAAGTCAGCGCATCAAGAGGATATTTCTACTTACACACCGTTATTTAGTCGGTTTTATGATCGTCCACGTTTTTCATCATCTTACTTCGTTAATATCATGCACAATACATGGAGCACAATCTACTTACGACTACCTCAATGACCTGCAATGTGTCCAGTTATATGGATTTACCATCAATTCTCTTTCAATTATCAACAAATCGAAAATGAAAAGCACTCGTATGTAGTCAGTGAATTCTTCTACTCAATGAAGCCATCAAGTTCCTTTGATTCATGTATCAGAATTATTGAATTAAAAAAGCATCTATTAGATCAGACTACAGAAAAAGGGTAAGTTTATAAATGTTTTCAGATTTAGCTTGTCAATTTTGTTTCAGCATTTAACTGCAAGTCTAGGTACATGTATTTGGAAATCCCAAAAACAAAATCGAAGGAGAGATTTGGGCATGGATTTGGGTTCATTGATCATGAACGTATAGACCTTTCTATTAGTGATTACTGTTATATCTGCTCTTACTTTTACAAATGATAAAAAGATATAAGCGTCATACTTCATATAATTTACTGGTAACAACAAAATATCTCAATTACTCTTAGCTGTGTAGCAGACTTATCACAAGGAGTCCTACCAATACTTTGAATTCATTTGTGTGATGAAAAAAAATGATGTCACATGCTCAAGGCTTATTTACTTCGAATTCAATATGTGAAATTGAGTTGTGCATGTTTATCAGTTTTCAAGTCGACGTTTCTCGTTGAAAAATTGATAAAAAGTTGATTGTGTCGTGAAAAGAATTATAATTAAATGGAATTATGTTGAAATGATATTATATTATTTTTAAATCCGTAATTTCTGATTGCTTGTATTTAAAATAGCACAAACATCTGGGCATGTTGAGACAGAGTAGTTGCATGCTAAAAATTTGAGAAACTATGAGCATGAAAGAATTTGATTAGCACAATAAAACTCTTTGTAATTTAGCACTTCAATATTTAGATGTGTATCAGGCTATAGGCCTACTTATACTATAGCATTAATATTTGGATGACAAATAATTGAAAAATTTTTTGAAACAGTTTAACATGCGGCAAGATCTAAAAATTCTATTTCAGGACCGCAAAAAGTTTAGGTGGATAATGTTTTTATCAATTTCGACAATTATTATTGCTATTCGATTTCTGCTTAAGTGTATAATTTTTCTATCGTTTCTTAAAGATGCATCCATCAAGGAAACATGTTTAAATAGGTCATTATTTCCATTTTAATTTCCATTGAATTGAAAACCTGTAGCTATCGCCTGTGGTAATTACTTATTTCAGAATTGCCACATTTAAAAAAATACCATCAATTTGATATTTCGAGTCGTTTAAGAAAAATAATCAAGCCCACTAAAGGTATAAATGCTACACCACGAACTACACGTTGTATACGGCTACATGCACACCGTATAATTATGCGCACAAGACTAGTTTTGTGTTAAAGCCCTACAATGGGTTTAGTTGTGCAATTTAATCAATAATTCTTCATGCTTTACGACAAGTATAAAACAATCAAAATGCAAACTCATTGCTACTCTTTCATCTGAATTTGTGTTGACTTACTACACATTATGCTTCGCACTTTTCAATATTATTGTAGGCCTAGGTATTGTGGTCACATGTTTGCTGTATGCCCATATGTCACCATGAATTACTTGAAGAGATGTCATATAAATAGTAGAGACAAGAGGATATTATGTGTGTATGTGTTTGTAGATTGTGTTTTTAAACAAACTGTTTGGATATCAAAATGAATTTACATGTATCAATTTTATAATAAAAATTCAAGCGCTCCTGAATATTTTCATCGCATGAATTGTTGAAAAAGCGGTCGGCAATAGGCTACATACTCCGTTTTTATTTGCAGATCACATTTTTCTAAAAAAAGTTACTTGAATATCAGAATGAAATTGATAAATACTACGAGTATTGATTAGAAAATTGTTAATAAATTGATAATAATCACAATTTGTCCACTCCTGAATTTCTTCATTTGCTATCAAAATTCCAGTGAATATCGCATGCCACATTGTCGAAGATTAAATGATCCAAAAGCAATTTTCTTAATTATCTTTACTATAACGCCTAATATTACTATAAATGATTTATTTTTTAAACTTTGAGTAGGCCTACTACCCATGGAATGTAAATTGAGGGTAGTTAAGTTTGATAATTCTGCTCTGCACATCAGCACAAAAGTTGTCTTCATTTTACAGGTGTTGATTGCTGAGGCTGTGCAAACTCGTCTTATCTGTGTATCGATGACTCAAGACCTGACCTACTTTCGGCTGCTTTTCTGTCTTGTTATTTGAGCTAATTAGCCCCGAAAGCTACTGGAAATTTATTTACCCATAAGTCTCTCATACTCGCAACGTCCAAGTGATCATCAGATTCGGACAACCGCCTTGTGATCCAACCAAAGATGCTTTTGAGTTACCTCGCATCATCGCCTCAAATTTCATTTGAGTAGTGAATGTTTCTCTGTTGAATTGTAACAGAGAAAATGGTATCACCTCTATTCTTTAAAATGCGACTGATAGCGGCGCGACGGTGTTCGACTCGAAATGACAGTGTTCCAGATGACGTGAAATACGCATTCGGGCTGTGGGCATGTTTTCTGTTTGGAAGGATTTTCAAATGAAGGATGTGATCAAATCCGGATAGAGAAATTTCCCATATATGTTGATAAAAGTGATTTTCATCAAGATTATTTGTATCTGATCGTTCGATGTGTGCTACTATATAAACGTCATCTTGTATGGTGGTAAAGCTTTCTTCATTTGCTAAATTCTTAAGCGGATGAAAAATTGTGTTTTTGAAAGATGTCCATCCCTTCTGCTGTTTACTTGGGAGAGAAGGGCTCAGTTTTTGTAATCTCGATGTTATCCTACAAAGTAAAATTTTAGGAGGAATATTTTACCAAATGTGTAGGCCTAACCACTGTTTTACTGCGAGGTTACTATTGTACGGAAAGACGATCATGTTTGAAATTTGAATAAAGAACACTTACTTCAGTTTAAAGCGCTATATTCTGTAGGCCCTATAGCTTAAAAAGAAGCGCATCGTGTCATAATGTATTTGTTTTAATCAGAAGAAAACTCCATAAGCTGAATGATTGTTCAATCGTTTTTTATTCAAATTTCAAATATCTAACTATATTACTCAATAAACTATGATGGCACCCTTGCGGTCGACAAAGCTCCATCAAGAAAAATCTAAAGAATATTTCAGAGTAGCATCTTCCGAATAATCGTTTGCGCTGCCATTTTATATAGGTTTGTTATCAGGGATCGCAATTTTCCGTTTTTTACGAAATTAAACTAATGTAGGCTAAATATTTCAAATTTACGCATTCAAACCCCCGGTTTTTCCCGATTTTCCGTTTTATGTAGCTCACCTTGTTTCATTTTCGTTTTAAGTCACATAATCGTCATATAAGCAATGATCAGCAAAATTTTGAGCATGTAAGAGTTTATGAACCTCAAATATGAAACATTTTCTTCTACAGCTTTTCTACCAATTCCCGGTCAAAACATCGCAAGATTAATTCAATTCTGCTGCAAATTACTTAATTGCATTTTTATATTCAATCACCATAATAGGTACGGATATAGGATGATTTTATGTGTTTAATGTATGACTCCATATTGCATGAAGCCCGATATTTTCAGCGGATGTTCCAAGTGACCCAGCAGTTTGTGATTCCAGTTTTATGTCATTTTGCTCATGTCAAATTACGTCATTGAAATGTAAATAAATATGCCTATCAACAATTGTGATATTTTCCTTACTTATATCGTTGAACGGGTAATGAGGATGTAAGGTTGAAAATCAGTTTAAAGAAGGTTTTATATTAACAGAAAGTAGTTGATAAAACGTTGATCACCCCCACTTTCTTCAACGTTTTTAAGTAACGTTGAATCAACGTTATATCAGCGGCCAAAGCGTCACGATATCAACCATCCATCAATGTTGAATCAACCGTTCTATCAACCAAAATCACGTTGAACATCAACGTTTTTTCACCGTTGATTCAACGTCATCTTTTTAATTGGGTAATCGAGGGGCAAAATGGTGGTGTGTACCGCCGCAACCGAGTACACATAAGACCTCGTTCAACGAAGTTCAGGAGAGAGTCTCCAGATACGGAGTTGGTGTAGAAAGCCAGGTGAAAGATACACCCGACGATGAACGAACGCAAGGCCCACGGTGGACAAGGACACCAAGAAAACGTGCTAACGTACGCTTCGATGGCGGAGGGAGGAGCTTCCAGGAGAGAACGAACGCCCGCGACGGGCGAGACGACATTCAGGAGAGAATGAACACCCGCGACATACGAGACGACATCCAGGAGAGGATGATAATCGCATCCAGGAGAGGATGACGACTGAACAATCGTGAAATAGACAATCGAACTGAACAGACAAAATGTGAAAGCAACTATCGATCAGACGTGAGACGGTTTCCTCCCCAAATAAATTGTAAACCTTGGTTTCCTACTCTTCATAAAAAAAAGAAGCCAAGGAGGGAGAGATGTTAATATGTATGTTTATATTTGTTTATATGAACGTGTGTTTGAAACCAGTGTTTCAGAACAAGTGTTACCTCGTGAAAGAGTAGTTGTTCTTCTTTCGCTCTCATGTACTACGTCTTAACATGTATATAGTCTTGAATTGTTCAATCTATCAATAATATTACTGTCGAAGGTCAAAATTACTGAATGTGAAGCATGTTTTTTTCCAATGGTCAAAACCATGGACAAATTCACTTATATTAGCACCAAGATCCACCTAGTTGTTGATGCTCGATGTCCATGCACAAGGCTCAAAACATCCTTTCTGCTGGTCCAACTTCAAGCATCAGTTCAAGTAAATTACAAGTGACTCAATTGTTATAGATGCTTCATAGACTCAGATGCTTCATAGATAGCCGAGTGTTTTATTTGATAAATAACTTGGTGGTTGGTGCAATTTTGAAAATAAACTGTAGTAAATAAAAACTTGCAATTTTATAGCCACCGAAAATATATTGACCAAAAAGACCACATGCTACAACAAGAAAAGCAGGGATTCAGTGTATTTAAGAATCCTATAGGCCCTTTGCAACTCGCCATTACAGAAAGCGTTTCAATCCGAAAGCTTAACCCAAATTTGTGCGTTCATTCTAAGACTATGTTAATTCATAGACATTCATGTGCACTTACCTCTTTCAGTTTATCAACTTCTCTTTATAAATTAATGTAAATTTTCTTACTACTGCGCGATTTTATTAGTACAGTATTTTTATATGTACAGTTTACTGACCTTTTGCATGTATATTCATTTAGCTATTTCATCAGAGAATCGATGACTGATGTTAGCTCTAATCATTTTACGTCTCTGTGACTTTATCATTTCGATTGTCATTTCTTGTTGTATCTCCACCAGAGAACAAGCGTGATCATGAGGAAAATTTGCAAGTTTTTGTTTTATTTGACATAAATTATGCACAGTAGAATCCAATGTGCATGCTGATTGTCAAATTATTATAAATTTTGTTGATTTTCAAAGAACATCAGTACATGAAAGAGATGCATTATTTTTATTCTATTAATTTTTAATTAATTGAACTTTATCACTTTTTAAATTATCGAAATAAAGGCTTTCGTTCTTTGTGTCACATTGTTCATGAAAACATAGTTAAAATCTTATAATGATCGAGTGTTTATTTTGTTTGATAATTGCTTTTAAAGAACCTGAATGATGTGTAGCTATGTCCATAGATGATTGTTTTGTGAGGTCAATTGTTCTCAACAAAAAGTTCAGTAACGTTCGCAGCTTGTTTCTCATTTAAGTTCTCTGCTTCAAAGTAAAAAGACCAAGCAATTACATGCAAGCACAAAGATAAAATAGATCTCAAATTTTATTGACCTTGTTATCTTGTTTGTCACAATTGATGTTGGGAAAATGAAAATTATGAAATGGTCTTGGCAATCACATGCAGACCGTTTAATAAATAATTGCACAAAAATGACCTATTTTCAAATGTAATTTCCGTTGTTTTGCTTTCTTAAGTGATTGGTTGTGGTCAGTAGGCCTTCCAAAAGAAAATTGAGCGTTTTTTTTATGAAAGATGTGAAGACGACAGAGTTTTTTAGTGAAAATTGATAGTGTGAGCTGTCATTCAGCTTCATCATGTTGCAAAGATTCTAAGAATAGCTAAATGTTCAAAGAGATGCAGTACCAACAAATTTTTGCAAAAAACTGTGGCACCAAAAGAAAATCTGACGAGATTTTTCAATGATGAAGATGCTCAATTAATTTCAAATTACTTTATAACAGATGGCAGGTTGCGTTTTGCACCTTGATTTGGCAGAGCATTTAGGTAGTGTTTGGTCAGTTGTGGTCAGCAGACTTGAACTATAAATTTCAATCAAATTTCACCAATAACTACAGACAAAACTGCGGAATGCAGAAAATCAAGATCATCACCATTGAATCATGCTCGTGTCAAACTTTCAGATGATAAACTTTTTTCGAATTTCGACAACATTTGGAAAAGTTTGACACTTTCGCTTGATTTTTCGGTAGCTTTCGCGTTAAAAATGTTTTTAATGGTAAACTGCACACAAATTCATTACTTTTATTGTATTAATCCTGGCGTTTTCGATTTTGGGTTCTAAAGAATGCTTGTGTCATCAGCTCCAAGAATATGTAGGTTTTATTAAGATCGGCCCGTTCAGTGGTAAACTTCCAATTTGTCTTATTCCCACACATTTGGTGAGTCATGATTTCCCTCGGTTGAAGTCAGAATTTTTCGAATTTTTGATCTGCAGACTGAGCCTATGGCTGTCTGCTCTGCACTTGTTCGCAACTGTAGCAATTCTTCACGCCGTAGTTGCCGACGCTGGCGTTCGATAATGGGGATCGACAAGATTTTCACAACTCAATCAATGATGACAGGAGGAAAGACGAATGCCGACATGAATGATCAGCTATGGTTATGTCCAACTGTGGCCGATGAACCTCCGATTCTTCAATAAGGACGGTTTGGTAGCTGTCCGAATACTCCATTGCGATTGTTTCAGCGTCCGACTCGCTGTCCAGAGAACAATCGTTGGGACGTCCTTAGTTCATGATGAAACTGAGGAGTCTTCGATTTTGTCTGCACATTCTGGTTACCTCGACTTCCCTAACCGGTTGCGACACTTCGAAGCTTGAGTGCTCCTCGCTTACATAATTATACTTTCCTTAGGTCCCGCTTCTCACAATATCACTTCTCGTCCTATGAGCTAGCTGCTCTCCTGTTATAATGGCACTTCTTTGCGCCTGGTTCCCCTCGGTTCCCTTCAGTCTCCCTCATAATCTGATTTGTTCTCTATTGTGACTGCACAAGTGCGTTAATATTCGCAACTCGCCTGGACAAATCAGGATTTAGCACGGATTGCTATTCATAATTGCAGTCTGTGTAATCTAGGATTCCAAAATCTCCGAATATCTCAACTCCGTGTTTGAGCAGATTCGTTAATGTACCGTTATAAGCTATCACAAAGCATATTAGATGGGCCTGCATGTTAATAATATAACATGTAAATACACATATGGGCCTATTATGGATATATAATGTCAATGATATGGGATGTCAGGATGTGGGATTAGCTAGCTAGGACTGGGGATTTCCAAAAGTAGGTTTACTAGCATATGCTATCGGGATTGACAATAATAGTAACAAAAACACCAATATCGGGAGCTGCGAGCGGGAACCATCAACATTGGTACCCTGAACGGTAAAGGAAGGGAGATAGCCGACCTTATGGATAGAAGAAGGATAGATATCCTGTGCCTGCAAGAAGCGAGATGGAAGGGAACGAGAGCAAGGGACTTGGCTGGAGGGCACAAATTATTGTGCAGTAGCATTTCGGAAAGAAACCATGTTACGATACTCCTCTCAAACAGCATCAAAGAGCACATGATTAGAGTGGAGAGGAAAAGCGAAAGGATGATCACCAAATTGAATTTCGGAAACATCGTGCTTAACATCCTAGTGTATATGCCCCTCAAACAGGCTGTGAAGAAAATGAGAAAGATGAGTTCTGGGATGAGATGGATCAAGACCTGTGTGCGATTCGACAAGATAAAGGAGTTATTCTCAGAGGAGACATAAATGGTGATGTGGGTCGGTTGAAGGAAGGTGTGGAGAGATGGCATGGTGGAGTGTTAGAGAGAGAAATGCTGAAGGACAGCAAATTTTGAATTTCATGCCATTGCAAGATATGGCCTTGGTAAATACCTTCTTCGAGAAAGATAGAAACCACTTGATAACTTACAAGAGCGGAGGAAGGGAGAGTCAGATCAATTTCAGTGCATGCAGGAGAAATACCTTTTAAGACATTAGAAGCTGTCTAGTGATCAACGGAGAAAGCGTAGCCACACAACATAGGCTAGTAATGATTAACATGAGAATCAAGAAAATAAAGAAAATTCGGTGGTGGAAGCTGAACGATGACAGTCTCCGAAGTAAACTCAAAGCGATAATCACAGGAAATTGGAGGAGGAAGGTGTTTAGAAATGGTGGACGGCAAACAGCAAGGATATTATCATGGCAGCGGAAGAAATGTTGGGTAGAACGTCTTAAACGTCTGTTGGGTAGAATGCAGAAAGGCCCCAGCTGTTTAAGAGGCATGGTGGTGGAACGAGGAAGTTCAGGAAGTTGTGAAGCGGAAAAAGGCATTGAGGAATAAGTGGGACTCGGCTGGAAGTGGTACAGATAATTAGGACTATAATCTTGCAAAGAAAGAAGCCAAGTGTGCGGTGGCCGCAGCAAAGGCGAAAATGTGGCAGAAGGTATACGAAGAGCTGGAAACATCGGAGGGTGACAAGAGACTATTCAAAATTGCAAAAACCAGAGACAGCATCAAAGGACTTGACCCAAGTCAAACAGATGAAAGATGAAAATGGACGAGTGTTGGCGGATGAGGAACAGATAAAGAAGGGGTGGAAGATGCACTTCGAGACCCTATTGAATGAGGAAAATCCAAGAACGGCAACTGGAAGCGGTACACTGAATGAAGGAGTTGTTAGAGAAGTTACTCGACAAGAAGTAACAAAACCCGAGCAGAAAATGAAGAATGGGAAGGCAACAGGGCCCGATGACCCCAGTAGAGGCGTGGAAATGCTTAGGTGAAGCAGGAATTAACAAACTTACTGAGTTTATGCAGAAAGTCTGGATTGACGAGAGAATGCCGAACGAGTGGAGGAACAGCATAATTATGCCCATTTATGAGGATAAGGGGGATGTACCATAATGCGGGAATTATAGAGGGATAAGACTTATTTCCCATACAATGAAAATTTGGGAGAAGATCGAATAGATAATCGAAGTCGAGAAGAAGCCTTTGTTGGTGAAGAGCAATTTGGGTTTATTACTGGAAAGAATCTACCGATGCGATTTTTGCCTTACGAATGATGATGGAGAAGCACAGAGAGAAGTTGAAGGAAATCCATGTGGTGTTCATTGATCTAGAGAAAGCGCACGATGGGGTGCCACGACAGGAGGTCTGGAGTTGTATGAGAGAGAAGGCTACACCAGAGAGGTATGTCAGGTTGGTTCAATATATGTACGATGGTGTTCAAACACGTGATAAGCAGTGTTGGTGAAATTGAGAAGTTCCCCGAAAGAGTTGGTCTACAGCGAGGTTCAGCACTGAGTCCTTGCCTCTTCGACATTGTAATGGATGTAATTATTGAACAAATAAAAGAAAAACCTCCATTATTTGTTGATGACATCGTTCTGTGTAGTAATGAGCGCGAAGCAGTCGAGAGAAAGCTGAAAGAATGGAGAAAAGTGTTGGAAGAGAAGGGTCTTGACATCAATTGAAGGGAAACAGATTACTTACAATTCAATAAGGACAGTGACGAAAATATCCAACTACAGAGCCAGCAGCAGAACAGGGTAAAGAATTTTAAGTACTTAGGTTCAGCGATGGCGGAGAATGGAGAGCTGTATGTAGAGGTGACCCATAGAATCCAAGTTTTATGGCAAAACTGGAAGAAACTTCGAGGAGTGCTATGCGACAAGAGACTGTCAACAAAAAGAAAAGGGAAGGTGTGCAAGATAGCGGCGAGACCAGCAATGACGAATGGAGCGTAAGCATTGGGAATCAAGAGGACACAAGAAATGAAGTTGGACGTCGCCGAGATGAAGATGCTGCGCTCGTCATATGGAGTGACAAAAAGACAAAATCCTGAGCGATGCCATCAGATAAAAGCTGGAGGTCACAGAGATCCATAGGATAGTACAGGAAAAGCGACTGAGGTGGTACAATCATATCCCTCGAAGAAAACAGACACACATAACAAAGCAAATGCTCGACTGGAAAGTGTATGGTAATGGGAAGTCTGGAAGACCGAAGAGAAGATGGTTGGATTATGTGAATGAAGATTTAAAGGAGAAGAAGTTGAAGGAGCGGGATTCAGCGGATCGAATCATGTGGCGAACACGGACCAGAAACAGCGACCCTACTTGATGTGGGATAAGCCAGAGACAGAGGAGGACTATCGGGATTGACAGGACTCAAAATATTTTCTGCTTTGAGCAATGTATTATAATGGTAGCGCTGAAATTAGCAGGGAATAGAGGCAAATTTCTGACTCTTGCACTTTCAATCCGCTATTAGGGGGAGTTTTCAATCCGCGATCTTGGGTTGGTTGAATGGAGACCTGGTATCAGAACCTGCTACTCAATCCTTACTTCCTGATTCCTGGATTCTGGATTTCAAACTCTACCGCGAAATCGAGACATTGACAAAACATTAGCATGGTCTTACCAGCTGTGGCTACATGTGAAATGGTAAGTTTAACAAAATATGACTATTTGCTCCATAAGGCGGCAAAAGAACTGATTCGCAACGGCAGACATTAAAAGAAAATGAGTAGTAAGATTGCCTGTTCACATCTACTCACGTTATATTCACGTGTGAGCCAGTTAAGGGGTTAGTTTTATTGATTGAAGGAAGCTAATGGCTCCAATCCGAAATCAAACTTCACCTTCTCTTGTTTAATTAAATTTATGGTTTCAGTGGTTGCATAGATGTTGGTCACTACCCGCACCATGAACCGGAATGCTCCCTAAACCTGGCTCCTATCCGCAATACATGTAGTGTATGAAGCAGCCGCATGAATGACAGCTATGTCAGACGAAATGAAGAGTCCCCGAGAAAACTGCTACAATTTCGAGCATATTTTTCAGTGCAGGTCCTGAAATATTCTCAAATAGGCTGTGGGATGACTTCGTTCAAAAAAGCGCGGGAACCATGCTTTCTATCAATTGAGTACATTCAAGCGAGGACCATTTTTTCATTTCACTCAATTCTTTACCTCTATCATTTGGCAATTTTGGTCGTCTACTCAGTTTGCCGTTCTTTTTGCTTTTGCGCTAAGTCGTTCAGTTAACAGAAAAAGTCAGCTCATTCAGTTATTTCCCGTTCAATTGTCAATTCAAAATGACAATAATAATTTTCTTGTCCAATCTTGCCTGAATAAGGTTCTTGCACTTATCGATAGCATAAGGTAAAAAGGCAAGTATTTCCCATTTATTATTACTTACTTACTGCCCGAGTTTGAGTCATTGTTTCCTCATGTTTGGGGGTTGGACGATGTGGGGTCATGCCGATTCCGGTGTGGGTGGATTGCGCGTTTTTTGGGCTATCTCGAATCAGGCAGAAATTATTTCACGTCACTTCCTGCGCAAGAAACTTATTGGATTAGTTGTCTAATCACTTGTTCGTGTGAAAACCGGAATAGATTGTCCAACTCATCTATGAACATAATAGTTTTCGTGAAAGACCATCCATCGTCAAAGGACATAAAGTCGCATCAAAGTTCGTTCACACCATAATTGATTTCCCTGTTGAAAGGAACTCATGTCACAATGTGTGAAGCTAAATGTAGAAAAAAGATGCAGCAGAAGAATACCAAAGAATAAAGCCGAAGATTGCGAGCTTAAATCTCATTGGAGGAAAAGACTAGTCGTGTTCCTCAGAGGCTTCTTTCTAAGGAAGATGAGTTCCCAGTCAAGAAAAAGTGCCCAGGATACAAGAAGACAGCGAGCTGAAAAACACATGAAACAAGTATTAGACAAGACATATCGGAATCTTCTGTGGCATACAGTGCGTTCGGTAGATGCGGTACTTGACAAAGTTCGCAGTCAAAAAGAAGAAAGTAGACAAAGCATCGTGGAAAATGTGGTGAAGCGAACACCAAGTGCAAGCATCGAAGACTTGGTGATTCCTAAAAGACCAGCTGTTATGTCATTTCTATTGACTGAGTTAATGTGACAGCCAGATGACGTTAAATCAAGATAAAGCATTTCTAGTCAAATCCATGAGGCATTTCTAGTCAAATCAAGAAAGGACATTTCTAGTCAAATCAATATAAGACCCTAAGATTTTGTGTGTAACAGACCACTTCCTCGCATAAATTTTAGGATAACGGAAGCGATATAGAATTTGGTCTTCAATTTCATTTCAATCAACGCCCGAATACCGAAAAGACATTATAAGAGCTCACTCCCTGTTAGAAGTGTAGGAATTTGAGAAACATCAGTTCGGCTTGCTCTTCAGTTCATGAATTCCTAGTTAAGTTCAGATCAATGGTAATTACCAGAAAAACCTATACGCTCAGTTCTCCCGTTCACCAGTGAGCGGCTCGAAACCTCGATCGCTCACTCACTTAAATGTTCGACTGCACTGCTTCAATTTATGCACATCGAAGGCGTTACCGAAATGGCTTTAGCAAGATCTCGAAATGTCTTGGTGATTTATGATTCAGAAAGACTACTCCGATTTATTTGGTCAACGCCTCATTAGGTGTTGAAAAGCATTTGAATCTATTGAAATATTATAACGCATACATAATTTTGCACGTCACTTTAGGTCTGCCGGTTTACTATGATTTTGTTTGTGTCTCTCGTATGGAAATTCGTGATTGCTGTATATCCGCAGTCCTAGATCCTATTGAAATAGCTGTGCCTCAGTTTTTTCGCAATTTATCTAACAATCAACCCACCTATCCATGAAGTCGTTCATGGGTTTGAGAAAATGATACATGAAAAGAGGAATACATGCAAAGAACGTACAATTTTCCATAAAGATGATCAAATAAAATGCCACCACGAGTAAACTCAGGGCTTCCCTAGTTCTCGTTGCGAATGACTTTGTTTTGAGGTGATTCGAAGTGTTCAGAATGCATTAGTTGTAGAAAATGTTTCACAATATTGATGGAAATTCAGGGTGTTTAGAGACTTGCTCAAGAAAGTAAATTGCCATAAATTATGATTTTTTTACCCTTTCTGACGGTCCATGTGTCAAATTTTAAGTCAAGATCAGTAGAGTTATTGTTTCGATGTCCAAATGTCGCTTTTTGTTAAATGATCATCGCTAGTCTTACACTTACTTATTATGAAAACACATGACAACATTAACCACGTGATTGAGCACTTAAAATTATGCGATATGGTAATTATTACTTCGGGACAGTTTTCTTTTCTTTTTCTATCCCCCCCCCGCATTAAGCGATCACTTAAATGTCACCAATATTCGGATTGCATTTTATGACGAAGGGTGTAATATTCGTACTTGTGCAAGACAAATGACGGCTCCGTTTAGTAAGCAGGTTTGCCAGACATGATTACAAGTATTAAAAGCACTTTCTTGTCATGTTCAACGTATCTACGTATCATTCTTCGATATGCATTTCAGAAATGAAGCATCTACTGATTGTGGGGACAGGTCTTACGGCTTCCAGCTTATCATTTTTACTTTCACGGGCGACAGTTCCTCAGCTACTTGATCTAACCATCTGGGATAAAGCTCGGGGCATTGGTAAGTAAATCATAATGCGTGAATGATATCCTGTCTGACTTTTATTCGTCTCACAAGGAGGTCGAATGGCATCAATGAGAAGCAATAAGGTCGATGGATGCAGTGTGGATTTAGGTGCCCAGTTTTTCTCCATTACTCCGGAATATGCTACAAAACATGGCGAGTGAGTACAATGCGAGATTGAAGTTCCAATGAAAATATAATGTAGATCTATACCCATCGTGACAATATTCGATTTTTAAGGATATTAAGGTATATAACAAAATAACTATCGTTATAGGAGAAACGGATTCTGTGGAATATAAATTCTGAATTCGTGTAAATTACTTGAGGGTAAACTGTTTCGGAAAGCAACATCATTATTTTTATTTATTGTGAGAGATTTGAATCGTGGAATGAAAGATGTAACCTCTGGAAAGTTACTGCATTCTTCAGTTTTGTTAATCGACGTTTCTCACGACATCATTCCTTCAAGTCTTCATTAAACCTGAAATGCAATGCATGATAACTGTGTTTTTAAAAGAAATGTCGTGTAAAGTTAATTAAAATGAATAGAAATCGACAATTTAAGAGAAAGATGCGAAGATTGTGCAAGTAGAAATATTAGTGCAAGTAAACTGTAACTATGTATTGGTGCAGGTATGGTTATTGTAGGTATGGTGTTATTTTGCATGCAAAAAGTTCACTTTTCGCATTTTGTTGTAGTATATTTTCATATATTTTGAAAGAAAACGTTTTTATTCCAAAACCTTTTGTCTACCCGTGTGATTTGGTGAAATCAATTATCATTTAAATCTATTGAAATGAATATGTTCACGCAAGTTTTTACTGCTTATACAATGACTGATCGTCTGATTTACAGCTTATACGACCTGTTAATGAAGGACAACGTGATCGAACCTCTCTCATCCGAAATAGAAAATGAACGTGAATTTCCTGTCGGAACTCAGCATTATGTCTCTCCTACTGGAACATCAGCTGTGCCGAAATTCTTTCTCAAACAATCTCGTGAGTTCAGGTATTTCTCAGTGTAGCGTCTTAATTGATGAAATCCCAATAAATATATTAATAAAGATGTATGATATTTTTATCTAAAGCAGTAGTTAAAGCCTCATCGAAGTGATCTAGTTTGAATTATTGATCAGTCAAAATCTGCATTGCTTGTACTACAATCCGGCCAATTTGAGACCAATTGTAATTTTCGCTGAGCTCATGCTCATTGAAAAATAATTTAAGCAAAGCTTTATCACTCATGGAAAAGATTTAAGAACTCAAATCAAGAAATTCAACTTTAAAAAGTTGAGATTGAGTGATTAGATTAGTAGTGAGCATTTGGTCTAAATGGTAGTATTTTCTTTCCTTTGATGGTTGGATGGCGAGGCTTCTCCAACAGGTGTGGTCCTGTGTTTTGTTATGACAATCCTAGCTCTTCTAGGGCTCCACTGATGGCTAAGAGATTCTGGATTGTCCACGATGACGGGAGACTTCCATTTCCACTCCAGCGTTTGCTTGATTGTTTTCTCTTTATATCTACGCTTCACCTTGTCGAACCACCGTAGCCTTGGCTGTCTGATCGCTTCCTTTTTGGCTGGAGGCACACACGATAAGCCATCAACCACAGAAAGAGTTCCAACATTAAAGTTTCAATGAGAGCTGACATGTTGAATAAGCCACAAGTCGTAAGCAACAACCCATAAGCCGCCTTTGACTACAGAGGCACACAGGATAAACCATAAGTTGTCACTGGAGTGAGAATCCTATGGCGATGATCTTCAATAGAACCGACGTTATAAAGACTTCAAACTTTCATCAATGTATTGTTTGTTTGGCATGTATATGTACATTATTTCTGATATAATTTGTCTTTCTTTTGTGCTTATGCTCCTACAAAAATCAGAAAAATTTCATAATTTTTCTTCTACCTGCTTTTATTATCTGTCATGAGAGAAAATATTGTCAGATGGACTTATGGCTTACAGCTTACGTCTTGCGGCTTATGGAAGATCGTGACGCGACTTGCGAACGATGGCTTAAGACTTATGGCTCATTCTGTGCGTTTCCAGCCTTACAGTGTTAAACCACAACATTGAGACATCATCTACATAGTGAAGCATCGATACTAATTGTAGATGTTGATTAAGGCTCCATCACTCATCACCGTAGAATAGTACAGACCTGATGAAGGCGCTGTAGACATAAACCGGCACTTGAGTGTCGGTTGTATAACAGCTGTTTCTTCCAGACTGACGCGATGTTTACACACAAACGGTACAATCAGCGCCTCATTCGCTAAAGAAACTTATCTCTGAAGTAGTGAAATTACGAGTATTTCACAATATTAATATACGAGAAATTGCCTTCTACCTAGCATGTCTCGATTCCGGCTGTACTTCTATGAAATTAAGTTGCGCATTGAATTTTTGCCATTCCTAAGTCTTCCGCACCATTTTGAGACCATTCAACACACTACCAATAAAGCATTAGTCCGGCAACCAGAGCGAGCTTCTGCAGGGAATGAGACCGAACATGGACTTATAGAATGATGCACATCCTTTGCCTACTACGAATCTGCGCGTCTGTCGAGTTCTACTCAGCTCTTCTTCTTGTCAGACATGATCAAAGAAAAACACAAGTTAATCCAATGGAACGCAGATTGAAGTTTTTGGTTTAAATGAAATTTTGTATGTTTTCTCTGATTTTGTGAAAAGTACTGCGTCTAGAGCCACAATCATTGTCATGATATGTCTTCCCATCATGTGTTGTGTATGCTACATTATCATGTTTCTGATCGTCGATGTATGCGAGGATGTGGTTTAATGTGCCTTAAATTTCTCAAAGTGCTTGTGCTTGCCGACAGTAGGCTTGCCATATCTGGATGTATTAAGCGTCATGGACATGTTCCAGAAGAGGATAAGAAATCACTTCAATGCATTACATGTCAAAAATTATGGCTTTGGGCTTAGTACTCTTCACTTAATCAAAGAAGACATAGCAAATTTCATTTTTGACGCAAATTTCAATCTGCGTCCCATTGGATTAACATCTGCTTTTCGTAGATCCTGTCTGACAAGAAAAGGAGCCAGTAAGAACTCGGCAGACGCGCAGATTCTTAGTGGGCATGCGGTGCACATCATTTTGTAATAGTCCTAATTTTCGGCCTCGCTCCCTGCAGAAACTCGCTCTAGTTGCCGGAACATATGAAGTTAGCACATACCTCTGTACTGCACATTCAAAAAGAGAATTTCTCGCTTTGATAGGAAAATTTTTCTCAACATCATTTTGTTCGCTTGGCTTTTTCATTTTCAAATTTCATTACATCCTTCGCCATTCTGCTACGTAAGGATCATAATAAGTAATAAATAGTCTACGGAAGTTAGTAAAACCTTGATAATCCGAAGCAACTGAGGATTAACAAGGTTTATTGCTTTACATGGGCAATTTTATGCATTATCTAATCAAATTGCGTTTCTGAGTGTGTCAAAGAAATAGAGCGGAGATTATGTACCAAGAAGAACCAGCCATGGAGCAAGTATATCAGGTAGAGTAGCAACTCAGCATTAATTAAATCCCCAATGTGTATACATTTTGGATTTTATCAATGAGCTCGAGTTGAGACCCAGTACCACGTGTGAGATATGCATATGTTTACACTTTTGGAGAAATTTACAATGAATTGAGTGATCATGATAGCAATACAGAAGGAATAATCGTGCTTCACCAATCCTCCGTATCATGTCAACCTTGGAGAGGCGACAGTTTTCTAAATTAGCAATTCGATGGGTTACTATTTTTTTTAATGCTTGGCTTTATTAACATGAGTATTTTCTTAAGTGTGATCATATCACAAAACCAGCCACTGAAAGGGAAAAATATCATGATCAAAGACAGGTATCATAGTTAGCTTTAAAAGATGTAGATGGGTCCACATTACTATTCAGATTCAAGAAATGAAGTATGAATTTAGTGAATTATGCCGATGAAAATTGAATTAAAACTTGAAATTTCCTTAATCTGCTCAATTTTTGTTGAATTAAGATACCTGTTGGCAATTGTTCATTCTTTTTAATATCTAATAAGTCTCATACTTATTATGTAGTGGCTTCACGTCGGTAGTATATAAACACAGGGATATTTTGCAGAAATGAAGCAAATGAAAAAGTGATCAAATATTTTTTGGGCCGCAATAACGCTATCTCCGCAAAAAACTGAATCTTGTGATATTAAAATGTTCACTACGAGTCATAGAGTAGGGATATATAGGTAGAGTGTCGACTCAAAAAAGTGTCCGTATACAGTGAAAATGTTTATCTGAAAAAATTCAGTTTTTTGCGGAGATTACGTTCCCGTGGTCCAAAAAATTATTTGAGCAGTTTCAAAACTGTCAAAATTTTGCATATTTAAATACTACCGAGATGACTCTCCTATATAAGTTGTATGAAACAAGTTAGATATCGGTAGGAATGACTATTTGCTAATAAGCATCCTAACTAAGCGGAAATTATGCTGATTATCAAGGAAATCCAATGAACGGCATTATAATGGAAGTCTTCATGAAAAAGTCGCGATCCTATCCGTGCTTTCTTGGCTGAAATTTCAAGTTTTTAATTCAATTTTCACCGGCTTGATTTCATGATTCACCAAATTCATGTCTCATTTCTTGAATCTGAATAGTGATGTGGACCCATTTACATCTTTCAAAGTTAATTGAAATCATTGTCTTTGATTATGTGATTTTGCTCTACCAGTGGCGGGTTGCTTCATGATCACGCTTAAGAAGATTCTCTTGAGGTTGAACACGAAAACAATAGCAGGTCATCGAGTTGCTTATTTTACAAACATTACCTATCCAAGGCTGCCATGACACGGACGATCTGTAAAATGATATCATTTCCATCTGCTTTATACTATCATGATCAGTCAATTCCGTTGTAATTTCTTCAAAACTGCATAAAGGTGCATATGTTACATCTGGAACAAATTCCGACTGTATCTCCCTTGAGTTCATGTAATAAATTCGAAAGTGTATACACACTGGGGATTTAATAAATTTGGAGTTACCACAGTATATACTGAATTTTTTTGGGTCGACACTCGACCTACTATATACTTACTCCATGGAGCTAGCTATATACGAATGACTCAAGTTATGTGCAATTTTATGAACATGGAACTTGTATTGGAAGAAAAAAATTGAATTTTCCAATTGGTGTGCAATGCAAAGACGATAAGCAAATTGCTCGATGCGCTTTTATAGGAAGGAGTTACGGCAGCTAAGTGCTACTTAGACATGTCTTCCATCATCATGAACACTACAAGATGTGTATATTTATCACTCACGAATAGCGAGGACTCTCACAACCAATTTATCTCATGCAAGAGTGTTAAAAATGCAATGAACATGATGAACGCTAGTACCGTGCAACATTGCGCATGATTTTTAGTTTGTTTCTGAACAAAACATTATTGCTTATCTGTTTCGACGAAAACGCTCCATCAAGAAAAATTGAAAATGCATGCTCTTATATTATTCACACGGACTCTAGTGGCATGAAAAATGAATTTATTTTTCTTAGCATAAAGCCGCAACATCTGCCCTAGGGACCTAATTGACTTATTTCATTACATGTCTTGGCAGAAGTGGATGTATTGAGATTGAATGGAACTTCATCATTTATCAGTTATTCGTCGGAATTCGTTGCAATTAGAAGCAAAACTGTTCGATGTGAAGTGTCTGATACTGTAGGCTGGGTACAGCCGCTTTCGCGACCGACCCCCACCCCGAAAATTTTAAATCTAAATTAAGAAGCAAGCTAAAATAATCATTACAGCTTAACTCGAACATTGTGGGTCAGAATTTTACAATTGTAATGGATTGTTGAGGTAATGCTGTATCTGCAATTCTGTATTAATACTTGTTAATTTCTCGTGAAATTTTGTGGCTATTATAGATATCAATGTTCAATTAGCAAATGAACAGTTTTTATCAAAGTGAAAATGTTTTGGTCATAATTCATAGCACTTAATTAACTAAAAATTGAAGTATTGGCCGAAATTCACGAATGAGGTGATAAGACGAAGCCCAAGCGCCTGCTACTTTCTGCAAACTTGTCAATAACATGAGATGGATCAATGAGAATTGGTCTGCATCTGTGATATCAGTGGCGTCTTCTCCGTACCTGCGAGGCCTTCAGCGCATCCTCAAAAATAATTTTCCAACAATTATAAAAATGAAAATGTCATCGTTCATTTAAATTCGATAGATTCTCGTGATAGCTGTGCACAGCTTTCCGTCTCAAAATCAGACTCTCAACCTCAAGAGTGAACAGTTTTGCAGCACGTGCTCGAATCACAGCTGTGTTCTTCGAACAATTAGACACACAAGCTAGTCGTGTGTTCAGACAGAGTGAAAGAGTTGTGTGCATGTGAGGAAGTAAGCGCACGTGCCCTCGGCAATATTGGCTTTCCCGATAGACATAATTATTTGTCTTCTCCAATTTTTGCAATGAAATTCTACGCAATTCTTGATCGAGGCGCGGTACCTAATTATAGTAAGTGAAGCGCAATCTAATTGTTTCTGGCTTCGTTTCATGTGAGAGAGGCCACTACGTCAACAGTAGCAGATGGATGACGTCCAGACAAGACTGCGATCAGATGATGAGCGTTCTCCAATGAATGCAGAGTAATGCATCTGACTCGAACACCCAGATTCGGCAGAATTCCGTAATTTGTTTTACGTGATTGATGTGACGCTATGTTTAGTACCGCATATGAGATCATAACCACGCCTTTCGTCCGAAGGAAATATATTGAAAAGATGACAGTCGTCAAGCAAGGTAGGACAACACCTGATATAAAAATTGACACAGAGAAGGAAATAAGAAATATACAAGACATTTTAATTCATCAAAATTTCAAACATGTGAGTGGCTGACCGGCCGTGAGAAACGCAAGAAACTGTTGGCCTTGTCTCCTTTTTTCTCGAGGAAATGTGGTCTGTACAGAGGAGATATAGAAATCTCAACTCCTTGAGTAAGGCGGTTAAGCGACATAAGCAATCACTTCTCATGTGCACATTCACTTTGCCTTAAAAAATGTTCGGGAAATTGTTATTAAAAATTCAGCTTTTATGAAAATTAATGTTGTAGCATAAAAAATGTCTGGTATATAAATAGTATTCCAATGCCGAGTGAAGGCCTATGGTCTGGGAGCACGCGACGCCACTATAAGATATGTAATAATAAATAAATTATACATGCAATTAATTTATATTATTATATTTTATATATTATTATATAATTTATATTATTATAATAATATATCATGTGTATTGCATTATATGATAAATAATATTATGATAATATATAAAATGTAAAATATGCATATAAGATAAATAAATTGTCGACATTCCACCTCCTCCCCAAAATAAATCCTGTGTCGAGTTGTCAAAGCTTCCAGCTTGGGAGGACCGAGGCGAAAAAATAGATCATTTTTTAAAAATTCGCGATGTGCTTCATGAAGCGTCCACATCATGACGCTTCATGAAATGCATCGGGAATTTCAAAAAGTGACCTATTTCTCCGCCTCGATCTTCCCAGGCTATAAACAATGACTGACGACTGCAGCCTTTTCAAGTATTGTCAAAGTTTCTATTTTTGAAGATGCCCATTCAATTGCGCTGCACTGATAGTGAAAATGTATTGTATTTAGGTACAAGGGACGGTTTGCATGTCAACTTCAAGCTCTTACAAGAAGTTATGACTTCTCCACGATAAACTATTTTGTAATTCCTATCAAATAGTATGATGGTAGAATAACATCAAAAATGCAAAAAGTCTTGCCATTAATGGTAGGGTTTACTTAAATTTTCACCGCATGATCTCCATGATAAAGCTCAGGATAAACCTCCGCAATAAGTGATCATATGTTCCAATTAAGTCGATCAATTCAATAAAAAGGCAGATTAATCGTCATTCTTCTAGCCCTCTTACTTGGAAAATATGTTGTGAGAGTCCTCATTCCACGCTGTTTATGAGCAATGATTATAATTGCGATCTTGCTATGTTCAAACTGATAGCAGGACTTGATGAAAGTGATGATCAAAATAGAGCCTTGCTGCAGAAATGTAAAACTATCTATATAACTCTATGCTCATCTGATAAATTTTGCAGCAAGGCTTTATTTTGATTATTACTTTCATCAAATAACAAGAAGATGCTGCCGTTAAAAGTTAGCTGTGAATCATTAGTATCGATGCAAGAAAGTCTAAATATCGGTTGGCAATAACTGCCTCCAATTTCAGCGCATAAAATGCTTCACCAATCGTCAATCGTCCTTGCATTGGACACGTACAGTACAAGTCATGTTTCTGCCTCCAATATGGCATTAGGTACTATCTAGCTATCCATGCTTGAACAATATCAAAGAAATCTTCCGCTGTTTCGCAGCTTCAGATTTTAATGGAAAATTACTCCCTCGGCATGAGCAAGGTTATTATGCTTGGTAACCTAGCTCAAAACCCCTACAAATGCCGTCAAAACTTAATTAGATTATCACACTTTTCTTAATCAGGTCCGTACACAGTCTTTATAAATCAAAGAGATTTACTCAGTGTCTGTCAGGCTTGTCTCTTTAAAGCTTCGACAGTTTCTTACTTCATGCTTTCTGCTGCAATAAGAATGACGATCCACCTCACTTCCAGACCTCTGTCAAACTTGCATGCCTCCTTCCTCTCCTTGTGAGGCTTCAACCTACCACCATGTCTCCCTCAGCACCTTCAAACACATTTCCAACGTTACGTTGGTATCAGGCTTGCCGTGGGAATTGATTTTGAATTCCCATTCCCACGGGATTTTTCAGTATTTCCCATCAGAATTCCCATGGCTCATTACTCTTCCTATATACGGTTTATGGTTCTCTTCTTTCGGACTACAAGTCGATTAACGGATTTTCGTAATTGAACTGATGAGATTAAGCGCTTTTAGTTGACCTATCTTTTGGATGAAAAAGTATTGGCATATTCTATTGGCATTACTATTCTAAATTGGCATATCTTATTTTGCAATTTCCAAAAATTGCAAGTTTTTACTAATTATCAAAAATATCTATCATTTTGTTTCAGGGATTAGTCTATCAATAGAGACGACTTCATCGAAATAGTCTTCGATTACATATAGGCCTATACATACACATATTCGCATGTCTATTCACTCTGATTCACTTTATGCGGTGCCGTACTTGTGATGAACATGGCAAACTTCTAGCTCATCGCAATATCATATTTAAGTTTACAATACAAGTACAGTGCCTGTATACAAGCAATGAAGTCAATACTTCGCCTACGCATATTTCTATGACTTATCAACAGAAAGCAACTACTGATTTATGAATATGTGATAATACGCTCACTCGCATCCCATGTATTTAGGTACGGTGTAATTCCAATTCTATCTAACTTTGATGACAAAGCCACAAATGCAAAAAGACAAATTTATATTCGAGAAACAAACTTTCATTGAAAATTTGTCCAAGGATTGACAAACGTTGCTGCTAAAAAGGCATCAAACATTAAAAAACATCAATGGATTGATGAAAGCTACATATTATAAAAACTCTCCAATGTAGGCCCTATTATGTATAAAGGCCTACGAATGACAGTACTACAATCTAAGAATAGCAGATATTCAATAAATTATCAATGGACTAACAACCGTTAGTTTAAGACCCGCTTGATGCCGAATGAAGACCATCGATGGATTAACAAGCGTCACTTTGAAAACCATCAAGGCAAAAGCAAATACTCAAGAAAATATCAATGGATTAACAAACAAAATGCGGGTATAAAAACAATCATGAGAATAGCAGATACTGAAGTAAAATATCAATGGATTAACAAACGCAAAACGCTACCATGCGGCAATGAAGGCTATCAAGAGAATAGCTGATGTTCCAGAAAAATATCAATGGATTAACAAACGTTTCTACGGGTATGAAAATCTAGAGAATAGCCGATGCACTAGAAAAATGTCAATGGATTAACAAACGTTGTTATGAAATATATCAAATGAATAACAAATGTTCATGCCAACCTAGGAACTGAATTATAATACAGTCTCTAACTTACAAGCATATTTTGTGTAAATCATAGCGCTGAGCTTGTCAGGCTTGAGCCTTTTTCGAAGCTTTGATAAGAGAATCCCCGCCTCGCTGAATAGTCTTTCTACAGAAGCCGATGACACTGGGGGAAAAAAGAATTTTTGCACACTTTGACAAAAGTCTCATTTGTGGTCCTTTCTCTTTCCAAAAATCCTTGGTCGGATGTCTGGAGGCCACACGAATGGTCTCAAAAAGCAACATTTCTGTTTCAAGTTGTTCATGAAGTGAAGTCTTCATGCGCTTTGGGTGTGGAGCAAACAATGTCTCAAACGGATCGCTGGATGTCGAGGGCTCACGTTCCTGGTTATCACTGACTTTGTCCGTGGGGATATCAGATATGTGCATTGAATCAAGCAGCTGATTCAAATAGTTCACAACACTCGATTTGAATCCTTGCATCTCCTGCTCCCATTCATTCATGAACACCTGCAATTCTCGGGTCTTTTTTGCTGGAATATCTAAGAGTTTTCACCATATCCAAAGCCGTGTTGCAGACATCAATGCCTAACAAATAACAAACCGCTTTTGCAAATGATGAACCACAATATGGCCACAGCTTCTTTCTCATCTGGTTTCGTAGAAGGCAGCAAGTCTCCCGAGCGATGGCAGGCACTTCTTCACTAATCTGCATTTGGAACAAGTGAATATCCAAAGTAAGATAGTTCAGGTAAGATAGATGAGAAGTTGGCTCATCAACCTCAACTCTGTCAAAGAAGCACTTGACGGTTTCCATAATATCCAACAGAGATTTCAGTGAAGGTAACGGTGGCAAATTGTCAGATACATGACATTCTTCTTCTGACAGAAATACAGTGTAGTTGTCCACCGCAGATCGAAGTCGAGAGTGTTGAAAGCGCCGTGGGCGAGTCGTGCTTTTATCAGGAATAGCACGCTTCAGTCGCTTCGCATTTTGGTCGCGTACATTATAGAAAGATTTTTTACAGAAGTCAGATTAGACAGCATGCCGCTTAGTAATTCTGGTGGAGACTTCTCGAAAACGTCTTTGACACAAGTCGACAAGGCATGTTCGGTACAACCAATTCTAACACCCAAGTTCAGCGTCGTTGGATAACGGCCGTCGAACGCTGCGACAATTTTCGGTTCGTTGTCACTAACTATAAAGATGGGTTGAGAGAGCTCACCGTTTTTCATCATCCGGTGACTTAATGTATTCTTCGAGAATTTTGAAAGTGAACGAAGCGTCGTGTGGTACATAATCCAAATCACAAATCTTAAGTGGATAACTGAACCAACGCCAATCTTTATCGAGTCCACAAGCAACAATAGCAAAATAAGAAAGTCGATGTTCATGTCTTCCAGACCAAAAATCAATCATGCATGATACACCAGCATCCGGATCGTTGAGACTGTTTCTAAAATGATGTTGCAACTTCGCATGGGATTGCTCTCCCTCAGTCATTAACCCCGATGAAATGTAAGTTCGTCCGATGGAATAGTCATTGATCTTGTTGTTTCTGTGCGTTACCGAAGAAGCGAAGTTTGCGCAAGAAGATGCAATTTGAGCCATGGCGTTGATGGACACAGTCGGATGGGCACAAACAAGCTTCACTACATGCTGCTGCCATTGTTCTTTTGCTTCTTTCGGAAGAGGAGGCTTGCTTGTTGATGGAGCACACTGAAAACTTCGGTGAATGGTGAGTTGATTGGACGTCGACATCGCCGGTGCGCAGTTTTTCTCGAGATGGCGCTTTATTGCACTGACCCCACTCTGGTTGACCCACTGTCCTCTTGTCTTCTTAAACCTAAGAAACAATTTCTTACAAGCATCACAAGAAAGGAAAGGGGCCAACAATGGTTTCTTGTCGTCTCCTGAGCTCTCGGCAACCGGTGATATGTCCACTTGCACGGCCTTTATCCTCGAATCAAGATTGGCACTACCACTGGTTAATGACTTCGGTGGCGGAACAAAAGATACACGAGCAGCAGAAATGTGCTGCTGCAGAGCTTTTTTGTCTACTTCGAAGAAATTGTTCGAAGACATCGCAGCGAAGACCTGCCTCAGAGTGGGAACTGAAGTTGCAGACGATTATAATTACATCATATGGCTCGGTTCCTCTTCGGTCTGCAGCCTAATGAATCATCGCCAAGCGTCAATCAGGGGAAAAGAATGTTTTGCGAGCTCACATTCCCTCATTTGAATTGTCAAAAGTTGCGTAAGTGAAATTGATCATGCAGCGCACGGGGCGAGAGAATCGGTCGGTCACTGACATGGATACTGATTCTCCTCCCGTCGGTTGACGATGCGAATTGACAGACAGCCTCAACAGATAATTACATAATCCAGGTTCTCTCTCTCATTCGGTCTCATAATCGGTGTAGTAGCATCGTTGTATTTCCATATTTTACCTCCACTTTTCCAATTTTTATTCATTGGTTTCCTGTTGTTTTATAATATCCATTTTTAATTTCCTTAACCTATGGTGACCATTGTCTTATTCTATTTCCACTATCAGCATCTGTAGTCCCTACAGTATATTAGACGTCTGTTTTGAACGTGTATACGGCAGTGTTTGGAATCTATGGTATTAGTATATTAACAGCAAGAATGAGTAGTATTACAAGTCTTAAGATTTCCATTTTTAGCAGATATTGGGCCAAAGCTGATCAATTTTAATTCGTTGCCACGAGAAAGCTACATTGAGTTCTTTTAAGAACTGATTAATCCAATGGTTACAGTAGCATTGCCTTTGTACACTTGCGGATTGGAGAACGCCATCAGTCCTCCTTAGGACTACTTTAACTAATAATTTAAATTAGTAAGCATTATATTCTATTATAAATGGCTACTGGGATGACTTTCATCATCGTATGAGAATTTAAGACCGATATCAGTCTTCTTATAAGATTGATAAGCCAAGAAAAGAATTGTTATGATGATGGTTACCGACTCGTGTTTCGTCACCCTGACAGAATCATGCTGCTTACTGTAGACACACCTGTACAATGTACCTGTATAAATGTTGTATTTTCACTTCAATCTGTGCGTCATTCATGAGCGGCTTCGCCTAGTCATCCAGTAAGATGAGTGCAACTACAGCCTACATTCTCGCTTTCTCACAACCTTTGCAAACCAAAAAAGAGTTGATACTTTCAAATAAGATTTAAATTTATCTTATTTTGGTGATCAAAATTTTCATTTAATTCCCATGGGATTCCCATTCCCACGGCAAGCCTGGTTGGTATCCCCGGAGACTGCATTTAAGATGACATCTGTTCCATCAATGACACACCGTTTAAGAAGTCGCCCGTTTCATGTTATCACGATATGTCCAACCTCTGAAGCCGGTGACAAGAAGTTATAGGGCTGGCTATTCCCTGATCCTCGGTTCTGGCGCCTACTTTAGTCATTCAAGATGTGCATCTCCTTGTCGTCATAGGCCTGCAAGTTGGATTTGCCCCCATCGCTGTACAATGAGATGTAATAGCATTAGTCAACAGTGAAAGGGCACCTGATATGTATTTAAATGCCAATCTATGGTACTATTCCATGCAATTCACAGTCCTTCGCAACTATTTAATGAACTAAGAAAAAATGTACTTCAATCAAAAGTCCTAAAAACGCAGTACATACGCGGTAATGTATTCTTGCGGCATTTAGATTATAATACATCACAGATATCAGTCTTAACACTTAAAAAGTCCTCATTCATCGACTTAATGTACGAGTGACTCGCTCATTAAATCTATGACTGGAACTTTCTACAACGTGTAAAGCCTGATCTCAGTGATATATCACAAAAGAAAGTATTTGAATATGAAATAGCAGCTGGTTTCGAAATTTAAAAATCTTCCATATTGTTTAATTTCTTATTCTCCGATTACCAGAGTACTAGGAGACGTCAAGATATTACAATGTTCACTAAACACATGTTCATTTCAATTTGTGACTTTATCAATCTACAGCGATAAAATCAGAGCAGATATGATCCAATTTCTAAATTCTTGAGAGATCGGTTTTATTTATCTAGTTATATTTATTCAAGACTGGAGGGAAATTTAAATGCGTTGAATTTGAAAGCTTTGTCTTCTATTTTCTATGTGAAAATAATCAAACAAACGACGGCATGCGAACGACAGATGAATCGCAATATGCCTTATTTACGAAATGTATTGTCGATCTTGGGAATTTGTTGGGCTATTTGGAAAGCCAACAACCTAAAGTTCTGTTGAAAGTTCAGTGACATCGTCTCTGATTGAATCTAGATTCGAAATCCACTCATTAGCTTGCAAACATCCGGAATCAGGGGTGACCAAGCCGAAGTTTCGTGTTGGTATTCATTTTATGATTTATTAGTTACTTCATTCGTTAGAGATCCGGTCGAAGAATTTGTGCTGTTATTTTTCATCTCCAGCATATGGAATGATTGGAAAGTCATCGTTTCTATGAAACATAGTCCATACGAAATGCTCACGTGCCTTCGAAGCATGTTTCATTATAGTCGGTCGAAGTTGCTACTCTTCACATAATTTGTAACTGATTAATGGTATGTATGCGTGCGATATCAGAGAAACATCAAAAGTGAGGCGACTCTCAATTACATTTCAATCTGTTGTCACGAAGTGAACATGCGATGAATGCGAGAGTTTAACATTTCTCTTGGAAAATGTGGAACTGAATTCACATCCGATTCAACAATTATTTATGGTAGACAGTGACTCATCGACTTTTCCATGTTGTCACAAGCTCCTTGATACACGTAATTACATTTACAAGTTATTAACTAGAATTTCTCGCTTACTCACCACCAGTATGTACATACTTCCCCATTGGCGAAAGGTAATCTACCTTCTATCCCTCGTTCGACAAACCTTTCATTTTCATTTTTTCCGACCATGGCTACATAGGTCTTCCTGTCATGTTTTTTCCTTAAAAGTGTAGTCAGGCAAAGTTTATCTGTATCACGTGACCTTCGGAATGACTAGATTTCCTGCCGCACACGGGAGGTTTCCATAGGCCATTATCAGAAGAAGACTAATCTCTCCCAGAAATTTATTGGTAAAATAGAAGGATAAAATGGTCAAAATTCACAAACTGTCCGACGTTTCATGGGACTTTGGTAAATTAAACACATTGTTAGTCAAAGCTTATATAGGCCTATCATGTATACAAATCAGCAATAGTTACCGTTCATCAGCTCTTGTTTGCAGTTCGTAGCAGGTTTGTGGAGGTCAATGAGCCTAGCTTCAGACATCCGGGTATTAGGACAAGGTCAGTCTAACAGTTAAGGAAAATCGTCAATAGATAAAAGAGAATCACATTGATAATGTGTTCAGAAATTGCACTCTTATTATCCAAATTAGTAATGCTGCGACGATGCTCATCAAAGCGTAAATAGAAGTTAAGTAGGGTCGATGTAGGCATCATGACAAAAGTTAAAGCGTAAGCTGCCAGCAACATGAGGCGATTTGCTAGAAAAGTGAATTTAGGACAAATGTCGCAATCGCGCCTACTACAAGTAGGCCTACTGTTACTACTACTACGGTTACTAGAAAAACTATCTAGAACTATCGGTCTAGAAAATGACGGAACACAGCTATCAGTCGTCATGCAAATGCCTACGATTATGTGCATGTTCAATTATGCCTGGCATCCAATTTTTCTAATGCTCGACTTTTTCTCAGGGTAAGTTTCAATCCTGGTTCAACATCGGAAAAGCCCCATCTTTTAAGAAACATTGTGGTTGTTTTGCTTCACATAACCCTTATGAACAAATCGTGCTTCCTGCTTAATGTCTTGTCGCTATCGGAAACATGTTCAGAGAAGGCGAGACTTTACTAAGACGGCTGATGCCTCAATGCTGCAGCCAGCGCTGTGTATGGCTGCCGTCCCTTATTGTCACCGCATCACAGCTGACGTCATCACCGAGAAATGTTCGACGCGTAGCGAGAGAACTACGCTGCCAGTTATGAATCGACGGCGCTAAATCAACTTAACTTATACTCTAGCATCGATATGGACCGTAGTACACCTTTAAATCTAATTTGTCATCGCTTGTCCAAGTTGATCACCTTCACTCACGCGCATTACATGCCCATGCCACCGAAATCTCTCTTTATCTCTCCACACATTGAATGTTCACACGTGTTTCCGTTATTCAGGTGCCAATGTGAATTTTCGACATCAGGTTTCACGCATTGATCTCAATCCAAGTAAGTCTTCATGTTGACTTTGACTTCTAATATACATAAACGTGAATTTATCATTTAGACTACAACTCCTGGATAATCAAAGGACAAGGGGATATGCAAATGGAGGCAGACGCTGTAGTCCTTACTATGCCAGTGCCTCAGGTGTTGGCAATAAAAGGAAACTTCTTGCAACTAATCAGTGAGTATTCTTCACTTCTGAAAAAAAATTGATTGGATTTTCTTGTTGGCTTTTTACTGCAAAAAACGTATATTTGATATAAATATGAATTCATTAAATTAGAATACAAAAAACGGCCATTTAGCCAGTGCACCTCAAAGCAACAAAAAATTGAGATAGATGATTAGGGTCGATAGAGGCTTCCTCTGACTGAAGCAGCATTACCACGCTGCACGGCAAGCCTCAATCGTTGAGTCAGTTGGACCGTTGTTAGAGGGTCAGCTGACTCGCTTCCGATCTGTCGAACAAGAAGGGTGGCACCTGGTCCGAACCCACCTAGGATCTCGATTGAAATTCCCCTGAAGTCGCACGGAGACATGAGAGTTTCATATTTCAAGGTCCTATTCGTCTCTTCCTCTTTTTCTACTGAGCCCGCCTTTAGGTTGGCAACATGTAAATGAGATGCTGTTAAAGGGTCGCAACATGTGACATCCTAAAACAAGCGGTTTCCCTTTATTGTTTAATCAACTATTTTATTGTTGCGATTTGCAATGTCAAATAAGTGATTGTTAACTTCACAGTCTGCGTTGTAGCAGATTAACATTCTTGTTTATTAGCTCACTGTCGTAACCGCTCTCTACATCAGACATTGCAGCTTGCCATTCCATCAGGGTGTCTACTGAGTGCTCTATGTGCACTATTTGGCGTTATGTGCTCTAGAGCACACTATTTGTGCTCTAATCAGGGTCAAGTGCTCTATTTCTGACTTTGTTTTGAAAAATGCTTTTTTGATTTGTTATTTAATGAAAAACATTGCATGACTTTCTCAGATTTTGTTAAAGTTGCAAATGATTCATGTAAACGTACTATAATTCGATTGATTCTTGAATATATTCATACCGCCGTTATTGGCATATATTTGAATAGATTATGAAAATATAACGTAAAAAATATAAATTTTTGATAGCATTAGATCTATTTATTTAGATATTTTTGATAGCAAATTTTTTATAGCATTATTCTTGAAATTCGTCACGTATGACATTTTTGCCTTTATGTACCTTGGTATCAGTCAACTTACCGTAAGTCACAGTATTTGAATAAGAAAAAGTAATCATGTCGAAATGAACGAGAATAAATGTTGATTTCATCGATAGAAGTTGTTGACGAAGCCTTTAACAAGGTGACCAAAATGGGACAATTTGATGTCTACGTTAACGATAGCTCAGCAAATCAAATATCCTGCTTTTATTTGGATTCTCACTTCATGAATAAATCAAGAGCTGAAGACATTCTGATGTCGTTCAAGGAAACTATTCCTGAAAAGTGTTTGGACAAGATAATCCAAATACAAATGGACGATCCGAATGTGAACTGGAAATTTCTGCGCTTGATGAAAAGTGAAATCAAGATGAAAAACATAGACAAACATCTGCTGAACATGGGATCCTTTCGGACTTCATGTTGTGCACGGGGCAGTGCAGTTCGGATTCGAAAGTGAAGATGCGCTTTCTTGGGACCTCTTTGAATTTCTTCGTGGTATTTATTATTTATTTAGTGATTCAACCGCCCGACGTGGAGAATTCAGTGCTGTTACAGGATTGGACGTTTTCCTTTTGAAATTCTGTTCAACTCGCTGGACAGAAAATGTGCCCGTCGCAAGGAGGGCCCTCACGTTGATAGACTACTTACAAAAGTATGTGATCGCGGTTAACAACAAAGAGACTGTCACTATTAGCGGCCTAGAAACAAAATTGAGGACTCCTGCCTCGAAGTCATACCGTAACGTTGTCAGCGCAATGCAGAACAATACTACGATATTGACTGCTCGTCTTCATTTCTTTGTGTATCTTTCAGAGGATGTCAGAGAATTTTTGACCAATTTTCAATCAAAAATGCCACTTGCACCTCACTTCTTCGGTGAGTTATCATCATTGTTTCGTGAATTATTATCCAAATTCATCAGAAAAGATACGATCAATGCTGCGGTGAGTGGCTCAGATCTTCTGAGCATCAAGGTCGAAGATCCGGACAACTGGACCACACTCGATGATCTAGAAATCGGCGAAGGTAGACGGAGATCACTTCAGAACAAAAAAGTGAAACCCAATGAAGCCATTGCTTTCCGAAAAGAATGTAGGGCAATTCTGATCCTCACAGTAAAGAAAATATCGGAACGTTATCCCCTCAAATATCAGTTTACGGAATTCTTGTCAGGATTCAATCCTCGATTATTTCATCTGACTGATAGAACACGTCGACTTGTTCGCAGTGCGCTCACTACCTTGAGCGAATGTAATATCAATACGATACTTGATTGTAACAGAGTGAATGCTGAATGGCGGAACTTTGTACTGGACGAAAACTTTATCGAAAGATCATCAAAGTATAAACCACTTAAGGATCGTCTCGACGATTTCTACACCAACGTCTTGGATGAGGAAACTTATCCAACTTTGTCAACCATCCAACCGTGATTCAGAAGGTTCTCATTCTCTCACACGGGAATGCGGCTGTTGAACGGGGTTTTAGTGGTAATGCTTTACTTCTGAAAGAGAATCTTCATACTGAATCCCTCGTTTTGTTACGGCATGCCCAAGACGGAATTCGACGAGCTGGTGGAACAACGGAGGTAGAATTTAGCGAGAAATTTCTTCTCTCCTGTCGAATTGCAAGTAACCGTCGTCGATTGGCGCTAGAACGAAAGAGAAAAGAACAAGCGGAGAAGAAGAAATTCAATGAAGAACAGCAAAGACAACGAGAAGAAGTCAAGATTCTGGAGGCGAAAAAGAGAGCTCTTGATGAAGAAAGAGCAATGGTAGTCTCAGAATTAGATACGAAGAGAAAGAAGCTTATGTAAAGTGTATTTGAGAATTCGTGGACCATTACTTTTCTTTCTATCAACCGTCACAACCTTTAAATATTTACTGAATTTTTAAAAATAGAACCTTACGACATTCATATACAATTACACATCATTCATTCATGTATAATAATTCCCCCAACTGAATATCTACATTGTATATACACCTCATAACGAGAAATGAGGAGAGCCTGTCTCAGTTAAAAGGGATATGAAATAAAACCAGAGTTATTAGTACACTTTGTACACTGATGACATAGCCTGTACGCAAATGTTCTCGTCGTTATACTGTCTTAATTAATTTCCCTTTTAATTGGGGCCGGATCTCTCCATTTTTTATAATAATTAACAATAGCACTGACTTTCATATAATTATTTTCTACCAAGCCGTAATTAAGGTTTCGCTGCATTATATAGTTTGAACATGATTCCAGCCCTATCACGAAATCATCGAGTGAAAATCGTTTGCCCTGAATTATGATATTTAGAACATTAAAAGACTGCAAAGCCGTATTCAGACATCGATCAATTAAAAAATTTAGTTAGGTTAACGTTAATCAGTTTTGAAAAAGTAATCACAGGTTTCTCGTTATCGATAGGTGCTTCAAAGCCGGCCGAACTATTCTAAATTAATGTATGTCATGCGTGCACCTTAACACTGCGTCGTGATTTTAAAGAATATGGTTTCAGTTTTATTTAGAGGTTCCATGTCATTCTCTTCATAATCTCATTGTAGCCCCTTCAATTATATTTGTGATGACTAAGAGCTATTCCAGTTACAATCGTAATGGTCTTGTTGGCTATCATTTTTGTCTTCTAGATTACTCTCATCATATATGAATTGTTATTGTAATTTGTTTCAAATGGATTGTTTTATAGATTTTTATTTCATGTTTCAGCCGTTTTATCAGTTATGGTTTTGTATTAGCTTTCTAGCAGTGATAATAATCATTTCTTTCCCTAAACAAGATATTTGTTTTTGTGTACTAATAAACGGGACAAATAAATGTCAAGTAGACCTACCGTAAGGAAGGTAATCATACGCGTTGAATTGCGTTCATCACACAGCTAGATTTTGATCGTTCTCGGGCTCTATTGCGTTTAAAAAATGTGCTCTATTTTGCATAAAAATGTGTTCTATTTTGCCCAAAATTGTGCTCTAAAGTGCTCTAACACCACCTTGAAATTCCAGTAGACACCCTGTCCATAATCCAGTGTGTTCCAGTGACGTCAACCGACGAAAGGCGTCTAGACATGCCCTTGTAATCCTTACAACTTTTGTACTGTGTTTCTTTATTTTATTTATTTTGGCAAACTATCATGAAAATTTATGTCATGCATGATGTCTTTATCCAACGATAAGGAAAAAGGAAGAATATAAATATAGAGCGTCAGTAAAAAATCAGCGTGCTGGACTCCCTCCATGCCGAAGCTCATGGCCTCCAAAAGATATTTTAGAGCGCATAAGCAGTGCCCGAGTATTTGAGAGTTGGAATGCTCATGCGTCCAAAAACACCAGACTCAATACCGTCTCTTGATGTCAAAGTGTTGTTTTACACGCGAAGAAATGCGTTTGGAGACGCTTCTCGCGTTCTCACCCGTGTCCGTAAACTGTAACTGTTAGGGGTATGTACTTCCCTTTCAGGTCAACTCACTTTAACTAATTCGCGTTGATCTTCTTCTCCTCAGCAGCGTCTGTAACCGATCTGGCAGTGAGTCTCGCTCCCATCAATACATGCGAATTAAGCGGATGAGTCAATGTTAGATCCAAGGCAGCAGTGTTACCTAGGTCTCATGCAGGAAGAAGAATGTCAGCAGGTCGCCGTTGATCGTTGCCTATATCACTGCCTTTCTCGAATTGTGGGGCCAACTGTACTCTCTGACAGTATCCAAACAACCAGTCTCGAAATTACTGTGTCTGCTCACAACACTGAGTCCGTATTTGTGTGTTAGAGCAATATGTCTCAGTTGATCAAGGACCTGGCATTTTCCGGTGGGCATGTATGACAGAAGGAATTCTGTGGGAAAAGGTCAAGACCAAACGACCACTTCAACAAAGTTTGCATCTCATTTGACTCAAGATGAAGACCGAGACTTTCCGAAGGCATAGCACGAAGCCAACAAGAATCATCATTTGTAGCAATTCCCAGATGATGCGCTTGATTTGCTGTTGTGAGAGAATCAAAAAGTTCGATAAATTGAGCTTCCTCAACTACTTTGGATTGTTGATGCTGTTTCATAGAATCTTCTAGCGCAATTTCGCCTATCTGGTGTTCTGGGTGGACTGAAACGTTGTAGAAAGCAATGGATTCACTGACATTGCTCGAAGGTTTCGTCATCGCACCAGAATAGGAGGCGATATATGTTGATGGTGAAAATTGCTTTAATGAACGCAAGCCAAACCGCCAAAGTGAAACCCCAAGTGAGCTTGTCTTTTTGCATAATTCTATACCAGCAATATCTTCAAGTGTTTGTAAGACATTGTCATCGTACCATAGAGTAAGTATATTAGGTGGAGTAACAACAACTCAGCACTATGAAATCCCCAATATGTACGCAGTTTCGATTTCAATGAATGAACATGAGTCGAGACCCAGTACCACTTTTGGAGAAATGTACACGAATTTGACTGATCATGATAGCAATACAGAATAAAGAATAATATTCCACAAATCCTCCATGTCATGGAAACTTGGAGAGGCAATAGTTTGTTTAATCAGCAATTCGATGGGTTACCATAACTATAAAGGATAGATTAGAATGAGATTATTTTCGCAAGCGTGTATCACAAACTGCCGCTGAATGAGGAAAACATCGCAATCAAAGAAACTGATCACAATCAACTTTGAAAGATGTAAATGGGTTCGCATTGCTTTTCAGATTCAAGAAATGACGCCGTGTAAAGCATTAAATCATGCCGCTGAAAATTGAATTAAAAACATGACATCTTAGCCAATAAGCTCTCAATACGATCTCAACTTTTCCTTTAAGACTTGCATCAATGCAGTTCATGAAATTTCCTTGATAATCAGTTTAATTTCCGATGAGTTAAGATGGTTCTTAGCGTTTTCCTTTTGATATCCAACTTGTTTCATACTACTTATAAAGGAGCTTCATGTCGGTACCATATAGATTTGCAAAAATTTAGCTTTTTAAAAACTGCTCGAATATTTTTTTTGACCACAGGAACGTAATCTCCGTAAAAAATCGAATTTTTTCATAAGAAATTTTCACTGTATGCAGACACATTTGAGTCGACATAACCTACTTATACCTAGTCTATGCTTCATACTCCTGCAATTCAAATTGAACCAAGGATGGTGGAATAATATTTTGACGATACAAGTGGATGAAGAACATTTTTGTTTCGGGATTTGTGTGCAAATCAATATCAACGCGCAGTGCCTTCACATCTCAACTTCACAATCATTGCATTTGATTTAAGTCAATAAAAGTTGGGAAGTGCAGTTAGCGAGATGCTCTGTCATGTTGCAGATAGGACTATCACATAATGCTTAGTTTTTTATCATTAGTGATTTAACTACGATGAACTGCGAAGGAAAAAATTCGGTTTTAGTCTTAGAGACATAGCATTCTTTAGGTATGAATGAAGAGGTGTGGGATGAAGTTATTTTCAGTAAATGTTGTCTTTATTTTACTTTGGCTCTTCCCTTTGGCAACGTTGACTAATAGATGAAATATTTGTATTTACATAATCATAGTAAGCAAACAGGAAGGACTTGCGCCTTTTCATAGAATGATAGCGAATCATTGATAAAACAAATAGTAGTTTCCTAAATAATGTCTTGTATAAATTCAAAATATACCTAATTGAGTTATTTTCTATTTCTGAAGCTCTTGCTCAGTTTATAAGTTAACCAATTTAAAAGAATAAATCAGAGAAAAATAGGCATAAAGAACTTCCTTATAACACGGACTTTTCTATATAGTTGTAACTATGAAGAATTCAAAATATACAATTTGTTTGATATTATAGGAATACCGTCCTTTTCAAAACAGACAGTAATGGCATAGCTGAAGAGCGCTATCGCTGAAGCTATGCCATTAGCTGTCTGTTTTGAAAAGGACGGTATTTCTATTATATTCGGAATCCAAGTTAGATTCCCAACCATTTTAGGGAAGAATCTGTGCTGTTTTTACTCAGATCATTGAGATATTTTGAACTTCAAAAGTTAACTATTAGTAGCGCAGTCATAGATACTTGACTATACGACGGTTACATGTAGAATTTATTGAAGTATTAGTATAGAATATCGAAATCAAGGTCATAGAAAGTTGCCGTAATGAATGCATGTAAGTACATGTAATAAACAGACCATAATGTCTAAATCAATTTTTATTTCTATGCGGAATGGTTAACAATAGGTATAAAACAGGTAATCCGATAATAATTGTAAGAACTGCAGTTAACTTCTAGATATTGCAACCATCTCTTCGATTGCAGCTATGGCCTGTACACTGTATACGTCTTGAGGTCGACAAGATATCTACATTAACAGCTGCGATATAGGAACCTTCACCACACGGAGATGAAACCATGGAAATCGAATAATATGTAACATAGGGAACTCAGATTGACCGTGCTATTTGATAGCTCATTTCCTGTGTTACAGATGATTCGATTTATATGGCTTGATCTGCTGCAGTCAAAGAAATAAATTGCGTTGTCTGCATGCTTGGGTCTAGAGATGACCTTCCTCAACACTGTTGCTCACAGCCAGAACTAGTCTCGTGGGGCAAGAAATTCAATTTCCCATTTAGCGTAATACAAATTCATGCCTGAATTCTGACGAACCAAAACATTGACACCACATTAAACGTGCACGGTCAGTTTTATTTATATGTGAATAATATTTCCATTCGACGAATTCATCACTAGGAAAAACTGTTTCAAAGATGCGTGCTTTTCAGTGAGCGGGTCTGCCTGCAGTCTGACCGCTGAGGCTCGTGTGTTCGTTGATAAGCTACTTCTGCAATGCGCGCGCTTGGCCAATCACACAAGCCAAAGAGAGACGAATATCTATGTCTATCTCAATCTCTTGCTACAATTGCATGCAATTGCTGGGATAGGATTGTATCCGCTCTAGACTAACCTAGGGTGTATAACGACCTGGAAAACTCAAGGAAATTTGAAAATTCTGAATTGGAAGGATGAGATGCTTGAAATATATTCAGAGTAGCTATTAATTGAATGATGAAAAAGTTGTTTTTTTGTATTTTAATAGCAAATTCAGTGTCAGTTTCCTTTTCAAAGATAAGATGCATAGAGTGACGTTACGCTGTATTTTATCACACTACTCTGACCAGTGATTTAGTATCATTAGTATCAAAATGGTGACATAGACTTACAGCTTCAATATGCAATATATGTTTTCATAACGACATGTGTGCATGATGGATTCTAGATGGTCGTAAGATGCATTTAGGCATGCTATAAATAATATGAATCTAACATCGGGTGTTCTATGAACACAAGTCCTCCTGTTTAAGTGTTGAAGAGGCCTTGGTTAATCATTTTTGGGAGGTGTGGCCACCCTTTTTATCGCATGATTCGGATAGTCATTCAACTGAAGTGTTTGATCGAATTCCTGAATATGTTTATCAAGTGTTACGCTATCCGATTAGGTGTAACACTTGATAAACATATTCAGGAATTCGATCAAACACTTCAGTTGAATGACTATCCGAATCATGTAATAAAAAGGGCGAAAATAAAGTCTAAGAAAAAGAAACAGGAAATACACTATAAGAGTCTTAATAAATCTGAATCATACAATTTCAAATTTCCTTATTTGTCTGATGAAATTGATCGTAAAATAAAAACATCGATGTTCGCGTGATAAGAAAAGGCAATACAATTCGTCAGTATCTCACGAAATCCAACAAACACACTGATTGTACCCTAAGTGGCTGCACCTTAAAAAAATACCGGCTTGTGCTTACGAAATAATGTGTAGTGTCTGCAAGAATATTTCCATTTGAAGCACGATCAGATTTCTTCACACAAGGATAAAAGAACATTTGACCAACAACTCCAGCTCTGTCCTCAAACATCTACGTTCTTGCAATACCACCAATATTTCAGTCAAAATTCTGACATCTGACAGAGACAGTTGCAACATCAGAATACGAGAGGCACTTTACATAAAAAACTGAAACCAAATATCAACAATGAAGACGAGCAAGATGCCTTCTCTGAATTTCTTTATGTACAAGTTTTATATAATTTCTCAGTATTTTTTCCATTGTAACTTAAGTCACTCTACCGCTATGGTCCATTTTTGTAGATATTCAGACATGCCATGATGTTTATTGTTCATCTTTCTAGGTTAGTTCCTGCTTTCATTCTACTCAGGAATCATAGACATAATGTAACTGAAGTTTTGAATAATTTCCAACGTAGATGCATTGATTCTCTGCTTCTGATGATGGCCTTAGAGGAGGTCGAAATTAGTATAAAAAACTATTACCATCTTGTCTACTTGGTTTCCCAACAAAAAACTTGCCCGTGTTCTAATGACCGTGTTCACCAAAGGGAGATCGAAACGCTGCGAATTAATGGGCAATTTTCTAAAAATGCATCGCTTGACTGCTCTGCGATCAAATTACTGTCGGAGTCCACTTTGTCCAAAGCTGCCCCAATTCTGTTGAAAGTCATTTAAAAGCACTTAGACACGCCCATAAGCTTTTCAGTTCTAGCAACTTCCCACGACTCAACAATCCAACCGATAATCTGCTATATTATCGCAGGTGGTTTTGCAACAATTGGTATCATTCTTGCCGATGTGCGACTTCAAGGGAGCATACCATTGCTTTTCGTGAGACACTGTTAAATAGGTATTTGTTTATGGGCACATTCGGCATATATATGGCACATTTGTCTGGAAAACATGAAAAATACAGGGAAAACTCAGGGAAATTCTGGAACCGATTATGTTATACACCCTGTAACCCAAATCCAGATAAATCAGTCTCTGGGGTTGCAGTGAAGGATCATACATCGCGCATGTTAATGTATGAAGATGTGTATACGACCCCAAGAGGTATAAATTGTCCAGTCCATAGCTGCAATATAAGTGCATCTATAAGTGCAATATAAGTGCATGTTATTACTTACAATTAATTGTAGTAAATTATTTTCGATGTTCGGAGCTACCATTAAATTGAGTTTAGCAAAATTAATTGATTTTTTGGCCAACAATCAACTTTCAATGATCCCTGTTCTAAAACAGCTTCCTCCTTCCATTGTCTTCATGTGCTCTTGTCACCTGTTTTAGATGCAGATACGTTGCTGAAACTTCAGAGCGTTGCTTATTCTCCCCGTTACTCCCTCGGATTGTTCTTTGAACCGGGCACTCAACTACCCGGTGACTGGACCGGCAAATATGTGTCCAACAATACGTGTCTGCGGTATATTGTGAAGGACCATTTGAAGCGAGGACGACGTAAGTTCAGCATCTGAAGAGTATGTGTATGCAAAGAGAGATGGCTATACATTGTTTAAATAAATCTGTCATGCATGTTGAGGGTAGACCTTTAAGTGGAACATTTTTCTATGGATGTCATACTGACAT
This sequence comes from Prostheceraeus crozeri, assembly GCA_907163375.1. Classification (NCBI taxonomy): domain Eukaryota; kingdom Metazoa; phylum Platyhelminthes; order Polycladida; family Euryleptidae; genus Prostheceraeus; species Prostheceraeus crozeri. The sequence continues at coordinate 97,120 of CAJQUW010004751.1, read as the reverse complement.
TAATTCACCTTTTTAAAGAATTGAGCGATGAAGTAATTTTTGGCTCAATCAATGTATATGGAAATTTAGTGCTTACTGACTTTTGCATAGTTCATACCGGTTAACAGGAAGTCAAGGAATTCAGAGAAGGTTCTTAAAAGTCGGGGAAATCTACTTTGCGAGCTCGCAACGGATGGATATCGCGACAGTTGGACGTCATCAGAAAAAGCCAAAAATGCTTCATTTGAGATCTCAGATGTACACGTAGGTATATATGGCACAACATTTGAGACACTCAATTTACCTTGTATGGCTGCAATTTTAAATAGAGAGAGAGAGAGAGAATCGTATATTTTCATGAAATGGAAATCGTACATTCAAATACATAATAGCGCAATGATACTCAAATTTATAACACAGAAAACTGAATCACTGTTCAGAGAAACCAAAGAAAAATAAATAAGTAAAATAAGAATATGAACAAATTACGGTTATAAGTCATACATGAAGTTACAAATAATTGACTATACAAAGTTTGCTGTTGCACAAAACCATGGGAAAAATGAGTTCAATCTTCTGTTGGTTGACGAAAAAAGGCATACAAAAATGATTCGATCTCGGGAGACGTTTTGGAACAAGATGATGAAGGGGATGGCTAACCTCAGACTCACATTTGAAAAGAAAACTCAGACCTCGTGTCTGCAAGACAGAGGAGAGTGATGAAAACTTGTCACACGTACATCCTCGACTACAAATCAATTTATGAGCACGGTTTTGAAAGCGTTCGAGACTCAATAACAGTCTCACAGGTAAATTTCCAAAAGCAGGAGAAGCATACAGTATAAGGGATGTCACAATGGAGTGATACACAATTATGAGTTCGCTTTGTGATATAATCGGTTTCAAACATCTTATGATGTAGAGTCTACGAGCCGCGCGCTTCAAAATGTAACAAATTTGAATGTCCCAGGACAATGACTTCGAAAACATGAATCCGAGGAACCAGAGCTTATCTCTTGTTGAGAAGACAGACGTCGTAACCTGGTTTTGAGGCAGTACAGATCGCTGAATTAACATTTCATTGCATTTCATCATGTTAAGTTTTAGTCCTGCACTAACGAACTTTTCTTTGATGCATGCCGATGTCAGAAGCTGTTGAGATGGCGTTTCGATGCTTTCAACAAGTGTGATGTCATTCGCATACTTGGCGCGCCGAACCAAGTCAGACTCAAAATCAATGGAGCCCATAAAGGATGCGAACAGCAGTGGTCCGAGAACCGATCCTTGTGGGACGCCTGAAGTAGCAACCACACGTCGACCAAAGTTATTGTCTATTCTCACACTAAAGTTCCTTTGAGAGAGGTATGTTCTCAGCCAGCGCAGAAACCCGTGGTCGAAATTCAAAGTGTTGAGGTGGTTTAATAGGCGGTTATGCTGGAGCATGTCAAATGCTTTGGACAGATCCAAAAATGACACGCGAACTGCGATAGTCCTTTGCGAATCGAGAGCCGAGGTAATATGATCGTGTCTCGCAACTAAGGCAGTGGTGGTTGAACCGGAAGGCCTTTACGCATGCTGGTTTGTACCGAAATGAGCAGTAAGACGATTTTTTATACCACCCATGACCAGGCGTTCAAATACTTTACTGATTACCGATGTCAACGATATAGGACGAAAATCCGCAACCGTCGGTATGCTTGTTTTAGGAATCGGTTGTACGATGGATGGCCTCTTTAAAGCAAGCAGGAAAAGTTCTTTCTTGAATTGAGCGATTGAATAGGGAGCTGTGTTGATGTTTAGTAGGCCTGTTGATGATTCCTGATGCTGAGTGAAATGACAGCGACATTTTTCAACTGACCTTTTTTATGAATTACTACTTAATCCTGATCTCTTGTTTAAAAGTGACATGATGATATTCCACGGGCATGGAATAAGCATATTAGGCAGAGTAGCAACTTAGTATTAATTAAATCCCCAATTTAAATGCAGTTTCGATTTTATTAAATGAACTCGAGTTGTGACCCAATACCAAATGTGAGATATGCAAATGGTTCCAGTTTTGAAGAAATTACCACGGAATTGATCATTGATTGCCTAGTCATGATTGGCTTCGAAGGAAGTGCCTTGCTTAATGCTGAACCTTATTAATGGAGTATTTTCTTGAGCTTGATCATGTCACTTAAACTACCGGCCCTCAAAGAGCAAAGTATCACAATCAAAGACAATGATCATAATTAACTTAAAGGATGTAAATTGGTCCATAATACTGTTCAGATTCAGATAAGAAATGAAGCTTAATTTGATGAATTATAAAATTGTATTCAACTATATAAAAATTACATCAATCCTGAATTAAATATGAATAGTTCTAACTGCATAAATTATTATGATTCTGCCCATTCATAACTCAATGTCACACAAGTGACTTCTATGGACCGAGGGTTTACTTAATAATTTGGACAAGAGGCATAACTTGACAGCTCCATTTAGCCTGGAAGAAAACAGCTGCATGAATTCAATCTACTGGGTTAGTAAACTTGAAATTTGAACCAAGATGCAGAAGAAGATCTCAACTTGTGTATGAAGACGTGCATTGTAAAGCAGTTCATGAAATTACCTTCATAATCAGATTAATTTCTGTTTAATTAAGATACTTGTAATGATATTTTTATTCATTTTGATATCCTAAAAGCTTCATAATACTCACATATTGAAGTCTGAGGGTACGAATCGCTAGTGTATAAAAACAAACAGGAATAATTTTCAAAAATTAAGCTTTTAAAAATTGATCAATTTTTTTAGACCACAGGAACGTTGTCTCCGATAAAAACTGAATCTTTTCATGCAAGAATGTTCACTGCATACTGACATTTTTATGAGTCGATACTACGTACCATATATACTTACTGTATACTTCAGAGCTTATGTTAAATACTCCTTCATAAACTGCGTGACAAAAAATCTTAATGCTCAGAATTACTGGAACCATTACCTTAGTTTATCAAGCTACATTAAATCTATTACTGAAAATTACAAAAAATATTTCACACGCGTATGACCGCCCCTTATTATTGCAAGCCCCAATTATATTGCTCTTAGATTGACACAGAACATCCATCTCTAACTCAATGTATTCCAAATAAAATTCACATTGTTCTGCCAATTTTTCAGAAAATGTTTCGATTTTGGCATGAAAATGCGGATGTGAGTCCTTCACTCTTCTTCCAAGCTCATCCCGCGCATGCTCGATCGGTGTAAGATCAGGAATGCGTAAGGGCCACGGGAGGCACTCAATTCCTGATTACAGCAGCTGCTATCTGTGCGGCTGCGCATTGTCATCTTGGAAGATGGGAGGGAGCTCCCTACTGTTGGAAAAACAAAAGTAGTCGAACCCATGCATCCAATTTGCATTTGATGACAACAGCCGTTCGTCCACCCTGCTAAATACCGACCCAAATTATGACGCTAACACCGCCGATTATCATCATGTTCTGAAACGTATCAGGCTGCAATCATTGACCAGACATTCTGTGAACACGAATTTATCAGCCGTGGAAATCGAGGGTCAACCGCGATCTCTCACGATGCAACTCACGTTAGAATGCCCTTCACACCATTCCAATCTTCTTCGTTTGGTTCGAGACCTGTGAGACATTCATTCATGAGTGGGAGCCGTCCTCGCATAAATTCATTAGAATTCTTAAACTTAATGAGACAGATGCAAAGAGCAGGTGTGTGCGATTTCAATCTCCCTTCCGTTAATCGTCGATTAGCAGCTGTAATTCCATAATTGATGCCAGCCGCAGATTTTCAGCTTATCGCCAGATTTGAAATGCTCAGAAACCGATTTCTGTTCGCTGAATAGCCAGTTTTCGATCTGTCACTCTATTTGCTTTCCTTGGTTTTGCAGTTTCTACCTTTCTTAAAATTTTCCTTCTTCACATCAGCGCACCCACCAATTCCTAACAGCTACGTGTGATGCATTCAATTCTTCACTAACATTACGCATGCTACGTCCAGAACGAAGCATTCCAATAGTCAGACTCTCTACAAATTCATCTTGATGCTTGATGATGGAGTTACCACTTATATTAAAAAGACAGCTAAATTTGCAATAATGCAATGGTTAAACTTATTCAAGCGTTGATCCTACGTAAAGGGATGAACGATGTCTTAATGCTTCTGCTAGAAAGGGCACATAGAAATTTGTTTGAGAGCATGATCGACTTAGAAATTGAACTGTTGCCATTGATTATTAATGATAAGTGTTAAGTTTTTTCTGTCAGGCAGTTCAATATCAAAAATTGAATACACTAGAGCGAATTCATGGTAGTGTTGTCTAAAAATGCAAATAGACAATGGTTCAAGATATATATGAAAAGGAGTAGATAAAGATACAGCAGAGGTCGGATTGTTACTTAGCATTCGATACTCTGCCCTCCATGGATACAGTAGACTACACTCTTAAGCAACATTAATGTTGCATGCAGGAATGCAGAGTCTGCTACATGAAGCTGTAATTGATTCCTCTTCCTTCATTCATTGATTGAAACATTTGATCCTGTAACGGTTAAAGAAATCAGTAGCATGTCTACTATCGCAAGTTTTGTAGTTAAAGAAATACATATTTAGAACAAGTCAGATTTATAAGCAGCATGTTGCAAGATTGAGTATTATCCTTTTCATGATAGTTTATCTACACCGTACGCGTTTGTAAAAAATATAGCAAATAAATGCTGAATAAATGCTCATTAAAACTTAAAACAAGCCGTTTTCAAAGAATGCCAGAAGAGGAGGAAGCAGGTTTTCTAGATTGCAGAAATTGTGGTTATTATCTGATTTTATTTTTTCAGTGATTATTGGTTTTCTTATTTCCAGCAAATTTGCCTCCGTCGCTGGTCACTATTACGGGAGCCATGTTCGGTCTTCAGTCAATTGATGCCCCGCCGAGTTATGTTCAGAGCAGAATGGTCACAGAACTCACTTCCCTTCTGCCTGATTTCCAAATCCAGTGGAAATGAAGCTTCAGAAATGGCGTTATGGACATGTGAGTTTTGCTGACGACGAACATGTCATAGATCACTCATGATGCAACCTCTAGAAGTGACTCCCTTCGCGGAAGTTATCCTTGACAGAAATGGACTTTTCTTGATAAGGAAAACATCACTTATACTAAATTATCTGAATCTCCCGAAAACGGAAGGATAAAAACTTCTCTGAATGGAAAAGCCCATTTGAAGTCTGATAGTCCGAGAATAACGCGATCTCTAGCTTCCATTAGATCACGATACATAGGAAGTCAACTGTGCTAGTGTACTTCCAGAGAGGGTGATGTTCTTCGAACACTGGTCTTGTTCACTGATTGCATGAAAATAACATCTTTCTTACAACAGAGTGGATCTAATACCCACGTTTCGAATCGCGCAGCCAGAACGAGATTCTGCAAGGAACGAGGCCGATGTACATCCTATTCTTACTATGAATCCCCGCGTCTGGCGAGTTCTATCCGGTTGCTCTTCTTGTCAGACGCGATCAAAGAAAATCACATGTCAATCCTATGGGAAGCAGATTGAAGTTTTTGTTAAAAATGAAATTGTCTTTGTTTTCGCTTATTAAGTTGACAAGACTAATTCTAGAGCCATAGTTTTGACATGGTATGTCCGAAGGTCATTTCCTGTTGTGTGCATTTATTCTTATCATGTTTCTAATCGGCTATGTATGCGAGAATTTGGTTGAATGTTGATAAAGTTGCTCAAAATGCTTGTGCATGTTGACAGTAGGATGCCTGTTTAATCTGAATGTGTTTGGCATAATAGACAGGGGTGCATGAACATGATAGGAAATTACCTGAAGACATTCCATGTCAAAAAATGACTCTAGACTGAGTACTTTTTGCTTAATCAGAGAGAAAGAAGAAAAATTCATTGTGACAAAAAACGTCAGTCAGCGTCCCATTGGTTTACCCATGTGTTTTTCTTTGATTGTGTCTGACAAAGAGAGGAACCAGGGAAAACTCGGCAGACATGCAGATTCGTAGTAGTAGGCACAGGGTGTATAACATTCTGTGAAATTCTCATGTTTGGCCTCGTTCACTGTAGTTACTCGTTCTTGCTACTGGACTATAACTACCGAAAAGTCATCCTAAGAATTGACTCCTGTTTCTTGCAGATGAGTCGAAATAAGTTCTCAAAAATAATCATCGTTATCTAAAAATCTCCCAATCTTCAGGACTATTATAACACCTACCATCTCCTCCATGATATCGACATTCGTGACGTTTTTGTCAAATATCACAGTTCTTTAATTGTATAACAGTAACATCAAATTCTTAAAGATCTCCCGATTTTTCAACTTTATCATGCCTCAACCAAATCGGAAAGTCATGCTATCAAGTTTGGGGTATTGATCTTCTCACTCGGATGACTCTTACCAGGGTAGGGTTAGCAGTATCAAATAAAAGTGGTTTTACCTCCCCGAACGAACAGACTCGAGCAATGCACCTTCTGTGCTTACGTGCTGAAGTATGACCCTTCTCCAACTGACTTATCCTACCACGCAGAGTGGTCAAATGGTCTATGTTTTATGGACCGGGCCGTTATGGACCATCTTTGTGGCCAAGTTTCATGTGAATCCATATTGGTCATTAAAGCTCCTTTTCTCCGAGTCCATTTGATGAAGGTATTCTGGACTGCGTAGCGATTGACATTTTGACAGCCATTAGCGCAGCTAATTGAAAGTGAACTCGGGTGCGTTATCGGACACCACGGTGGTCGCGACACCAAAACGCGCAGACATGGCTCGAAGAGGATCGATTACGGTTCCGGCATCCCAATGATCACAGATTGCCGCTTTTAGCCATCCCGAGTAGGAGTCTACTATCACCAGTTGATACTATCCCCAGTTGAGACCAGGGTTCAATGATTGTCTTCACTTCTCCTTCTCCAAGTATGAGTTGCATCCACCTCAGTAGATCTTCTTCGGGAACATCCTTGCATCCATTGAGGAAGCTCTCAATATAGTATTTCATGTTTGATAAGTAGAACTCCTTCTGCAGCAATCGCTCCTTCGTTGCGATTCCATGATGAGTCTTATGGCCCGCTCACACATAATTGGGAACCTTGTCAAAAACTCTCAAAGCTCTTTGCGATGATTGTTGATAAATCAGGTCCAGCGGATGAACACAGCTCACACTTGGAAAAGCGAAGACATTCCTTGGATACATCGCGTTCTATTTAGTGAAAAACGATATGTTTCACTGTGTAGATCATGCACTATTAGACAATCACAAAGATGCTAATTTGACAATAATTCATTACAGGACATTAGAGGACAAGACACAAATTGCATCACTACGTACATGAAGGCGACATGATGCGCGCACGATTAATAGAGGCTGTTTCTTCATGCATTTTCAATTGGAAAAAAATCTGTTTTAAACATGTAGTAATAAATGGAGATGGTTCAAAAAGGCAGCCTTTTAAAAAGGTATTAGTCTCAATGATGAAATTTGGGGTCCACGTTTTCCGAAAGTTTGTTTGACCACCCTGCTGCTACTACGTAAATATCTATTAAATGGAGTGTATGAGAACTATAAGTGCATTATGAGTATGTGTATGCTTACCGCTTGATCCTCTGATTTTGGGATACACAACGAATAAGGAGAATTATTAAGATTCTTCTGATTAAGATTCATTTCTGATTGTAGTGCTTTGAAAGGATAACATAGATATTTTGTTGCTCATGCATTTCAATTCTGTGTCCTGTTTGGTTGCGTGTGCGCATTTGACAGCACTCAGCATTTCTGCACTTTATACAAATAGTTCCATCTCCATCAGATAGATGACCTTTTTTACGAGGGGATTCAACATTATCTTAGACACCAGTGTTACAATTTGGCCTTTTTTTGATAAAGCAATAAATATTGTCCAATTCTCAGAGTTTCTTTTGAAAGGTCCGTGATAGCAAATTATTTGCTGTCAACAGTTTTATCTTTTATTTCATTCTGGTCATACTTTATACTTGGTTAGCAGTAGTAGGTGTTTCTTCGCAAAATCTGTTGACAGCATTTAATGTTGCTAGAATATTGATCTCATGGTAAATTGTCTTGTTCCAGGTCTTCCAGGAATATCCGGATAAACCGGGCTGTGTCGTTTTGCATTCCCAACCGCCTTTATTGCTTGCCGGAGATGCCTATTCACATACAAATTGCAACGGAACTATCGATTCAGCCAAAGCAACTTTTAGTGAACTCAAACGGACGCTACAAGGTGCATTTGAGTGAAGTATTTTTTACTTGACTGTTTTAATCTCTCATGCAGATTGTACACAAAGCATCCGTGTGATGAATATTTCACGTGATAATTTGCTACTTTCCACTTTAAGTACTTTAATCATCAAAGTCAAAATCTGAACTATGGATCCTCAGTAGTGGAATTCAGGGACTAACCTTCCAGTGTTAGTATATGTATACATATGTATGACACCTTCGTTTCATAATTTACTGAAAAGTATGGGATTTCTGCTGTACTTTCTACTGTACATTGGTCGCTGACATAGAGTAAAATCATCAAAATCTGTGGCAAGTGGATCAAATGCTTCAATCATGAAGATAAGTTGTGAAATGAATTTTAGATTAAATCAACTGATGTTGACTTGCATCTGCTTTACCACACGAACACCAGTTTTAAACTTTTTGTTTCTCCACTTCTAGTCAGTTGTATTGATTTTTGCGTTGATTCAGGTTGGCATTATATCAAACTTCCGAGTACTATCAGGTTCTTGATTCGTTTTCTAAAATTGTGGATCTTTCATCGGCAGTTTTAATTAAGAAAATAAGTCGAAAAATTCCTTTAATTTCTTTTTGATAATTTCTTATCAAGCATTTTGTCTTGTACTACTTACATGTATTTATTCCACATGACAAAGAAAATTTTGAGATACATGTATTGCTTTAGTAAGAAGTAGTTTCCCTTTCACATTTTTGGAAAGCAGAAAAATTGAGAAATTGGAAGACCGCAAGAATTTTCAGACTCTCTGCTGAATTTTCACCTATCTACCTCAGTAAAAAAATGAAAACGCTATTCTGGTCGCTTCTTTGTTCACTAGAGAAGTGGTTACATGTATATATTCAGATCTGTGACGTGGAATTACATAGAAGACGATGACTGATTGTGCCCTGTCGCCTGAGTTTTTCTGAAAACTTTATCTTTATGACTGAACTTTAACTATGATGATTCTTTGCCATTGAATTCACTTTTCAGCACTTGTCACACACTTGTCAGCATATGTTCTACTTTTCCTACTTTGTACTCCGTCATTTTGCATGCAAATTGCAGTAAAGTGGAAAGTGCTTGTATATTTGAGTGTAATAAAGCAAAGATGTTTTCCCGGATATACGATTATTGATACCTCATCTTTGATCTCCCCAGAAACTCTGATAACGAAGGCTTTGCGTAGACTGTGGACATTTACCGGCTAGAAAAATTACTGTCTACCAACTGCCCAGAATCTCTTTGAATTGGAGTTGATAAGTATCAGATTAATTACCCACACAGCTGTGCTAGAATAATAACTGATACAGTAGTATCAGATGTACATTTACCAGCGTATTTTGAAAGAAACTGTGCATATGTGACTTGAGATGTATTGTCGACAGCCTTTTAATGGAATATGAAATCGAGTAATGTTATTCTCTGATTGCATTACTTTTTGAAAAATATATTCTTTATTGTACCACTTGTTTTCTTTTGTTCCTTAGTAGACACTATTTTCCGTTGCTAATGAGTTGATACTTGTAAAGCTAAAAGGGGAAATGTTTTGGACCTATGCGATCTGTTGCATTTCATTAAGTTTGAATTTGTGCAACACCATGCAGATTCATCAAAACTTGTTTAAATTTTAACTATTCTAAATCGTGACGAGGAGTACTGTGACCGCAATATGGTTTCCAATGCTGATATCATTTGAAGCATGTTTACTATGTTCCCAGGAAACCACAGTCATTGCCCATACTTGTATAGGCAGCAACAGGAGTGTCCAAATCTGTCAAGGATGGTCGCGGTGCTGACTACATGAAGGGAACTTAGCCTATACGTAGCGCACCTACTCAGTTACCTCTACTGGGATGACCACACTAATTGACAGATCTTGCGCAATGGCCAAATCTTCCGAAAGACTCGTGCGATTATGCTGAACTTTTCCTGTAAGACTTATGTCTTATATATATTATGTATGCAAGAATTTTAGCATTTTTTACAAGTCTGTTCAGATCCTGATGCAGATCAGTAAGAAGCATGTGTTTCAGTCTGAATTAGTTATGGCTAGTGATGCAAATGGAAAATTTTGAAATTTATTTCTCGGTGATTGGCGTTTTTCCTTTGTTTTGGAGACATAGTCGTTTGAAAAGACTATGTAATATTCAAAGACCGAAATCTTCTCTATCATCCCTGCATGTTGCCTTTTGGAAACAACTGCACCCCTTCCACGTCTATTTCAGATCATCCCAAATGAATTTCAGACATTAGATGGATTTCAGATTTTTCTAGCTGAATATCTGTCAGAAGCACAACTTTGAAAAGATCTTAAATTCAACTGGAGATCTCCAATTCATCTGGATTATATCTGAAATTCATTTGGGCAGATCTGAAATCGATTTGGAACTATCTGAACTAGAATTGGAGGATGTGTATCCTGAACGAAGATATCGGACAACGCCAGAAGATAAGCTATCATAGATATTCTTTTACTCATCACAGATATCTTTAGTTTCCAAATATCTCACGAGTTTACAGTCTTTATCGTGGTCTTTATATCTTCCAATATGGTCGCTCATGAATGCTGCGTGGACTGTGTGCTTTTGCTTCACATGTTCATCAACACTTGGAGAATCTGTATCGCTATATGATCAATGAAGCTTTTTTGAAATAAAGCTGATTAACTTTCAAGCTAACAATTAGCAAACTCCAAGATGAAGTATATTATTTTTGCTCCAGATCTTTCGCATGAAATTATACCGTATTGTAAAGCAAGATTCACGCTATCCCGTTATGTGTGATAATTAAAAATGCTAACAAATTAGCACAAGCCTTTGGTGGCAAAGGAATGTTCAAAAATCCGCGGACGGAACTCGTATTGCTACGATCGCTAATCGAAATAATTATGAAATCAAGAGTTTCAGACCCATTGGTACGTAGCTGCCTCTCGGCAGTGGAAGCGCTCAAATTATAGGCCCCATCAAAAAAATCAAAATTTTCCACGGAAAATTTTCATATGGCATGTAGGAGCTCATTGCAATGCTATGTAACTTACATGTTGTTTGATATGAATAGACAAGTTTGTAAATACCCTGTGGGAACGCAATCTTGCTAATATCAACAGATTTTCTGGCGAGGTAGCGATTTTGTGGATAATTTTTTGTAAAGGTTCATTTTCGTGTAAAAACTATCTCCGCATGTGAAAATGGTTATCATCTATCCAAAAACATGTAAAATTCAAAACGACAGTTGGCGAAAAAGTTGCTATAATTAGTTGGTAGATTTGTTTACTAATGCGAGCTGATATTTTCGCCAACCGGCGAAATGGTAAGTAATAATGTTCGTATATTACCTTTACATGAAAATATATTGTATACTCATGCAGTCTGATCTGATAAAAAGGGATCTTTTTTAATTCACAAGGCTTAAATTAAACTAAAAAAAATATTCATCTTCCATAAATGTCGCAGTAAATACTATTATATTATTCAAATATTTGTCATTGTTACACAATTATTGAATGTCAAGAGATGTTATGAAAATGGATATAAGCGGATTCTCTATATTCTTATCATTATCAAAGAATGATAGTCTGCACTTATTTCTTAGATAGATTAGTCATATGTGGGTGGTGGTGAGGAGGTGAGGGAGAAAATAGAGCCTCGGCTGTAGAGGCGGATTACTAAAGAAAATACGAGAGAAAGTCAAAAGTGGCATACAGAGCGCGAATTGTCGCCGGCGAACTTCGCCAGCGAATATGCTAAAAATTATTACTGATCTATTGCATGATCTGCCAGTTTTTCGCCAGATTCGTTCCTACAGGGTATATACTATGTTTGTGTTTTATATAATCCGAAGTCGCATCTCCTACACACACACTAAAGAGCGTGTCTGAATAGCAGCGTTTGAGGTTGTCGATTGACTGTCCTGCTCAAGTCATGATGCAATTAGATACACACGACAGCGTTCGATAAAAATATCTTGAGGTTTTAGTGATTATCTTGTACACGATAGGTACAAGAAATGGGATTATATCTTACGATCGTCAGATTTTTGGCAGATTCGCAAGTTTTCGTCTATTAGTGCTGTGTAGTGATGCAAATGGAAAATTTTGAAATTTTTTTTCTCGGTGATTGACGTTTTTGCCTTTGTTTTGGAGACTTGTTGCAGTCGTTTGAAAAGACTATGTAATATTCAAAGACCGAAAACTTTTCTATCATCCCTGCATGTTAACTTTCGGAACCAACTGCACCCATGTCTATTTCAGATCTTTCCAACTGAATATCGGACATTAAATGGATTTCAGATTTCTCTAATTGAATTTCAGATATCTGTCAATAACTCAACTTTGAAAGGATCTTAGATTCAACTGGAGAATCTCCAATTCATCTGCAAAAGTCTGAAATTCATTTAAGTAGATCTGAAATCGATTGGGAACTATCTGAACCAGCAAGAAATGGAATGTGTAGTTTGTCCTCCACGAAGATATCGGACAATACGCCAGAAGTTAGAAGCTATCATATAGATATTATTCTACTCATCACAGATATCTTTAGTTTCCAAATATCTCACGAGTTTACAGTCTTTATATATCTTCCAATATGGTCGCTCATGTATAATGCTGTGTTGGACTGTGTGCTTGTGCTTCACATGTTTATCAACACATGGAGAATTTGTATCATTGCAATCAAGGCTGCATAATAAAGCTTGACTTTCAAGCCATAAACAAACTCCCAAATAAAGTGCATTATTTTGCTCCAGATCTTTCACAATGCATGAAATTATGCCCCTATTGTAAAAGAAAAAATTCACGTTCTCCCAAAAGATGTCTGTGTTATAATATTAAAAATGGCAACAAATTGCCACAAGCCACTGATGGTCAAAAATGCTCAAAAATCCGCGGACGGGATTCGTATAGCTACGATTGTTTTAATCGAAGTGATGTGATGAAATCAAGAGTTTTAGAACAATTCTATTGATGTGTCTATGCCTCGGCTGTGATAGAAAACGTAGAAATTATATCACAAAAATTAATTCAAATTTCTTCATTTTTCAAAATCGTTTTATTCAAAATAATAATCAAAATCACCAGTTTTATAGACCCATTCTATTGGTGTGTAGCTGCCTCGGCTGTGGAAGCGGTCAAAGCATATAGGGCCTATCACAAAAAATCAGAACTTTCAAAATTTTCCGATATTTTTCATGGAAAATTTTGATTCAAAATTTTCCGGAAAATTTTCATCACTACCCGGAACAAAAATTCTTGCTAATATTACGAAGACTTGTACGGCTTGTTCAATACTTTTATCTGCATTCAAGCATTGTACAACGATTATTCAATTATGCAAAAAAATGAAATGTCAGTTATAAGCATTCAATTACTTGATAAAGTTCAGGTATGCTTTCAAGTGCATAATAAGTGCTCAAATATTCTTAACATGATGTAGAACAACTTTGGAAAGTTTATCGCGTTTGGAAAGAAAATCCTTTATATTCCTCTGCACACTAATGTTACTTTTAGATGAATTTCAACACATATATTGTTTGATTTGCACATTTGAACAGACAGTTCTGTGCATTTTCATGCAAGCATGTTTTATTTTAAATAGTATATAATAGTATCAAAATATCAGCAGAGTATTAACCCTTTGACTGCGGCAGGGAAATTCAGCGATGTCCTTCCATATGCAGATGACCAGTGGACCTGTGCATAGGAAGATAAGATGATAAAGCCATTATTGAGATGACTGAAGTAGCCACTTCAGTATGTTATTAAGATCTCATCTATGTGAATGGGTCAGTGGAAAAGTGTCAATTCCCCACCTATTCAGTGCCCGTATTGTCCACGTGCCGGTCAGTGACGAGATGTGATGTAACAATAGGAAGACCGAAAGACTGATGAATGCTATTTGAAGTGACAGAGGGCGGTGCGACCATAATGTAGTATGAATGCATGTGCAACACATATTACCGGTTATGTAGAAAATAGTATAGAGTACACTACATGGCCACATCATCCACACCCTTTTATTTGTAAACTAATCCATATTAAAAAAACATTGGTATTACTCGTATGTACAGTGGTTTAGACGTGTCTGGAATCCAAATGAAATGCAAATTAAATCCAAGCTGTCTGACTCAGTGTAGAATTTCTCACCTTTAAGACATTTCGCATTGAGAAACCCTACAGGTGAAGCGATATAGTGATAATAAATTGATTTGTGTCCGCAAGAGTAACTTTCTTTGTATTTCTTGGCATCGCATATTTATATCGGGTGATGAATATGTCCATCTACATTTTAGAAATGCGTCTGTAGACAGTTACCTATCTTTTAGTGAAACTAAATATATAACTCTTCAACATGGCAAATTTTTGAAGGCATTATTGTCAGTTGAAATCTGTTGAAAGTATGAAAATATTACTGAAAATATAGCATGTTAAATAGAGAGCACCAGTTGTTTATGAGAATCATTCTTGAAATTTTGTCACTTCTGTCAGCAGTTTTGTTTATTTACGACAATTTTTCCATTATTCTCTATGGTCATCGAAACTTTTGTATCTGTGCGATTTACACGCTCATCGTATTCTAACAATTGTGTAATGAACAAATACCAAATGATTGAAGTAGCTCCTATCGAAACAGCTTAGCAACGAAGACAATCAAAAGACTGTGGAATTAGTTGTTATTAAAAGTCAGCACAATCTTTTCAAAAGTTTCTAAAGAACAAGATTTGGGGATAACTCACATTAGAGAGACTGTCATATTGCGATTTCTTTCAACTTCTGCTGAAATATATGCTTTTGCTAGCTATTTATCTTTTATTGACTTATTATTACTAACAACCTTACAAGTGAACCATTATAATAGAATGATTTGAAGCTAGTGCTCAATTGAACTGTTTAGATTTATTTTCAACAAATGCAATATTGACAACAATAGTTGTCATTCTCTTCAGATATTCAAGCCCGATATTCTTCCATTTTCATTTCATCGCGCGAAAAGGCAGTAGCAAAGCAGGAGAATCCATATAAGGAACTACACGAGAAAGTAGAGCATATATTTTATTGCGGATAAGTTAAGGGTGTCTTTTCTGCTGAGGAATGTCATCAAGAAGAATAAACTACTCACTGCAGATGAAATCGCAGAAATGGTTTGTTTGACGGATGACGATGATGATTTGAAAGTTTCGAACTCTGACTGTATCAGCGACGACGACGATGATTCTGAAGCGGACTTGATGGAAACGTCTTTCCCGAAAAGTTCCTTATCGACGAAACGCCAATCAGAACGCGTGAGCTCCAAGTCACAACATCAACGTGAACCACCTTCAACACTTCCTCCTCTAGACTCATCTTTTACATCAAGTGATCGACCTGAATGGCAGTTTGTCACCGAAGGAAATGATGCCAAAATAGAGGATTCTCCCTTATTTCTAGGTTCTTCTGGTCTGTCGACGGATGCTGAAGAATCTATCATTTTTTTCATAGTCCATGTAGTTAATGTTGCAATCCATGATTATAAAGCCAATGCTGCTGAAAAATCATGCTAGACTGCCTCAGGTGACCAAGTGTTCTGGCCATCGACTCCACAGGTTGTAGGTTTATGATTAGGCGGCTGGAGGTGCACCGATCGAATTTAAAGTGTGAGCGCAAACCTGTGACGGTTATGCTGCCGTCTTGCCCTTGTTATATCTTTCTATATTGCGTGGACAAGAGAACAAAAAATGGTTAATTAAAATTAGCAGGTTAGCTAGTTTCATTGAACAGCAATGATTTATCATGTGGGGTTAATCTGTAACACAGGATGTGAATTGTCGTATTGTGGGCTTTCTATTAAAGTCGACAAATCTTCAGTTTTGCATAGATTATGAGATGGTCATATTGTGGTATAGGCCCCTATACATGTATGTCATGTCCTTTGTTTTATTTGATCGTTGTCTTGTGAATATAGAAACATTTTCTTTGGAAATAATCATGTATCTACGTTTCTATGTTACTCTGTACGCCTATTATACTTGATGTTAGAATAATATTATTTATATTTACCATGTGACCTGTTTTCTTTTAATTTGGACCAAGGAGATAGAGTAATGAGAATGTAATCAAATAACTTTCGCATCATGGAGATAAATGCAACTGCAATGTATATCAGTCCTGTTTGTACTACATAAAAATGTACGGGTAAGACTCGATCTAACGTATAAAGCGATTTAGATGTTGATTATTGGTTACTTTGAAAGCTAACAGAAAAAATATTGTTAACTTGAATATTTCAGGCGGCTTTTATGGTTAACGTAGGAAGTGCATCCTAATATTATCATAAACTTGATAAAATGCATTTAAGTAATTTGAATAATTTTAGTAAGAACGTGCAAGTCTTCCTAATATTAGAATAATTTTTTTTCTCGGGTAGTGCTGTGAAAGGCTCTCTAATCGTCATAGGGGCAACGTACGTGTCGCCTATCTCAACTTGTGATTTCTGGGTTTCAGCTTAGGCGGTGTCTATGTTGCTTTAGAGTGTGGGCTCGCTCAAGTTTGGAAGATCGAGAGGCATAGAGCATTTTTTCAGTTTTTAAGTGAACAAAGCTTTATCAACCAATTTTGTCTGGTCAATTGCCTTTCAGAAAAATAGTCCCCGCCTTTACATTTAAACGATGCATTTTGTCGTCCCACCAAACTTAATTGCCAAACTATCGCTTGGATCTTAATTAAATGCAGGGTCTAATATGCATCACTCTCATCTCATTTTTGAAGCAAATTGCGGGTGGCTGAAACGACGAGCTTTAATTGCTAATAAGGACAACATACGAAAGGACTCTTTTTGTGAAATTTAATCCATAGGATATACTATCTTAATAGATACAGGACGATATGTGAATTCCTTACTCATTGAGGTACTTATCAAAAGACGAATGCTAAGAAAATAATTTATTTGTCAGGAACGAGGCTTGAATTTGCCACACGTACAGCAACGGGTAAAGTGGGACGGACTGAGTAGAAGTCTCCCCTGTGACATACAAGGAATAGAAAAGAGAACGGAGGTCACACTGGCCATTTACAGTTAGTGAATCAATGCGCTCTGTTCCTCTAATATCCGCTACGACCTCGAGAGTTCGGTCCATCGTCCCATTGTGATTCATCAAAAGGGTCAAGCTGGCGACGAGCGTATTCTTTCTTAAAGTCTTCTCCCAACATGTCGACATCAGCCTCCGACAGCAGAACTCCCTGAAAAATGATGGTCAGGATAAAGAGTGAGTTTCTATTTGCATTTCAAATGTTTGGCTGTTATACTGCGCTAATAGTTATTTACGAAACTAGTGCAAAATATCCATCTTTATTGCTTTCTTCGAGGTCAACATATCTATACACGAGCCCGAAGGGCGAGGGCATAGAATGTTGATCGAGGAGAAAGCAAAAGATGGATATCTTTGCACGAGTTGTGTAGGTAATTTTATTTTTCACCGATATCATGACCATTATGACTAATCCAATTCTATGGTGAAATAATAAGCGGGTTTTATATAATTCAATCGCACATACATATCTATATAGAAATCTATAATTCAACCAGTGCAATAATGAAAATATTACTGCACGCCCGTGCAGTAATGTAGCATTATATCATGGATTTTTAGGGTAGTAATATCAGTAAAATTAGATCGAAATTTCTTCATGAAAGTTTTAATCATGAATATAAACTCTATTTTATAGATGACCAAAACAATTGCAAAAGATTTAACAGGAAGTGGGGCGTTTGTTTAAGATCTTGACGTCACAAATATCAAATATTTCCACCCATATATCCTAAGCGCCAGCATCATTCTCTGCCGAACGTTCACCATCCTCATAAACACCTGCAAATCAACATTCAGAAATCGGCTGCACAAATCTGCTTCCATCTAACTTCTACACGTACATGACTATAGAATCAGGAAAAAACAACATGTACTGACTGACGCATTCGTGAAGAGCTGTCATCAAGATTCTCTGGACAGTTCCCAATCATGACCAAGGTAAAGATCTGCAACGTATTTGAGGGAAAGTTTCATCTCATTTTCATATAAATCTTCATTTCCAGGGTAACGTTATCGTAAAGCATTAATTCAATCGATAGAGCAGAGATATAGAGACAAGACTTCAATGGAAAAGTGTTACACTTTCTAATGACAGCGGCTAGCGCTCTCGGATTTACTGAACTGCACAGCAGAATAAGTTGATACAAATCGTGAGAGACAAAATACTGAAATGACTGGAAAATCACTTTGAAATCCTGGATAATTATTTCTGCATATTTTCGCGACAGTCTTCTTGAGTCCTTATTAAGCAACAAAGCACGTTCGGTGCTTCAAAATAATTTCCCTTCACTCACCTTCGGTAAATATCCCAGTAATTTGATGGCGTGTTCGCGCAGTAATTTTTGTCTTTCCTCTTCCACAATTTGTCTTCGGAAGGCTTCCAATCGCTGCTCCTCCGCTCTTTCCGCGAGCTCTCTTTCTTTGTCTTGTGCGAACTGTTCTTTCCGCGCCTTTAATAGTTCTTCCACCGCTCTCTTGTGCTCCAACTGCTTCATTCTTCGTTTCTGAGCATTCATCTGCTCGATTCTGTCGTCCTCCGCGAACTTGGCCATCATCTGTTGTCGGAACAGGTCTTCCTCTTCCTGTTCCGCTTTGACACGCAGCTCCTTCAAATGCATTTGCTCTGCGTGCATTTGCTGTAATTCTATCCTCTGTCTGAGGCGTTTCTCCATTTCATCTCTTTCTGCTCTCCGCACCTTTTCCTCTTCTTCCTCTAGTCTGAGTTCCTGCCGGATCTCCTCCATCTCCTTCCTCTGTCGTTCGCGCTCTGCAATCTCTTCCGACAGCGCCTCCTGCACTTTCGCCATGGCTGCTTCTCGCTCTGCCTTCGCCTCCATCGCCGCCGCCTCACGCTTCTGCTGCATGTTGGCGAACGCGAGGATTCGGCGGTTTTCTTCCTCCATTCGGGCTTTTTCTCGGATTTTCCATTCGGCGCGTGATTTCTTGAACTCTTCTGCGAAGGCGCGCGTCTGCTTCTTCTTCTCCATCATGAGCTCGCGCTCTCGCTGATCTTCTTCGTAGATCTTTCGCACAATTTCGTCGATCATGAGTTTCTCCTTCAAGAATTCGGCGTACGCTTGTTGGCGCGATTCTTCCCTCTCCTCTAACTGGCGCTCAAGCTCCTGTTGATATCGCACACGATGGTCCGCCGCTTCTTGCTCCCTCTGAATCATCATAGCTTCCGCACGCTCTGATTCCTCCTTCATTGCCCTGGAAGTCAAGAAAACGTGTTCCGGAGTTCTATAAAATGAATACAGTTATACCCCGATTATACGTAAGCCACATTTCCTTATCATAGATCGTTTTACGCAATGACTAGTGTTTGTTTTTACCTCTCATGGCAACACATCAGAAGAGAAGCTGAAGCCAATTCCAGTGCTCCAAGCTGAGAATCCCAGAAAACTGACACATGAACCAAATTTAGCTTCTTGCTATTTGGTGTAGAAGACACTCAGAAGCATAACCAACCACGACAACAAGGCTTTGCTTCTACTTCATAACGCTCATGGTCACCCACAACAACGGTAGAAAGCAAAGAAATTTTGACTGCGGCCTTCTTGCCGCTATGTATTTACAGCTAGAACGTATGGGCAATCTGTACATTTTGAATGTGTCCCAACCAGCGATTTGGAATCTCAGACTTCAATGAGAATTTTAGAATGTCAAAAGGATTGATAATAAACAGGCATTTTAATTAAACTGAGATGAATTAAACACAATTTATATGAGTGCATTTGAAGCTAAATAATCACAATTTTCATAAGAAAAAAGCAATGCTGACCTTGCACTAAATAACTTTTAAACACTGGTCTAGAGTATGCTTATTACTTTACTCCGCAAATTCAAGGAATAATTGTCGCGTCAATGAGACACAGAAACGCCGTTCTAGCCCTAGTTAGATATTAGAGACTGTAACAGAATTAGAAAATCTGGAAATAGACCAAATGTTTATTTTGACCGGACAATACCATCAGGGAGTATAACAATTGACCGGTGGTCAATGAAATACGCATAGGAGATTAACATAATTTGTCTAATTTGTACATTTTTTATATTTTCTATCAGAATAAACACTTAGCCTACTGTATTTCCAGATTTTCTAACTCTTTTCTAACTTCTAACTTTTTTCTATTTTCTAACTTCTATAATACACGGTCAAGGCATTTTTATATGATAGGAGACTGTGTAGAATGATCTGGCCTTATCTAATTGACGTCATCAGCTTGCAAAGTAGCAAGTACACTGCATAATAATATACATTCTTATGCTATCGTTAAGGCTTTTGTCGAATGAATTCCTCATAATATTGCAATCACTAGTAAGGTCAGGTGAATAGCTAATTTTCAATACGACATTCTTATTTAATATGAAAGAAAAGAAGTATTAACGCATTCTTGGTTACATCCCTCCCCCAGCACGCAATTTGACCAATACCCAACCTCTTGGTTGCGCGCACATTAAGTCGATGACCATTTGTGTTGACATTTGCGATGTTGACATTAAATCGATGTTAACATTTGCCAGGGAAGCTTATCGAATATCCCAATTATCACCTAATCCTATATCACCTATATCCTAATCGTTGATGTTGTTTCTTCCTATAAAGATGCTTGAACATACAATGCAGGCCATTTTTAAGGAAATTGACTGCTTGGCACATTTATATGACTGTCTATAACATTCTTTGCCAAGCCCGCTCTTGATTATCACAACATGCATGCGAAATCTCATATTTTCCAAACGAAATGACATGCTTCTAGAATGCATAAACATATTCATAGTAGGCTAATTCGTATTCATAATACCACTCGTGTTTTTAATTAATGGCTATGATGCATATCGAGTTGTCTAGGCAACATAATATATTGATATAACAAATTGATAATCATCATCATCATCGTTCAGCGTCCTTATTTCCCCATTATCTTGGGGTTGGAGTGCAACAATGGCTCTTCTCCTACTGCTTCTGTTTTGAGCTAGTTCTTCCCTGATTTCCAGCTTTGCCATATCTTCTTCCACGCACCGTCTCCACATCCTCCTCTCTGTCTTCTTCCATCCACTTCCATGATGTCCACTTCCTTCACAAGCCAACCTTCTTCCATTCTATTAACATGGCCATGGCCAAGCCACCGGAGTCTTCTCTGCCTCATCTTCTCAACTAGGTCCACTGAACGACACTTCTCTTCTACCTCCGCGCTTGTCTCTCAATTCTGCCATCTCACTCCTGCGATAGCACTCAACATTCTTCTGTCGCAGCTTCGTGGAATATTCACCATCGTGTCCGTTAGTGGCCACGTCTCCGAACCATACAACAAAGCCGATCTTACGCATGCCTCATACACTTTCACCCTACTGGCAAGGCCAACACACTAATTTACCAACAAACTGGCAATCTCTCTCCATCTATTCCAAGCTGTTGCCACTCTCGCCCTCACCGTCCTTTCCACTCCCGCTTCAGAGTCCACATTGATAATATAATACAAAAGTTTTATTGTGGAGCATTCAATATGAATTATTGCTAATGCTATGGATTGTTTTCCATGACCTCTGCATATTCAACTCAACGAATAGCATATAAAGTCTCTCATTGACAATCTGTGTTACAAAGGATGCACAAATTCACTCATCAATGACCGAACTGCGATGAAACATATGCCATAAACCTAGCTGCCATTGATCATACATTTGGAGAGGAAAATGCTCTCAGATGCAGTAATTGCTGCCTTCAAAGATGATTAAATATAAATTTTGCACACTTGGGTATTTTTATCCTAGTACGTGAGCAATTACCCACCTACTTTATTAGTATAGTAAAATTAGGCCTGATGCAATGATAAATTCATCATCTCCGTCTTCTATAATCACCTGAGTATCTCTGCATTCCTCGCAGCTTCATCCAACACCGCTGCACGTTTCTCAACCATCTGTGCTTGCCGTTCCTTCCTCACGTATCCCTCCCGCAGCTTCGCTTCAATTCGCGGATTTCGGAGCTGTTGTCACGGATCTGCTGGCGCATTTTCTCGTCGCACATCTTGTGATGATTAAGACGCTCCAGCTCGCGAGCCAAGGCCTCTTCTTGAGCTAACTGCTGCTGTCGAACCATTGCTTGCTGATGAGCTCGCATTAATGATTCCTCCGTCTCTCGTTCTTGACGTAATTGTTGCTGAAACCGAAGTTGCCTCTGGAAAGAAAGACATTATTCTTAAGGGTCTTCAAATGCAACATTTAGTAAAACTGGAAATCAATGAACTATAAATAATCCAATCATGATTAACAATTCTTGCGCACTTTTAATTAATCTACCTCCCTAATCACTACATCAATAAATACGATGGTAATCAAGTGATATTTATCTTCTCATCTGAAAAAATGTAAATCATACTTGGCCAAACACTGCTTCCTTTCAAGCTCCTTCAAATTTCAATCGTCATCTTTAGAAGTTTTCGATTGGAAATGTTTTGAATCTATGCAGCAAAGTAAGGCAGAACATGAGGGTAAATATTATAAAACATGCACAAAATGACTGTTGCCCACTAAGCATGATGATGGAATTGTTGTTAAATTCAATTGACATAGAGCAACTCGTGGGCGACTTGTTTTCTTTTTAGATTCATTTACCTCAGACATGACTCGGAAGGTAAATGACATAAATAGTTTCGTAGTACAAAAATCGACCATCAAATTAGAAGTTGACTTTTCACTTTAACTTATCATTTTCCAAGATAGGCCATCACTTTATGCCAGCAGCACAAATTCGCATGTCGTGAACATCAAACTTTAAGTGTCATTGAATCCACCTCTACTTTTCATATCTTCGGTCATTTACTGCCTATACAAAACAACTTTGAAACTAATTAGCAACATGGTTTCTGCATAAGGGTCAGTTTAAGGATAAATACTTGCTACACAATGAACGCTTCTTCAAAAAATTTCGCATCAACATGCCGATTCTAGTACAACCTATTCATAATCAGCGCGAGAGTTAATGAGCTCATTGGCCTTCTTATTCACGGTCGTCTAGGCACTCAATGTCGTTCAAAGCCTAACCAATTCACCAAGGAGTCTAAACAGAGCTCCTTGGTGGAATAAAAACATATCACTGGGTGATCAAATAGTTCTGTAAGGATATCTTTGTACACCAACGATTTCGATAAAGAACTGAAACGAAATGAGATCGACAAAATTAACAGAAATGTTAATCATTTTGAATAAGAAATTGTCTTAAAACGGTGCTTAATGACTTCCGTCATTCGTTAGTATTGTAAGGAGCTGGAAAAAATTAATTAATACATAACTTTAGATAACTTACCTTCTCTGATGATGTTCTACATGAAGAAAAACATTGCTTGTGAACATTGACTCTGATTGTTTAGAATGCAAATTCTACTATAATACAATATAAAACGAGCTGATACACCTATCGAAAACATACATCACACCCTCGTAACTTTGTTTCTTGTAAATATCCATAAATTTTTATAGACAGTTTATTCCGATTATGCTGCTTTTCTGCAATTTCATCTACTCCTAAAACACCCAAAAACTGCGTAAATCGAATAATCAAATATTAATTTGCATCCTTATATGGAAATGAGAGCAGACCTGAATGGCTGCCAGTTCATCCAATATCAGGAATCACCAGCAGGCCTATTTCACATCTCGTACATCGGTAGAGAACTCCCTATATAAACATGCAGACCTGCTCGGAGTAAATTTGATATACAAAATTAGTACATTAAGAGAAAAGTTTGCATTTCCTCAAGTGAAATTTCTCGTATGTTTTAACTCGCGTGTGTAGTATTTAACTAATATCTGTGTGTGAACTCATTGTATTACGAATAAAATGAAGTATTAAGTGGATGCAAAAGCTATGTTGTACGAAAAATGAAATATGAGAGAATTTTGATTTGAATACGCACGAAGTATCAATACGACTCAACGAAGCGATTTCAGCAGCCTGCATCTACAGCGGAACTCAAGTAGAATCCTCACAAAGAAGGATCAATCATCGAGGCGTTCGATTACCAATGCGGAATGGACTCCTGTGAGAGAAATGCTTCTTTCAAGAAGAATCAAAGAGGTCTCAATCTACAAAGTATCTACAATGTGGCGACAATCTCATCATGAAGCTCACAAAAAATAGTAAAATATGCACAGAATTGTAGGAGAAGGCATTATGAAAAAACTACTAAAGGTAAATAGGAATGTGCTGACAGCGATTGCAAAAATATTAAATAATGAACTTCCATAAATGCAAGCGCATCATTTTATGCCAAATTTAGCCAATATCCTTTGAATGAGTGCGCTGTAGCATTGAAAAACAAATTACCTTTTTTTCAAACATGGAATAAAATGACGACATGCATTTTGTCTATTCTTTTGCGTCCGTTTCTTTACTCATCCCTGCCCCAGCCAAGGCACGAAGCCATACTAAAAGCTAGGGGTGGTGCAGCCTTCACATATTCGCAGCTCTCACGAGGTTGGGGTTAGTAACCCATTAGTGAGAGCGGTGGCACCTCCGGAGGAGGGCAGACCCGAAGCCTTGACATTTTTCATTTTCGTACCGAAGCACGGCCCTTAGCCAACTGAGCTATCCTACCACCTCATAAATGTCAACACATTTGACATATGCTGTTCTTATTGAAGTGAGCGATCTTGAAGGTCCTCAAGAGCTTTTTATGGATTGCATTGCACTGACTTATTATTAATAACATGAAAAACAAAAGTGGATGCAAAAACAAAATTGTCAAAATTTCAAAGCAAATTCCTGTATCATTTATTTTTAATAACTTTTGATAGCAGATAATGTAATCGCACTACATCCAATATGTTTGCAATATCTGTGCCACTATTGCTTGTTCTTCAGGCACCAGTGTTCACACAATGGCGATATGGATGCTATCATGATCACAGCTACATAAAAATTAATCATCATATGGTTTTAATGTAATCAGAATTTTGAGATTTATTTGGACCAAAATTCTCAAAATTCCTGAATTTGGCAATTTGAGCTTTTTCTTAAAGAGGAAAATGCACCAAACTAGAAACGACAAAACGAAACGACAAAACTAATGATTGCGCGACAAATACACAGGATAGCGGATTCTGAGTGTGGACCCCTTTACTTTAACTCAAACATTGTTAAAGTTGTTGCAACACGGACCACTGAAGTCAACATCGTAAGTACAAATACAATTCACCAGCTGCTATTTACCGTACTATGAAATTAGCGTCGAATTCGAGGAGCAAGTCAATCTAAGAATTCATTGATCAATACCGTATTTGTCTCAAACCCATTTGGTTGATTCTGAGTGACCCTTCACCGAAAAGGCGTTACACTGTATTCTGTATGAATTAATCAACATATATTCTGATAATGAATAAACCAATCTAACTTACCCTTGCTTCTGCATTTTCTTCGTTCCTAACATTCGCCTCTAATTGTTTCTGCAGGTAAATCTGTTTTTGAGTGTCTTCTCGCCATTGTGTCTTCTGCGCCTCTCGCGCTTGATTTTCCAACCAAGTCTTTCGAATAGTCGCCTGAATATAAAGATCAATGTAGCCTCGTAGAACATAAATAGATAAAGCATGTTTAGCAACGGATGCATATACATGATTAAACAAGCACTCTATGGAAGCAAATATCATGATAGTATCAGAACAAAAGCAAACTGCTTCCAGGCGACCTCGGAGAATTGATCCAACAGTTCAATGCCTCCACATTCAAAGCTCATTCAAAGCTTTACTTGCTCTTGACACGATCATGGAGGGTGTGCTTGACTGATCTTTACGCCGCGTTAGCAGTTCGAGGACTGGGCTCGATTCCCAGCCGACAAGTCATTTTTCATGGTAGTGCCAAGAGCAAAGCTCACTGAAATATCATTTCGACCTCGTGAAAGTCGGAGGCATTGGATTATTAGATAATATCTAAATTTGAGAGCATAATGATTAATGGCCGAAGCAATAAAAGTAGAATATTTCAAAATTATGTGAGCACCAAGTTAACTTTTACCAAGCCGACCGAAACACGCAACTGTTCATCGCTCTGAATTGGAAAAATACTGGGTAAATAAACCGTGAAAATGAACCAAAATGCGTTTTCAGTAGAGCTGTGCGCTAGCCGCACGAGATCGCACCTGCTGTTCGGTGCACCGAAATTAATACTGAAGCACGCTTTGAAATAAAGGTGAAATACAATTCGTTTCGCGCCTTGATTGTCGTTTGATAGTCACATGAAACTTCAAAATCTTGATAATAGGGCCTCTATCTTTCATGATAAATGCTCACTCACATTTTACAGAATTCAATGCAAATTTGAATTCATAAAGTATACTAGGAAAATTCTAATTGCGTTAAAGAATTTGAAGACTTGGATGCGTCTGCTCTAATTTTACTTTGGCAACGTTTGCAAGTGACTCTCATCACACTTAACCCACAAGTCTCTGTGATAGCTCTAATGGAATTCTGTAAAATTGGATGAAAGTAGAAATTAAGCAGAAATTTGCAATGACTAAAGTACTAAGTCAATGGTAGACAAAAAGTCGGGTTATTGACTCTTCAAATTTTATATAGAGAAGAGTTTATTTTTGATTCCTTTTTGAAAATGCCTGAACACATCAAGAAATGTGGAAAGATACGGAGCAATGTCAACGCTAGAATTGTAAGATAGTCCATATGTTAGCGTGAGGAGCAACAGCCTGGTACCCTATTCACCATGGAGTTTCTATTATTGATTAAGAGATTCCAAAATTCTAAGGTCGCGGAAATTGAGACTTCGAGGCGTAAAATGATTAATAATGAAATTGAATTGTCTAATTCACCTTTTCATAACTTTCTTCACTCACTTTCTCAACATCAGGAAATGCGTCGGTTATTTTATTGTATAGCCGTGATTTTCAAATGGTTTCATAGTATGTGAAAAATGTATTCATTTTCATGATGCATAGATATTTGATTGAATTGAACTGATAACCAAAAATATATCATATTCTCCCATTTGTATTAATTATAATGCATGCTTAAAATATTTTTCTCCCTATTGCTGTGACTAAGACAGCAAATGAAATAAATTAATTATAATTGAAACTATGCAGTAAAATACTGATCAAGTTGATCAAAATTCGCACATTTCGGTGCACCGGCCCGAGAATAGGTGCGATCAGAAGAACGTGCGCACCGCACACAACCCTACTTTTCAGTTGTAAGGCAATTTTCCACTTCATCAACTTTCAGATTAGCTTTCCTCATCAACTATCAGATATTCACTTTTCACAGATTAGACCCTCATCGTCGATTCATTACTCATAGCCGCTTCAACTACATGTACAAGAATATTGCTTTAATTTTTTCGATATTGACAAACTTATCTTTTCTATTATTATCATTTTCTCGTCTTTTCTGTTCACAATGCATTCATTATGTCAATATTTTACTCCACGGAAATTACAAATGCGAAGTATACCCATTAACATGTAAACGCGTGGAGCATTTCTTGAATAAAATGATCTAAACTAGCCCGAAAAATCAGCTCTACATCTCTCCACATAGAATGCCATGGACTATTGATTTTCGCCGATTTCAGAGCGAGAAGTTGGTGCGAATTGAAGTCCAGATCTTCAAATAGGTACTAATTAATTAATAACCCCAACTACAGCTAACAATTATTAATAACGAATGCTATTTGAACTCCTTATAATGGTTTAAGCTATGAAAAACTGATCAGAGAATACATCTACTTCCTGTTGTAAAATTACTCAATGAAACAAATGAATGGCTTCATTGACCCATGACTTTGATTATAAATTCATGCACAATAACGCATTAATGATGAAAACGCAAAAATCTGTGAATGAGCGCCTTGTATCTCCCATGGCCGGATCGGAGCCGGTTCAGGACACATTTCGCTGGAAGCAAGTCGCTTCCAGGAGGTTTATTAGAGGTTGGTATGAAAGTCAGTAGCTGCCATTTGTCATTTTGTCATCACTTTCTTGTTTTTTGTTCAATTTCTTGATGTTTGACTTTGCACTCAGGTCCTAGTCTTAAGTTTTCAGTTTATCATCAGACGTCTGATGCTAAATCTTAAATCACTGTTGTGCGCGGCAGTTTCCATCGACATCTTTGTATCTGCAAGTCCTGACAGTTTATATAGGCCTAAGCAAATTGAGTACATTTGAATTTTCATCTAAGTTGCGTTGTCTCCATGCGTGTTGTCCAGTATGCTTCCATGAAAGAGTAATCTTCGTTACACAAGCGACTTCCAAATCTGTAATCAACTTCTCCCACATCCCTTACATCCGTTCCTTTTGTTCCCCTCTCCGTTAGCAAGCTACCCTTCGTTTTAATTTAAATAGTAGTACCTATTACAATTTGAATTCTACAAACGGAAATATTTTTCTAATACCCCTAAATGCAATTTGGTGATTGCATTTCATCACACTAATAGCCAAGATTGCGCTAGGCCACCTGCAGTTGAACTGCTAGTTCTTAAACACCAAGGGCAACGAATAAAAAGGATTTACTTAGCGCCACGTAGAAAATTGTACATGCGTGTGCATTCTGTTAATTGTATTCATTCTTTTGACTATAGTGATGCCAAATTTAATTGCGAATGTAAAACTTTTTACACCAGAAACGTGATACAAGTCATGATGCCAGACTGCATGACAATTTCAGAATCAATTTGAGAATTTGTATCCTTACGACAGAACGTGCATAACACGGTTGCTTATGATGACTACGTTGACTATAGATAGCATGGCCAAGGTGTTGTTCGAGGTTTCCAACAAGGCCGGATTCCAACCTCGCCGCCTGGAAATGCACGTGTAATTAAACTTCTCTGTTCACTGCGTC
Organism: Prostheceraeus crozeri; assembly: GCA_907163375.1. Classification (NCBI taxonomy): domain Eukaryota; kingdom Metazoa; phylum Platyhelminthes; order Polycladida; family Euryleptidae; genus Prostheceraeus; species Prostheceraeus crozeri. Next base: position 67,964 of record CAJQUW010004751.1, on the reverse strand, counting down.
ACTAATTTTACATGTGATTACTTATGTCCTCTTCCTCCTACATTGCAATTCACTGGAATATGCTTGCTGTGCGAGAGCGAAAGTTAGGGAGTAGATCAGATAGTCATCCAGGATTTATTTCACAATGGGGGGGGGGAGTTTTCCCTTTCTTGTATAATTTAGCTTAAACAAGCGGGTATTGTAAGAGCATACATATCAGAGGACCCTGTCCAACTGATCTATACTATATATGATTTTCAACAATACACATGCATAAATGAGGAAATCGTAATAGTGGTTTTATGACTGTGTTATCAATTATGTAGCGGAAGATATAACATGTAATTGAAGACATGCAATAGACTGGGGTTGACCATTATCACATAATGAAAGGTGCTTGTTTGAACTTCTATTTCCAGACTAAAGTCCCCCTCTTGTCCAAGAAGAATACAACTTTATTCATAAAACTTCTTACTGGAACCTAAAGAGAGACCAAGTTATCTTTAATAAACTTCTATACTGATCAATCCGACACAGTGCTATATGTGTCATTCAATGACTTGGATTCTTTATTTAACTGGCCAGTTCCTCTTAATAACTAGCGATAAGGGGTTATTTCATATGATGAGTGGTTCTTTCTTCGCAGTGCTGGATTCATCCACAGGGCTATAGATTGGCCTAAATAATTCCGCACGTTCCTAAATTTTTAGTTTGCTGTGATTCTTGCTATTCAGTTCACTACTATAATGCTCATGCAACTCTGATTTCATTTCCGTAATTCAATTCCGTGATTCCACACATTGGTTCGTGACTGTTAGTTGCAGTGATTAACACGGCAATTAATTGGCGTCGTGATTGTGGAAATAGTATTTCAACCGATAAATACTGTTGATCCTGACAGCATCGAGGAATGGATATGAGAGTGTATTGTTTCTCAAATGCCGAGAAAATAGATAATCCAGCTCCGAAGTTGTTCCAAACCATTGCAATGATGGGAATGGGCGCATACAAATTATGAAGGAATTGTTGTCTATAGCAGCCACTTGATCTCACATCTGAAGTTAAAAAACGGTCAGCATCCTTAGTCTATAAAAAATAAGCCAGTTTCACCATACGATTTCATTTTATTGCTATAAAACAACAGGCGAAGAAATGGCAATTTCGGCGCAGAATTGCCTAGTACATTTGGGGGGAGAGAACGAATCGTTGCAAGAATTAGTGATGATAGCATCAAACAGGAAATTTTTGACCTGAGTACAAGTTTGACTTATGAATCGGCTAAAACAATCGTCCTTAGAGCTCACGTTTATGTTTTTTTTCCCATGATTTTGCCACTAAGTCATAAAAATTCATAACAATCATCTACTCGCGGTGTTTGGCAAAATAGTGCGCCACAACAACGTTTGAAGACATCAACCCAATTCAGGTCCAGTACAAGACATTTTCTCACATAAGCATTTCACTCCACCTCCGACGAATTTTCTGAGGAAGAATACACATACGCCCGGTCAAGCTAGATACAAAGTTATCATTTTTTTTCCTTTTTTTTTTTTTTTTATTGTTGGCAGCAAGGAGCATCGTCGGACAAATTTCAAATTCAGAAATGCGATTTGTAATACGTGACGAAAGCGCAGCCACAATCATTTAAAGTTTACAAAAGCATGCTGTTGAAAGCTGATATAGTCCATCTGGTAAGAAGAGATCACTACATCGAACGATTTTTTTGCCTGGACGTAGAAGTAGTATTTCGATTAGAATAGTATTACCACCCATTCTTGGGAAGTTCTCGGCAAAATTCGATAAAAGGTCAAACACATCGAATTTCATCATAGCAATGACAAACTGGAAGTCCAGTATACACCATATTTCAATAGACACGATTCATTCATTAGGACGTCGATGGTTATTATCCGTCTCCGAAACACCAACTAATCCGTAGTGTCACTAGGTACATAGTCTGTACCTTTACGGGTAAAATGATCTCTTCAATGACAAATTTGGTATTCATAGGTAAGAAGTCAGCATGTTCCGTTTACATTCTCGTGATAGAAAAGGCCATGCTTGAAAATGCTGATGATTACGCCTGATAAACCCAAGTCCTATCCAAATTCTGAAATCAGCAATTTTGATAGAGACATCATCCAGTTAGTCCTGGTGGCATCAAATCAAAAATTCGATCATATTTCATACTTGATCACACGACAATCGAGGGCCGATATTTTTGCGGAAGTCGTCCCACTACTTTCGGACTTAGACAACTCCACGAGGAAAATATTCGATAAATCGATAGGTGGGATGCTTTCACACGTGGAAGTTGACAGTGCATGATTGTGCGAGCCCTTTTGCAACACTCCTACAAACGCTCTGCGACACAACACACGAGTTTTTAACTGCAACAACGAACTACGATACAGTGAGTTTCTACGACGACATCTCAGGATTTTCGCATCACCGAGCAGCAATACTGCAAAAAACTCATCTGAGCGACAATCTCCGTTTTTTTTGTTTCTGATCTTCATCTCATACCGCGCCAATGTCTTCGCTTATCCATCGCCTGTATCATTAGACCTATGCCATCCGCGATGCCTCGTTCCCTCGTCATCCCTCCACTCCTGCACCCTCGTCCTCCTCGCAATTTTTTTGTGCACCCTTATGTACGACTCATTAACCCTACAACTTCTAGATCGACTGCGAAAGGATTTTATAGTCCGGTTGTGCCATCTCCACAGTCTCCGTCCACTGCTTCACAAAGTTATACAAGTCCAGCTGCCGCAAATGCTTCTCCTCGAAATTCAGATATTTCGCATGCACGAGATTCTCTGTTGTAGTACCTCGAATTCAGACAACTCATGATGGTCAATGTACACCTGGTAGATCTGTGTAACGTAACGGTTCACGGGAAAAATGAAGCGTGAACTGCTTAATCTTTTTTGTGAAGAATGAAATGACAAGCGAAACGTGTGTAAAGGCAATATTCGCGCCGTTTGCAAAGGTTAATATCTCAAAAGGAGGTATTCCGGCATTCTCAAATATTTGATGTTCATAATCTTACTGAATCTTATATGAATGGGCATTGATTGTGCTAATTCCCAGGGTCAAGAGATATTTCATTAACTAAACTTTACTAATATACCTCATGCTAGAACCTAACAGAGCTGATCTGTTTGAGCTGTGATTCACTGTTTCACAACTTCTTCGATGATCACTCCGCACAGCATCATGTGCAAGCAAATGATATGTATCCTTCTTAATTACTCAATTTGCTAAGGACGAAAAGTTAATTGCGTCTACTGTGGTTGCGAGGATGGGCGAGTGAGCTGCACTTGGAAAGGTTGCGTGTGTCCTTCGTTTCTTCGCTGTTGCATTTGTCCTTCGTGCTCGCAAGCCACCTACATTGGTGAAACATGAGAACCATTCGTTCCCGGCTTCGTGAATATTTAACGGTAGAATCTTCATTGTTTTATCAACACATTGTTAATGATCATAGAACTAACCCCAGACATAATCCATTTTGACATCTTTGACGATCACTTTTTTTCTTCACAAAAAATGTAACTAACTTCACTGAGGTGTAGGCAGTTCGTGGAACTTTCTAGAGATCAAATCACGAAATCCCTCTGACGTATCCAGTAGACATTCTTTTTTATTGCGCCAGACGAAGCGGTAGCGAAACGTTGCGCAGCAAGATGTAGAAACTTATTTTAATACATTTTCGGTCGAGAAAAGTTTATTTTTCTGGCCTATGTTTAATCTGTTCTGCCGACCGATGGCCAAAACACAAGAACTTCTTAACTAGGCCTACTAATTTTCTAATAAGTTGGATAGAGTTATTTCAAACGATGAGTGGTTTTGTCTTCGCAATGATGAGTTTATCTACAAAGGTCATTTGGACTAAACAATTCCACACGATCGTAAATTTTTCGGTTGTGCTTCTAATATTTAAGCTCACTATACTGGCGCTCGTGTAACCGTGTAGCTGTGATTTCATTTCAGCAATTCGACTCCATAATCTATACATATCAATTCTATAAATTTCAATTCGTAATCGTTTATCAGTGACTATCCACAACAAACCTAACGCTTTCAAAATGCTTTCGGAAGATGCTCATGCAACGGAAAGCTGTTTCTGTGTTATTATAGACTGAACTTTTCGTACCTACACGATTTGGAGGATAATTATACTTGGAGATACGACATATTGCATTACTTAACCTCGATGGTTTATGATTCCAATACAATCAGCGCTGAACAGATAACGGACATAAAACATCATCTGGCACATCAGAATTCTTAAATATGTAAGCACTTTCACAAATTCTTGAAAGACTGAAGGTTTGACGTGTTGGAATCCATCCGTGTTGGACAGGTATGTTCTCGTAAATTCTTTTTCATAAATCGTAGACTCTCCGAACATCTTCTCATGAAGAATGGGCAATATATTTTTTTTTTTAATTTTTTTTTTTTTTTTTTTTTTATTTTTAAATTTTTTTTTTTTTTTAAATAAAAATGATCCTTGCACTGATTTACTTTTTCTAATTGATGGCTGCCAGGTATGCATCAGCGTAGCTGCTAGTGGAACACAATTTCCGATAGGTCTAGAGGCCTACAGTTTCATGGACGGAAAGGAAGTTTTTGAAATTTCAAGAAGTATTTAGACAACAGCGCTTCTATAATGTTGTCACCTGTATCAACTAAGACTATGTAAACAGAAGATTAGGCCTATATAAGCTACCCTCTGTTGGTCGGAAACATCTATTGTCGTCTCGAGTACAGCTCAGACATGTTATACATGCATGGGCTGGTCTTTATCTTTGAAAGACATACTGGTAACTACATCAGTGAAGTTCAGATCTTGAATGTATATTTCATATTTTCACTTTCAATCAAATGTAATGAGAAAGATTTTGAAAACTAGATCACAAAAAATGTCACGAATTTCACTGATGCGTTCAAAATGTAGGATTGTACTTTCATGTGAGAACAGGTCAAACACATTGCAATGTTATTGTATGCTTTGAGTTCTCACTAGCTCAAATTATCTCCGTTTCAATTGCACAGTGAGAATGATGAAAAAGGATTCAATGTTACATTCCCTAAGTAGTTCGCTGGTGCATTTGTACTTGAGAGCATGAGTCAGGCGCACTTGTCTCGAACCAATACGATTGTCAGATTGAGGATCATTTCACATCAACAGCACCCGTCCTAATCTCAGAAGAAGATGCTACCACTCTGTAATTAAATTAAATCACGAAATTTAGGGAATTTGTCACAATGCCCTGAATTTACAACAAATGTGTCAAGCACCCATTCATCGCATCATGCCATTGGAAAAAATGCTGTCGAAGGAAGATAACCATCGCCTAGAGAGCCATCCGCGTCTCCATGCGCATAATACATAAGCAGGTTGCACCTGTCTTCTTTCAAAGAAGGCCTAAACGTGTCTAGACTTCATTGAAGTTTCACAGTATAGTGTGAATGGCCTACAAAGCACCGATTATTTTCATTCAGACAAACAGCAGTTAATTCCTAAAACAACTTTTCAGCGATGAACCCATTGATTTGCCGTATATTTTGTTTATTAGACGACGGTGTTCAAAGAGAATGGTTCAAAGAAATGAGACTGTCTCCACCTAGTTAGAGCTCTTTTTGGAAGATCGTAAGATGAATCTCCATTAAGAGCAACAATTTCAAAATATTTCCGTCGTTATAGGTGATGTATTGTTGCAGTTGAACAAAATAATGTTTGTGAGCGAGTCAGATGTCAACATTTGGTCGCAGTTCAGTTCTTTCTCCGTCGCATCACAATAAAATGGGCAAAAGCAAACTTACTTCATGAATATTAATGGTAGCGATCCCATGCTTTGCTGCCGTAGCATAGTGTTTTCCTCGTAATGTGAGAGCAAGGTTGATGAATGTATTCTAATTTGCTAATGCGATTTTATTGGAACACAGCTAAAAATCTCTATGCTCGTGTATGTCATAGACACGTGTATATAATGGCCATCTTCTTTGCGTCAAATCGCAGTTGAATTGGCAAATAGAAAACGATGTTTGACAATAAATTAATAAACCTTCAAAACAGCAGATTTTGAACATTCTAGTTTACTATTTCATTATTACAATTCCATTGGACTGAAACAAAAAAATTGTGAAATTCCTGCCGTGTCATGTCGAGTCCATAGAGAAGGGCCATAGAGTAAATATATCAGGTAGAGTGGTGACTCCGCATTTATTAAATCCACAATGTGTATACACTAGATTTTATTAAATGAACTCAAGTGAGATACAGGTGGTAGGCCTGTCACCAAATGTGAGATTTGCAAATTTTTGCATTTTTGCAGAAATTACAACGGAATTTAATGATCATGATTGTAGTGCAGAAGGAATGATTGCATTTCACAGATTCTCATTACAGCCTTGAAGGTTTGATTTTTCTAAATTAGCAATTCGATGGGTTCATATTACTCTCATGCTCAACCTTAAGAGCATTTTCTTAAGCATGATCATATCACAGACAACCTGCCACTGGCACAGAAAAATCACATTGACGATGACTTCATTTAACTTTGAAAGATGCAAATGGTTCCACATCACTATTCAGATTCCAGAAATGAAGCATGAATTTAGTGATCGAATCATGAAATCATGTTGGTGAAAATTGAATTAAAAACTTAAAATTTCAGCCAAGAAAGCACGAATAAGATCGCGACTTTTTCATGAAGAATTTCATTGTAATACAAGTCATGAAATTCCCTTGATAATCAGCTTTATTTCCGCTGAGTTGGGAGCAGACATTCATTCCTTTTGATATCCAACTTGCTTCATACTACTTACAACGGGAGTCATCTCGGTAGTAATTTAAATTGACAAATTTTGACTTTTCTCAAAAGTGCTCAAATAATTTTTTAGACCACGGGAACGTAATCTCCGCAGAAAACTGAATCTTTTCATATAAAACGGTGTCATATCAACGGTGTCGGACGTGTTTTCAGCGCGCTCGTAGCCTTGTGGTCTTTGTGTTTCTGTTCTAGGCTGTTAGGGATTGTTTTTCATTCATTTGGTATCATTCATCTCCTTATCACATTCTATTCATTTCTGTGTCATCGGTATCCCCTGTCATTTAGTGGCTGCAAAGTTATCGCTGTACTTCAGTCCCTTCGATTACTCCATTATCTAATTACGTGATTCGTTGTTTCGTGATTACAATATCTTAGTTTCATTGGCGTGCTTCTATCGACACGCAGCTGCTTTGTCTCGTAATCTGGAATCATCTCTCTGTCCGATTTCTCTGCTGTTGAGAGTGCTGTAGCTTGGCGTATTGTGCCGCGTCAGATTTCTATGCAATTCTCTCTCCAGAATTACATCCCTTTTCGATTTCTTTGCTGATCACACGCGTTTATAGATATCAAATTTCTTCAAAAAGCGCAGTAGTAGTGTAGTGGTACCGTGTTAGACTTGCTAACTTCATTCATCGAGTTCATCCTGCTCCAATTTTTTTCTTTTTGTTGTTTTGTGTGGTAGTTCACAGTCCTTCTATGGTAATAGCATATAATTAGCTAGTGTTGAGCTCTTACACTGTTTACTCTCTACCGTTCGTTTTTTGTATTATGCCATCTATCCACCGCCTAAGTGTGGGGCCGTTGTGTACATGTAGTTGTGTGCTTCGCTAATTCGGTAATTGCAGGGTCTGAGTGTGGGCTTAGCCTACTATTATACCCTCTTTGTTGTGACTGAAATCTCTGAGTGTGACTCCTTTCTTATTGTAGTTAATTCCTTTTTTCCTCTTCGCACATATGCCTAGAACGGCTAAAGATTCCAAAAGTCAAGCTTCCTCTGATCTTCTCCCTCCCAGTAAACATTGTGACGTCATTGCGACGTCCCATTGATGTCATCATGCGTCTGAGACGTCTATGACCAGAACGGGATGTCACAGTGACCTTCCATCAAAGACGTCAGAATGACCGCCTTTATATGACGTCACTGTGACATCCAAAGTGTGACCACAAACATGATCAATGAGCCACAACCACGATGAGTCATGAAATTATGACGTTTACGCTATGATGAATGATTTCCACTTAATTGCACTAAGTTTTGGGACTATCTTTTTTAATTTCCATTCCCGAACTCTCGCTCTCTCACTCACTTTATCTCTCTCCTCGCTTTTCTTGATACTTTTTCTTCTGATAATGATTCTCTGTCATAGCCTAATTTCTCTTCTTCTTTCCTCTTCTCTTTCTCCCTATTTCTATTCATCTCTCAACTCAATTCTTTTCTTCCTCCTCTTCTATTTCTCCCCACTTCTCTTCATTTTCTTCTCTTGATCCAATTCATCATTTCTCTTCTTCTTCCATATCTCTTCTCACTTCTCTTTTTCCTCCTCTCCTTTCTCTTGATTTCTCATTCTTCCTCCTCTACTCTGTCTCCTCATTTCTCTCATTTGTCTTCCTTTTATTCTTCTGTTTCCTTATCAGCTCTTCTTTTTCTTCTTCTATTTCTTCTTCTCCCATCAATCTGTTTTCTGCTTTGTTTTTATCTAAAATCGATGTATCTTCGAAAATAACATAATGTAAAAATTCATCACTAATTTCTACCCATGCATTTCTTATTAATAGGATTCATGTTTATCGCACGGCATTTAATGAAATCCCAATTTTGCGATTGCAGTTGGAATAGAATACTTGTAATTGCAATAGTTCAATATCATAATTTCATCGGATCTTTTTTTCGGATTCATTCGTGCCCGTACTCGTTGCATGGAATGAGTCTGTCTTTCGATGATTTACAAGCATCCCAGCGTTGGCGGTCACGTCATTAAGTGCAGCCCTCGTATTTCATTTCTGAATAGAGGAGAACTGTGCACAGATTATTTCCCTACTGCCGCCTGGGCGAATGACCCTCAATCAACGCGTCACTATCGATAATCACATGACAGCGAGAGGAAACGTGTAAGCAGTCCTTCATTTCATTCATGTTACTCGCACTGCGCATCGAACGTGATTCATGTTTTGCGATACGGTATTAGTGATAAGTCTACGACTTAGACCAAACTTTCTTGAACGACGCCTCGGGCACCTTTCCTTTGGACATTTGGAGGAACTTAAATCCACCACCCATATTCGACCACCACAATCAATTCACAGATCATTTATTTTTATTTTCAAGTTGCAGACCAGCAGTTGACGACTAAGCTTTTGCCTTTATCATCCTACAAAACATCTTGTGATTTGGTTCACCTCATATTTAGTGACTTGACTTTATCTCCTACTTTAGTCGCTGAAAACCAGGCTTCGAATGTCATCTCGTGATCTCTGACAAGAATATGGTCTAATGCAGTACTACAAAATGTTTTTCGATGATTGATATCATCTATTGCCGGAGTTTACAGGTGAGATGTTTACTCTTTTCATTTCTTATTAAGTTAAGTGAATTAACTATACGCACTGGATTAGTTATAAGCTTATTTTCACGAAATTATTATAAAATGTTGAAGCTAATTCATGAAATCGCAAAAATAAAAGAAAAAATCATTTTAATTGTCCATAAAACTGGCATCATCTGATATCAATTAATTTGTTTCAAATTTCGTGGCTCTCGAATTGGAATCAGATTAATTCCTCCCACCGAAGATAATTTACCATAATTAGAGGCTTTACATACATTTTGCCATGCTTAAAAAGGAACGCTGCTATTCGAACATTTTCATCTTCCTGTTATTGAACTGTTGTGTGATCATCAATATAATACTTATAGTTTTCTGCAAAATACTGAAGTTGTACCATAGGATTTAAATGACAATGCATAGCAACCATTTTGACGATCAAAATGTTATGATTGTGCATTGATTTTTTACGTAAGTGAATGATTTAAATGTACTGTAACAATGTAATAATGTAAGGCACAGGTCTATAAGCTTATTAAGAAAATCTAGATAATGATTATGATTCTATCTACTGTATATTTGAATAATTGGACGACTGTACGTCACACATATCATTTTCATATCGTAATGCATGCACATACATAAGTTTGTTTTGAAAATATTCAAATAAGCTTATTTTGTTGAATGTTATCAATTATTGCGAAAATGAATAAATAAATAATTTGTTTGCTCATGAATGTATCGGATGCAATGTATTTTTTGCTAGCCTGGATTTTTATGAAATAAAAATGGTTGCAAACATAACAATACTGCATTATAATTTGCATATTGTAAGGTTAGCAACACATTCTGGGCTACATAAAATAGGCCTATATTCGATTTAATTATAATAAAACGTTATGTTTCGTATTATGTTGTAAATAGATCAAAACGTTTATTATTTGATGATAATTATGATGTCTAAAAAAATGATTTCCCTTTACTCAGTTTATAAATAAAGCCACTAAATTCATTTTGATAAAATTAAAAACTAATTCTTGCACAATGCATTTCGTTCATTCTTATTCAAGTGCAAACATGCAGGATTGAATATGAAATACAAAATCTGAAATCATACTTCTACAGCAATGAATCTATGAACAAAAGGATTGTTCATAGATATATTACTGCAGAAGTAGGCTTATATGATTTTAGATTTTGTATTTTATATTCAGTCAACGTTTGCACTTGAATAAGAGTGTGCGAAAGACATTGTGCAAGAATTAGTTTTTAATTTTATCAAAATAAATCTACTGGCTTTTTTTATTTATTGATAATTATGATGATTAATTTTATCATGATTGTACAATTAATTGTGTGTAAATAAATTATAGCCGGAAGATGATGGTCGCTTGTCCCGCATTTGCTTGAAAAACATAGGAAATACTATCTAAACAAGGAATTCTCTCATCATACGAATGTCAAATTTTATTGGTTGTACAGTATTAATGCAAAATCATGTTAAAATTCATGATCTAATTTTATAGGCGATAAATATCGGAAGATGGTCAAAAACAAAAATATATCAAAAACTGTGTCCCTGTCCAGATGCAGAGCATTGCTGCATTCAAAATATATGACAATGTGAATTTAAAATGTATGATGTTTTTTTAAATTTTAGTTTCTAACTATGTATTCAATTTATAATTTAGCTTCGATAGCCTCTAGATTTTAGGCAACAAGCATGAAGAAACTTTTATTTTGGATTAGTTGTGCCTCATGTCAATGAAAGAAATTTTATGAACTATACAGAATTATATATTGTTCATATTCAGTGTAGGCCCTATATGCCTACATGTCGAAGCATCTTCTCTACGGTGACTCAAATTCAATAGGCATGCATTTCGATACCTCTGATGAGCAATTTCATCATATTAGATATTGATATTCTAATATAGTGATTTCTCTTTTGAGCGTTGTATATGTATGCCTACGTGTTATGTAATTTTTGTGATCTAATGAAAATTTTGCTGTCTCTTACTTCAGGTACGTCGTGCTTACAGAAGGTCAATGGAATATCGAAGAAGGATCCGTGATTTATCAGCGTCTGCTTTTGTCTCAAGTGGAACGTGTATGCAAACAGAAATACTTAGATAATTTGCGAAAATATAATTATCCACAGATGATTCCAATGTTTTCTTTATCTCCATAATTGGGTAAATGATTGAAACTAGTTTTAAGTATGGTAATGGGATGTCTGTCACGATGTCAAGTGACTCATTAGGACGTCTCTTAGGAGCACTTTGAAGACGTACGTTGGATGTCCCGGCGGGATGTCAGACTGGCGTCCTGTGAGAGTTCCGCTGTGACGTACGTGGGATGTCCCGGCGGGATGTCATACTGACGTCCTGTGATGCGTCCGCTGGGACGTCTTTTTTACTGTCAAATAAGACGTACGTGGGCCATCCTGGAATGACGTCGTCATGACATCCCGCTGACGTCACATGTTTACTGGGCTGGTAGATCTACGTGTTGGTGTAATCAGCTTTCCAACTCAACAGAGGTTGAGTGTTCCAACTGTCGATCTTGGATTCATTACCTCTGTCTGAGTCTTTCCTTCCGCCAGCTCTCCTATTTTATCAATGACGATCCTGGCATTTATCTCTGTAAATCTTGTTGTCTCTCTCCAGAAGTTGACTCTATCAAGACCAAGTTACTGGCCGGTTTCCCGTCTGATGAGCATGTGTATTGCTTTGACGAGGATTGGTTCACTGTTGCCAATTTAACTTATCCTCCTGTTTGCCAGACTCAGGATGTTTCTCACAGTTGTGTTAGTTCCAATGTTAAGGAAATTTCTCCCAGTTCAGACAGTCCTCCATTGCTTTCGAAATTTCAAGAATTGGGGAAAGCATTTTCGACTCTGACATTGAAGCTGGAATCCAAGATAGCCATGATCTCTACTTCCCTCCACGAGAATACAGCTGATAAATCTCCCAGCATTCCTTGGCCTGCTCCTCTTCCCCCCGTTTCTTCCTCCCAGTTTTACACCGGTAATTTTTCTCCTCTCTCTTCAATAGATGTCCCCATGTTGATCGCTCACCTGGTGCTTTTCAAGGTCCAGTTCTATCGAATCATGTATCGAATCCCACTCCGCCTATCTCAACTTCCCGGATGCCTGTCTTTCCCGTGAGACAGACCGGTTCGATCCCGTCCGTCCCTCCACTCTGGAATCTACATTCCAAATAAGCTCATCCTGACAAATTTTCCTGATGATAAGGATCTGTCTTTCGGTATATCTTCAATCATTCAGTCTATTAGAAACAGTTCTCCCTCCTCGTCATGTCCTGAACCAACTGATGTTATCCGTATTGGCAAGCCGAAAGTCAATTCTCATAGGCTGGTCAGGCTGATTTTTAAATCTGCTTTCGACGGAAGCTTTTCAAATCAGCTTTCTCTTCCGCTTCTCCCCTTTTTTGTGATTCAAGCCAGGTTCGCATTCGATCAAGCCTTTCGCCTTCAGGACAAGCTCTCCGTCGGCACTGCTTCGAACTGAATAAACAAGCTTCCAAGAGCGACAATGGCTCTTCTTATGAGAGTTTTAGTCTACGGGACTCCGGAATTATTTGGCGCTTCATTCGCAGAGATGATGGTATCTGGCAAAGAGACTCCTCTTGGTTTGATCGTACTTATTCAAAAAACTGAAGAGCCCTAACCTTGCACTTAAGTTTCTTAACTTGAATGCTAGCAGCATTGTCAACAAGCTTCACATTTTTCATTCCTATATCTCTGACCTCCAACCAGATATTATCTCTGTCACTGAAACTTGGGCAAATAAAAATTTTAATGATGCTTTATTTCAAATTTCAGGCTTTAAATTATTCAGATCTGATCGTCGCAGTGGTAGTCGCGGTGGTGGTGTTTGCCTTTACATTAAGGACTCACTTCAGTCTTGTGCTTTGGATGTCACTAACAGCTCGAACTTCAGTGATTGTGTTTGGGCTGAAGTTTATCTTCAGAATAAATCTTCCATTCTTGTAGGTGTGGTTTATCGTCCTCCTAATTCATCAGTAGCTAATGACAGTGTCCTATTCTAGCTCTTCCATGAAGCCTCCTCCCTTCCCCATCAGTTTAAGCTAACAAGTGGCGATTTTAATTTCCCCCACATTGACTGGGAGACACTTTCTTCCAACAAAGACTCTGAAGATTTTCCTGTTTGCACTGTTGAGTTAGGGTTATACCAAACTGTCTTTGAACCTACACGCGAAGAGCATACATGTATATTGGATTTATTATTCTGCTCCACTCCTGATCTTGTTACCCGCGTTGATGTAATTGAACCTCTAGCCTCTTCCGATCACAATATGGTCTTGGCTGAACTGGCTTTTTCTACTGAAAGAAAACCAAATTCTTCCAAGTCGACTCCTCGTTAGAAATTTAAGCAGGCTGATTGGGACCTGAACCGTTCCATTCTCGCTTCCAATAACTGGGAAAGTTGCTTCCAGCACAAAGATGTGAATGAAATATGGGCTTCTTTTCAATCCGCTATTCACGGTGCTTTATCGTCACCAGTTCCGACCATGAATTATCTTCGAAGTAATAGACCTCCTTATGGGATTCCCCAGAAATTCGTTCTTTAAAACTACAGCGCAGAAGGGCGGAACGTATCTTCCTGGACACCAAATCTGAAGAGGCTAGACGTTTGCGTAATCATACATGTAACCTCTTGAAACAAGCAATCCGCAGATCTATTTACAATTTTGAATCATCTTTGGCTTACAGTGACAATCCTAAGCGATTCTGGAACTATGTAGAATCTAAACAAAAGGTTCGATCCACCGTTGGTCCGCTTGTCGACCCGTCCACTGACCGAGTAGTGTATGATTCCCTACACTCAGCTACTATTCTTGGTGATTCCTACAAATCTGCTTTCACCTCTGAGTCTCTTCCCATACCTTCTGTTCATACACAAACTGATCATTGCCTTGTTGATGTAGTCTTCACACCTGATAGAATTCGCTTCCACCTATCACATAAGAAGAATTTCTCCTCCCCTGGCCTGATGGCATTCAATATATCTGCTACAAACAAGGTGCTTTTGTTCTGCTTCCACTTCTTGCTCGCCTTTTCCAGATCTTTTTTGAGCTGGGGAATATCCGCTAGTCTGGAAGCACGCTCTCGTTACTCCTATACATAAGAAAGGTTGCCGCAAGAAGGCAGAGATGTTACCAGTCCGGTCAGCCTGACTTGTACTGCCTCCAAATTGATGGAGTCGATTGTTTCGCGATCACCTGTGGCATTTCTGGAACCAATATGACATAATCAAGCGCTCTCAATTTGGTTTTCGATCCAATTCGTCTAGTACCCACCAGCTCTTAGAATTCCTCGAGGATTTAACATCTGTTGTGAATCGCGGTCAGTGGGCTGACGTCATCTATCTCGATTTTGAAAAAGCGTTCAATTTAGTCCCTCACTTTCGTCTCCTCTCGAAATCGACTTCCTTGGGCATTGGAGGGAGACTTCTATGTTTTCTGAAAGCTTTTCTTGAGGATAGAACTGAGAGTGTTGTCGTGGATGGTGTGTATTCTTCCCCCTACAGCATGATTTCTGGTGTCCCCCAGGGATCCGTTTTAGGCCCAGATCTGTTTGTCGCCTTTTTTAATGACATTGATGACACCTTTACAAACTCTTCTTTATTGAAATATGCTGATGATGTAAAATTGTACTCCGAAATCAAGCGCACTGATCCCCTGAAAGCCAAAGAACTTTTGCAAGCTGACCTCAACGATGTAACCACCTTGTCGAAGAAATGGCAGCTATCGCTCAATCCCCAAAAGTGCTCCATTCTACACTTTGGATTTCGCAATCCTGCCTCGGACTACCGTCTGGATGGAAGTTTCCTGAATAATTCCAAGTGTGTCAAAGACCTTGGAGTTCTGATTTCAAAAGACCTAAAATTCTCTCGGCACATTCTGACCTGTGTTCAGAAAGCGAATCGCATTGTATCTGCCATCCTCAGGACATTCATCTCTCGGGACGCCGATCTGCTTATTCGTCTCTTCAAGACACTGGTCCGTCCTCACCTCGAATATGCCATCCCAGTCTGGAATCCATCCCTGAACAAAGACTTCTGGCTATCGAACGTGTACAACGTCGATTCACCAAAAGCATCCGTGGTCTATCCTCGTTACCCTACGAAGAAAGACTGAGAGCTCTGAAACTCCCAACACTACAATGTCGTCGTCGGATTATGGACCTTACAACCATGTTGAAAAAATGTAACCACCTTACTCCAAGTGATCCTAATTCCTTCTTCACCTTTAGTGTTTCCCGAACCCGTGGACATAACTACAAAATTTTTCGCCAACCAACAAATCTGAATTGTCGCCTATCCTCCTTTGCCCACCGCATCATAGATGACTGGAACCGCCTCCCCGACGATATTGTGAACAGTGAAACGGTGAAACATTCTAAACGAAAGCTTTTTATGTTTTATTGTAACTTCTAATTGTTCCCTCCTGAATGAATTTCCTGTGTTGCCTTGGTGCTCATTGCACTTATTGGTGTACTAAATAAATAAAAAAAATTTACTGTCTACAGATACCCCGGTGAAAAAAAAACTGTCGGGAGCTGTCGGTCCATTGTCGGGAAGCCGACTCGGCTTAATGACGGCGAAGGTCCTAATTCCCCGACTGTTTTGTCGACACACTATCGACAATTACCGACAGCCTCCGACAATTCCCCGACATCTTATTATATGTTCACATTCTTTTGATGAAATTAGAGTTCATATAGCCTATACTTGACGTTTTAGCAAAATATTGAAGAAATTTGCTGTTGATATTGATGAATATTGTTGATCAAAGTCATACTGCTACGAAATGCTCCAAGGATTAACAGCAGAAAAACTCATTGCTGCTGAAACCAAAACATTCGGAGGCAGTGACAAATAATCGCACAAGAAATTACTTTAGCGACTCACCTCAACAGTAAATGTCGGCCTACATAACAGTGGTATGTTTCTCTGTCATCGGCTGTGCTGCCTTGGTAGTGTCCGATCTCCATTGATGATTTCTTTTTGGGAGACAACGACTTCGGTCTAAAATGTACATTAAGATGATTGATGCAAAAAAATATTGAATATTTTTGACGCATAAAAAGGAATTATAGAACTTAACATAATTTAAATAAATAGGAACATACATTTAACATAAAAAATAGGAAAACGACATGATGAACTAATTTATTCACTTCATGTAATTATGCTGCTTAAAATCAATAGCATTACATTAATTACCCGACCTGGTGTCACATTTATTTCCCGGCAAAAAATAATAAAACGACAAGAATCACCATATGTATTACATGAGCACTAGACAAGTTCCGATGAAAAATGTGTCATAAAACAAATTACGAAATTAGGATGATTACGAAGGAGATAAAGTGTTCAGTCTGGAAATTTTCAAACGCAAATATGCAGCTGACGATCAGTATAAAAAAAGGAAGTACAAGCATAGAGTAGGCAATATAGGTAGAGTGTCGACTCACAAAAGTATCTGTATACAGTGAAAATTTTTATATGAAAAGATTCAGTTTTTTGCGGAGATCACGTTCCCGTGGTACAAAATAATATTTGAGGACTTTTGAAAATGTTAAAATTTGCCAATTTATACCACCGAGATGACTCTCCTATATAAGTAGTGATGCAAATGGAAAATTTCCCATTTTTTCAAAATTTTCCAATGGAAAATTTTGAAATTTATTTTTCGGTGATTGGCGTTTTTTTCCTTTGTTTTGGAGACTTATTATAGTCGTTTGAAAGACTGCAATATTCAAAGACCGAAAACGTCTCTATCATCCCTGTATGTTAACTTTTGGAACCTGCAACTGCACCTTTCCATGTATATTTCAGATCTTTCCAAATGAATTTCAGACATTAGATGGATTTCAGATTTTTCTAGCTGAATTTCAGATATCTGTCAGAAGCACAACTTTGAAAATATCTTAAATTCAACTGGAAATCTCCAATCCATCTGGATTATATCTGAAATTCATTTGGGCAGATCTGAAATCGATTTGGAACTATCGGAACCATCTGAACTAGAAATGGAGGATGTGTATCCTCAACGAAGATATCGGACAACGCCAGAGGATAGAAGCTATCATAGATATTCTTTTACTCATCACAGACATCTTTAGTTTCCAAATATCTCACGAGTTTACAGTCTTTATATCTTCCAATATGGTCGCTCATGAATGCTGCGTGGACTGTGTGCCTGTACTTCACATGTTCATCAACACATGGAGAATCTGTATCCTATGATCAACGCTGCATTATAGAGCTTAACTTTCAAGCTAACAATTAGCAAACTCCAAAATGAAGTATATTGTTTTTGCTCCAGATCTTTCACATTGCATGAAATTATACCCTATTGTAAAGCAAGATTCACGCTATCCCGTTATGTGTGATAGGCTAATTAAAAATGCTAACAAATTAGCACAAGCCTTTGGTGGCAAAGGAATGTTCAAAAATCCGCAGACGGAACTCGTATTGCTACGATCGCTTTAATAGAAATAATGATGAAATCAAGAGTTTCAGACCCAATTTGTTGGAACGTAGCTGCCTCGGCAGTGGAAGCGATCAAATTAAAGGGCCTATCAAAAAAGTCAAAACTTTCAAAAATTTTCCAATTTTTCCATAATTTTCCGGAAAATTTTCATCACTACCTTGAGTTCATTTAATAAAATCGAAAGTGTATACACATTAGGGATTTAATAAATGCGGAGTTACCACTCTACCTAATATATCTACTCTATGACTCCGTCCTTGGGTTCATTCCTTCATTGGATTTTATCTCACCACCGGTGCATGATGGTGCAGAGAGTAAAAGAAAACGTAAGAAGAGAAGCAGTACCGGTGGAGGTCCTGTCGTATAATTTGCAAGTAATGACTTAAAAGTTTTACAGCTGCTGGGCGAGGGAAACCCCCAAATCTCAAAAATCCCAGGATCGTCGAACGCAGGATTATCCCGCGGTGCCACTGCCAACTCTGATGCGTCAAGATAGTCGGACTCAGAATACTCTGACCCCAACGAATCTGTGACTGACCAGAACGCAAAAGAAAACACGGAGGTTAGAAAAAAGAACATAAAGAAGAGAAAAGCAACTACACCGGTAGTGGAGCAGATATTAGAAATTGAGCGAAAGCGATTAGATTTAGAAGAGAGAAAGTTACCTATATTACCGAATATCGAGAACGTGTTAACGGATATTCATGGTGCTTTGTGTGGACCACATATGCTGCAAGTGCTTCAAGAGAACAGTGATGGACAATGAATATCGGTACATATCCTAAAATCTAATTGGTACACTTTTTGAATACTTAAATGGTAATCTGTTTAATAACGGTACTATGGAGCATGCTTCCGTGACTTTTTCCTTACCAATCGAACTAGAGAAATGCACGTATGATATTTAAAATAAGTTTAAAACTAATAAAAAATGTGGGATTGCAGTACGCCTACCTATACAGCATACCAGTAATGAAAAATAGGAAACTAGAACCTAGGATCTATATGTATCCTTAATGATAAAGTTATCAAGTTTAGATTTTTAATTCAATTATTGAATTGATGATAATAATTAAAAATAATAGCATGAAATTGAATTTAAAAAAGACAAGCGAAATGCGATTCAGTTTTAGAAAGAAGCAACTCTACTGGAATGTAATCGAAATTGACAATGAAATAATCAATCCCATACACCAAGCCTTAATGATTAATTATCATGGACTGATCATATTCTGAAGTGGTTAAAAAGTGGTAAGTGGAGTATTATGAAAAGAACTATGTCATTATAGAAATATTATAATATATAATATTATAGAAATTAAATCATTATTACAGTGGGCTTATGCTTATTAACATAGCAACCATATCATTCCTTTCTCCTATAGATAATTAGTCTAATGACCATGCTCCTATCATATCCAATCAATTTTTTTTACTAGCGTTTTAGGGGTTTGCCTATAAAGGGAAGATCAAGAAAAACAAAGCGATAATATGGATGCATAAATGCATATACAGTATATTGATCTAAACATGTGCACTCAATCAAAATTGTTTTTTGCATGGGCCTATGATGTTGACAATAGGCTACATACACATACAAGTATGAAATATTCGATACTATGTATTTAATCAATCAAAGTTTTGAGGTGATCACGAAGTGCGACACCTTGGTGTTGCAACTGGCGTTCGCTTGCCTCAAAATAGATTGGAATTGCATCATTCACAGAATCAGATGTGAGAAGTGCTACAGAATTATCCCACAAATCACCGTTTGTAATTCCAAAATTGTGAAGTTTGCAACATACCAGAATGACCAAAGCTACTCTTTCAAGGGGTATACGCAAAATCTTTCCTAGACAATTGAATCTCTGTTTCAATATTCCGAATGTAATTTCAATCCGAACTCTTGCTCGTGATAACTCTTTGTTAAATTTCTGTTCCTGCTGATCTTTAGGGTTTGCATAAGGTATCATTAAAAACTTGTATAACCGATAACCGGAATCTCCAACCAAATATCCATTCCCATGATTATTCAGAAAGTGATGGAATATATCTGAATTCCTGAAAATCCTTGAGTCATGGACAGAGACTGGCCATTCTGCTGTAACTGAAAGAAACTTGTATCAGGAATCACAAATGACTTGCACGTTGATCGAGTGAACATTTGTGCGGTTGATGTATTCATCTGGAAATCTATTAAAAGACGGCCGCAAAATTTGCACGTGGGTGCAGTCTAAAGCACCAATCACATCATCCAATTCGCATATCGATCGAAAGCTGGTCTTACACTCATTAATATCAGTCAAACATGTTGGAAAATTTATATTGTGTAATGTATTGTTGATGGCTTTTACGACGACAAAGTACACTCTGGAAACTGTTGTCTGATCGATACCAGCCCATGCAGCAAGAATTTGTTGAAAACTGGCACTACCCAAGTAACTGAGAGTGATGCAAACTTGAAACGATGGACCAAGACTTCTGTTCCGGTTAGTTCGACGTGTAAGCGTTTCTCGATCAAGTCAATGAGAGTTATAATGCTCCTTCTCTCAAAACGAAACAAGTTTCGCAATTCAGTATCGTCGTATCGCTGAAGTGGTTCAAGTCTATCTCGAAAATCTTTCTGCGACGAAGGTCACGAGCAGCAAGAAGTAATATACTCATAATGACTAGTTTGTGTGGTGGCAAGTTAGCCTTAAAATATATTGGCAATAGGTAGAACCTTCTAATCTAGATACCTCTTACGTACATACGAATGATAAGAATGTTCTCGACAAGATGAGTCATCCTAAATATATCTTGGCTAGAAAGTACTACATATTGAATTATTCATGCGAATTCAAGAACTATCTTAATAATTAAGAACTTTCTACCAAGATATTCATTTCAGCATGCGGCTCATACACTTGGTGAATTTAATCTCGATCTCGAATCTCAATCTCGAGCATCAATATTTATCAAACACCGAGATCTCTAGATCTCTAATTCGATATTGCAAGTGGGCCTATATCAGATTGTGCCAATTACTCAGAAAGTGTAATTAATTACAGACAACTGTAAATTGATGTACAGTAGTCTGATTGTTGGCCTAATTGCAATTATCTAGTTATATTTGTTATTGAAATTAAGACAGCAATACCAATCTAGACTATATTTGGCATTCATTAATATGCCCAGTGGCGTCGTCTCCGTGCCTGCGAGACCTTTTTGGAAATAAACAACTTTTGACTTTTGACTTTTGGCCTTCGCCGCATAGCATACCCAAAAATAATTATTTACGTTCATAAAACAAAGGTTCAAATAGGTTTTATTTTTTGTTTTTGAGAGCATCTTTACGTTTACAACTTTACATACACTTAACAGTTTCAAGTCACTACTCTCAAATACGTTCCGAGCGCCAGTGCTCAGCAGGTTAACTACAGGGATCAAGCAATAACACAATGAGACGGGGATGTGTTCACAGCAAATCACAGAGATTTGTGTGTTTGTGTGCTATGTGGAGCGTGTGCGCTTAGCTCGATAGTCAGACTCGTCCTCTCCCGATAGAAAAGCAGAAGCAAATACATTGCAATAACGTAAGAAAAGATCTATTTATAAATTCATAGATTCAGATAGAGAGAGAGGCGCAAATTTTCCCTATTCGTGGCTTCGCCAAATTTTGGAGAAGATCATGACACGTTGAATCGTCGTGTCTGCATTCACCAATGGCTGAATGTCGGATCGGAAGGTGAGAAGCCGCTAAAAGATAAAGCGACGAAGCTTCCATAATTTCAGAGATAATGATTCAAGGCATATTGTTTATATTTGTTTATGGCGGCGATTTCAACAGTGGTTATTTTCTACACAGGCCAGTCGTCTGAGGGATCACACAAAAAACTCCAACCATCTTACACGAAGTTCATGGAATTGAAATAAAACTAAACCACGCTCAATGGATAGAATATGAGGAGGAGCATAAAAAACACTTTAACAGCCGTAAATTTGGAACATGTAAGTGATTGGCAGGCCATAATAAGCACATCATAGTCTTGCGTTGGCGCGAGCTTCCTCGAGCGTGAATGTTCTCTAATCTCATCAAGGCGATCAACGCGGAAAGTGGGGGTGGGTAAGTATATGTACAAGGACTAAAGAAATTCTATTTTTGTCCTAAGTCATAGAAAAATTCGTTGAGGTAAGGGAATTTTCTTCCACAAGTGACAAAAGCTTTTTCATGATTCACGGCTATAGCTACCCAAGATATAGTACTTTCCGATGTTGACGTTCTTCTTACATTATGCTTAACTTCTGTGTTATGATTCCGGTATAAATAAAATGTTTGGTGTGCTGTTTCTAAAGTAATCTTTCAATCTTCATTATCTTCTGTGATGACAAATTTAATTGTAAAATTTATTTTGTACGTAATTTCATTAGATAATGTCGCGAGTGTTACTACGGCATTACTACGCGAGTGCTACTGTCAAGATTGATTGAAATCTCGCAATTGGTGCTTTCAGTAATCTATTCAAGCATGAAGAAATCATAAGCTATTCGTTATTTATCTATCATTTCGCTTTTGAGAAGACAGCTTCTATAGTTTAGATAAAATATCAATGCAACCTCAAAAAATCTATAATGAAATATTTATCTCTGTCGCGAGCGTTATCATATTATATGATCTCTGTACACAAATGTAGAGCTAGTATGAAATTGATATTTTGTATGTAATAGGTCGATGTCGTGTTGTATCAAACTGCATCTTGAGAATATTCCAAAAGAATATCGCATCATAGAGAATGTTGGTTTTCGATCGACATTTGCTATCAAATGTAGCGAGCGTTACCGTGGTTTGACCCTATTAGCAAATATTCATTCCTTTTGATATCCAACTTGTTGCACACTACTTATACAAGAGCGTCATCTCGTTAGTATATAAATTGGCAAAATTCTTACTTTTTTAAAACTGCTCAAATAATTTTTTTGGACCACGGGAAGTTTATCTCCGCAAAAAAACTGAATCTTCTCATATAAAATTTTCACTGTGTACAGATACTTTTTTGAGTCGACACTCTGCCTTGCAAAAGAACTTGACTTAAACATTGGTGATCGCAATGCAGTCAAACTTGGAGAAATTAAAATCCCTTGCTTAATTTATGCCGATGACATTCTTCTGATGAGCAATGATAGAAATAGTTTAGTTAATCAGATACAAAAGGTCCATGATTTTTGTAAACAAAGTGGCTTGAAAATAAATTTCGAGAAAACAAAAATCATCGTTCAAAATACCAAACACGAGAATAATCATGTAGAACTTAATCTGATAAATGAAGTAAAGCGAATTGAAATAGTTCGTGAATATAAATATTTAGGATTCTGGATAGCCAACAACACAAAGAAACATTTACTTTCTCTAACTAAGAACGGCAACAAATCGGCATACCTAACTACTAAAAAACTTAAAGAAATCGGATGCTCCAATGGAATTATTGTGAAAAATACCTTTGAAATGTTAACATTATCAAAAATGCAATATGGTGGAGAATTTTGCTATTATAATAAATTATCTGAGCTAAATAAAATACAGTTTCAATTCTACAAACGTTTCTATCATCTGCTGACTACGACTGCAAATTATTGTTTAATAGGTGAGTTCGGACTATTTCCTTTTGAATATTAGGCATACTTCGATAAAGCTGCAATCAATCTATGGATTAGAATTGTCTTTAGCGAAAATACTAGCATAATGAAAGGTTGTTATGATCATATTTTATATAACCTAGACAATAGAAAATATTCATTCACCTGGTGCTGGAGAATGGAAAAACTTCTAAAACAACTTAATTTATCATATTTATGCCTGAATCAAAACAATTTGGAAATAAGCAAACAAAAATGTAAAAACATAGTCAAAACAAGATTAATTGAACATTTCAGAGTCGTATGGATAAATGATACGAAGAAAAGTAGAACTGGGATTGACTATCTGGAACTATGCCAATTCGATTGCAGCCCAAAAACCTATTTGAACCTCAATGTAAGGCTAAAAATAATAATACCATTATTGAAATTAAGATGCGGAAACCATGATTTGGCAGTAAGAACCGGTAGCTATAGAAATCGATTAAGTTATGAAGAAAGACTATGTAATTTATGCGATGATAGAACAATAGAAACTGTATTTCATTTCATTTGTGATTGTTCAGTATACAACAATATCAGGCTGCATTTCATACCCTTCTTTTCACGCATCTCGAAACAAGATTTCTATGCTATGTTACAAACTTTAGAAATGGGGAAAGTCATGCAACTGAGCAAATACATTAAGAACGCGACTAACATCAGAACTGACAGATTGTAGCAATGACCAATGGCATCGTGATCTATGTTCAGACGCATTAAAGATTCATGGAATGCTACATCACATTCACTGCGAATTAGAAACACGAGCAAGAATCGAGAGGTCCGGAACGCATATCAAACTTGTGCAGCATTCTCATTAACCGATCCTGTTGCAGGTAAGACAATTTGAAGGATCATTTACAGATACGTATTGATAATTATTACGTTTTGCTTTTTCATGTGTTTTTGTTCCGGACCTCTCACATATTAAGACTTACTAATTAGACGAGAAGGGTGTCAAAGATCATTAATAAGTAAACATTTATCAATGCCGCTCATCAACATTGTGCATTTTGTCTTGAATGATTGCAAACCTAGTTATGCATGTCATTCAAATTGATGCAAAAATCGAAAATACCTAGCAACTTATATTCAGTATTAAATGAATTGTCCTCTCCTTCCAGACATAGTTATTCAACGTCTATCATTCTATCATTCTCACTTCAAATCATAATTTGTAAATATCTCACTTCTGATTTCATTGTCATTCTTGCAAATATGTCATTTTATGTACTCTATACTTATCATCGCATAACCTGTCATACTTTTGTTATAACCTGGTCAACGTGTTTTCATGCATTGGAAATATACGATTCCGATATTCTGATATTCTGATATTCTGATGCCTATATATCCCTACTCTATATTTATATATTATTAGCATGAACCCCCTTCATTTGTAGTATGAAACAAGTTGGATCAAAGACAATCGAGTTGGATATCAAAAGGCCTGAATATTTGCTAGCAATAAACATCTTAATTAAGCGGAAATTAAGCTGATGATCAAGGGAATTTCATGAAGTGCATTATAATGCAAGTCACTGTAAGTCTTCAAGGAATGGTTGAGAGCTTCTTGGCTAAGATGCCATGTTTTTAATTCAATTTTCAGTGCATGATTTCATGATTCACAATTGGCATCATTTCTTGAATCTGAATAATAATGTAGACCCATTTACATCTTTAATAATGATCAGTTTCTAAGATTATGATGCTTTGTTCTTTCACTGGCAAATAGCTTGTGATGCGATCACACAGAAGAAAATGATCTAGTTACAATAAAGCTGAGCCTTTAGTGATCATAGCGCATCGAAATGCTATTTTAACAAACTATATTGCCTCTCCAAATTGACGTGACACGGAGGATTTGTGGAATCCTATTCCTTATTCAGTATTGCTATCATTATCATTCAAATTCGATGCCTAACTTTTTTTCTTTGTGAATGACAAATATAACATTATTATTATTATAAATTCGTTCACATTTCTCCAATCGTGCAAAAACTGCATATCTCACAAGTGGTACTGGTTCTCGACCTGGCATCGACTCATGTTCATTTAATGAAATCGAAACTGGATACCCATTGGAGATTTAATAAATGCTGAGTTACCACTCTACCTAATATATCTACTCTATGCCTCCCGTGTCATGACAGCCTATGGAGAGGTGATGTTTGTTAAATTAGCAATTCGATGGGTTCCTATTACTTTCATGATCAACCTCAAGAGTATTTTCTAAAGCGTGATTATATCACAGGCAACCTGCCACTGTTAGAGCAAAATCACATAATCAAAGACAATGATTTTAATTAACTTTGAAAGATGTAAATGGGTCCATATCACTATTCAGATTCAAGAAGAGAAACATGAATTTAGTGACACATAAAATCATGCCGATAAAAATTGGACAAAAAACTTGAAATCTCAGCCATGAAAGCACAATAAGAACGCGACATGTTCATGAAGACTTCCATTATAATGCAGTTCATGAAATTCCCTTGATAATTCGCTCAATTTCCGCTTAATTAAGATGCTTGTTAGCATATATTCATTCCCTTTGATATCCAACATGTTTCATGCTACCATATCGTGTTCATGTGAAAAGTATGTACAATTTGCAAAACTTTAGCTTTTTAAAACTGCTCAAATAATTTTTTTGGATCACAGGAACGTAATCTCCGCAAAAATCTGATCTTTTGATATAAAAATTTTGCTCCGGCCCCTTGCTTGACTAAGGTATTTTTCTTTTATCAGTGGAGTCATTGAATTCACTCATTCGAGCATTTCGTGATCTTTTAGAATCAAACAGCAATTCGATGCAGATTGGTTTTATAATTATTTGATTAAACATTTATTTGATATCCGTCCGTTGTAAGTGAAATATGTATATTCTTTGAACTGACTTATTTCACTACTTTCTCACGCTAAATAAAATTTCTAAAAGTTGAAGCTCTAATTTCGGAGTCGAGTCACATTAAGAGACTGCCTGTGATGAATTTTCATGATACAAATTTCACTGAGACTGCATTTATGTTAGACAATTCACTATCTATTTATAGAGTTATTCATTTATATTCATTATTTAAAAACAGATAAGATGGTGAGAAGACCGAAAGGGACAATCACACTTTGCTGACTGGAACGAGACAGAACTTGGATTACCACAGTGGCTAAGGAAACTCATTTGAAGAGCCATGATATATAAACATATTCATATTTCGTGGAAATATTTGACCACCAGGTTAATGCCTGCGACCCAGTGTCCAGTGATCCATCACGATATTAATATTTCGAACAAAGCTCGGTAGTATGATCATCGGCGTGTGACTGTCAACTGCTCATGTAGCACAATCTAGTACGTCCACTGTAAAGCATTGTCGAGAGAAATGTTCTAAAATAGTGTTGATCATATATTTGACAGAGAAGTCGTATTTTATATTATTCATTCGCATTGATAATATTGTCGGAATTATTTGAATTAGAAAGAAGCAAATGATAAGCATTTCCTTTGCATTATAACAATTGAACTTCGCTTCGAATAAGACCGTGATTCGTTCTTCATTGAACAATTCATAAGTTGTACGGATAGTTTAGCGTAGTTAACATGAGTTCCTCAAGATTCTGCACAATATTTCTCACTGGACTATAAGAAATAACAATAGATTGACTTTGCGACCAAACATTCAGATGAGAAGTTGAGGCAAGGATTCAACTTGGTAAGGCATACCTATCACGCAAAGTCACTAAACAATTGACACTGACTCTGTTAAAATCACGTCTGAGATCACGCAAGAAGAAATACGCAGACTATGACATTCCATCAGAACCCACGGGCCACTTCATACACAGAAAGTGTATATGAACCTGAATTTTCAATCCTTGGCCTACCTATTTCGGCCAATGATGAATTCTTTGGTTAGTAAATGTGCATTGATGTTAGATGACAGTCTTAAACGAAAGCTTGTCGAATGATAATGTCTTATTCAAATATGCTATATTTATTAGTGCGAATGTAATTATGCAATCACATGTGTACTAGCCTTTCTTGCAATATAATAAAGTGGAAAATAGATGAAGATAAATCAAATTTCATAGAACGCTTAAAAGCATGAAGTTGTTTCGTAAGTTTTCAAGAAAAATCAGCGCAATTTCGAGACGTCGAAGATATATCTTTCGATGATTATCGCCATGGTTGATAAGGCGCAAATTCAACAAACTTGGGCGAATCAAGAAGATTCGAAAAGGAATACTTCATATCGGAAAGGGAAATCTGTTTGCATTCTTATGCCAGTCTTCCTCACATCGAAGGAAACAAGGAAACCACTTATTCGTTTCATTCGTCAAATTTTTCTGAATGAATTATTAAATAAAATATTCATTGAAAGAAAGTCTAATGTTGACGTGACTACAGATACTTTGTATATAATGACGGTTGAAAAATATTATAGGTATGTGAATACAAAATCATGTAGAGAATGATAGCACAACTGATTGATTGGAGGTATCTCAATATTACCCCAATATCATTTTTATGCTTCAATATCTTTTATGTATTTCAAAATATTCTGTGTTAATGACAGTCATTTGCAATGTCCTCCCTGGTTTGACAATAGCCACGGATCGAAATTAATAATGTGCAAAACTTTGGCTTTTTAAAAACTGCTCAAATAATTTCTTGGACCGCAGGAACGTAATCTCCGCAAAAACCCTGATCTTTTGATATAAAAATTTTCACTGTATACAGATGCTTTTTGAGTCGACACTATTTACTATATGCCTACTCCAAAGTGTTGACTCAAAAAATGTCAGCATGCAGTGAAGATTTTTATATCAAAACATTCAGTTTTTTGCGGAGACTACATTCCTGCGGTATAAAAGAAATTTCATCAATTTCTAAAATGCTAATTGTTTGCAAATAATTCTGATGGTTACATGCTAGAGATTTGGTACCTCTATATAAGTAGTATGAAGCTTGTAGGATATCAAAATGAATGAAAAGTTATTGACAGGTGCCTCAATTAAGAGGAAATTTAGTTGATTATCGAGATAATTTCATGAACCATTTTATAATGCAAGTCAGTCTTCATGGAAAAGTTGAAATCTTATTGTGAAATTCAAGTTTAGTACATTTTTCATCGGCATAAATTTATGTTTCACTACTCATGCTTCATTTCTTGAATATGAATAGTTCATGGATTCATTTACACATAGAGTGAGGATTTTCATCTTTCATAGTGAGTTATGATCATTATCTTTAACTAAGCTTATAGTCCGGGAGCTAGCGTGAAGTTGTGCAGGGAACGAGGTAGTACATGTACATAAAAATTTCACATAGCATAGTACACCTCTAACCTACTGCAAAACTTCGCGTCTGCCGGATCAGATCATTTGCTTTTAAGAAATAGAGAGGATAACACAATCCTATGTATTTCCAATGGTAAAATTGTAACATTTAAGGTGTTGATTCCATTTTTTCGAATTTTTGCTCATAAAAGTTACACAAATTGGTATTTTGTTGAACTGGTTATTATAGAAATCATCTGCAGATCATGATCTTTCAAATGAGTTATTCAGTGACAGAGGATGAAGTAAAGTGTACAAACAGACACTTTTCGTTGGTGTAACTGCAAATTTTAGCATATAGAAATTTCAGGAAAATTGTTGATATACTTTAACGAAAAGTGTCTTTCGCAATTTAAATGAGCAATACAATGCGAAAATTACAGAGCAATGCCCATGAATCAATCAGGTATGGGGCGTGGCATGAATTGATAATTTCTTAGAAAATGTTGTGACTGAAAATTGAAATGCAGACATTTTGAAAGCAATTTACTGTAGTAACTTTCCTGCTGTAATGTAGTCCTATAGCTCTCTAACAGCTATTGTGCATTTTGATTTTACTTAAGGATCAAAAACATTCTGCAATGCGCGTACATCACGGATCTGGAGCGGAGGGTAGCGGAGCTGAAGCGGGAGGTAAATCGGAGCGGAGCGATTTTGAACTGATCAGAACATGCATAAATTCGTGAATACATGAAGACATTGGCCTGCCAAACAAAGCAACGCCTTATACTATAATAGGAAGTCAATAAGTAATTGGGGTTATTACTCTTGTTATTACCTGATTTCTTTAGTCTTCATTAGTCCGAAGGGATTCAGAAATCTTGTAATCTGTTACACATATGGTTGAGGAAAGTCATTAATCTCTTTATTCATCATATTGCAACAGAATAGATAAAGAGTGACGCATTTTTTCGTCTACTCTTCGGGATAAACATTCAGAGGGTTGATCTATGAACGATCACACAGCATCAGATGACTAACAGATGAATGACGAAGCGCAGGTAGGTGTTTACAGGTAGGATAATTAATTCAAGTCAATATGATTTACGAAAATTAAATTATAATTTATGTAATGGCATCTTAAAACATTTAGAAATTTTTGTTGAGTGATGAAATAATTTAATTAATTTAAAAAAAATCAGTGAATCAGAAAATTAGTGACTTTTCGAATTACTACCGCATTAGTGCATAGCCTATATGCATTTATCATTATGGAGGAGAGCGGAGCGGAGATGATTACTGTCTTGGAGCGGAGACGGTGAAAGTAGCAAATGGAGTGGGAACTGGCGAAATTATACCGCTCCAGATCCCTGGTGTGCATGCACTCATTAACTATTTTCCATATTTTCCGAGGCTTCATGAAAACCTATTAAGTCGTATTCCAATCGAGTGAAGATGAGGCAAACCGCAATACATCCAAATACAGTATGAATCATAGAGTAAGTATAGACAGAGTGTCGACTCAAGAAAGTATCTGCATACAGTGAAAACCCATTAACATCTTTCAAGGTTAATTGAAATCATTGTCTTAGAATATGTGATTTTGCTCTACAAGTGGTGTAGGTTGCATATGATCACGCTTATGAAGATTCTCTTGCTGAAGTTGAACATGAAAGTAATAAGAACCTATCGAATTGCTAATTTAACAAACAATAAATCTCCAAGGCCATCAGAATCTGTAAAATGGCATCATTCTTTATGCTTTGCTATCATGATCATTCAAATGCGTGGTAATTTCTTCAAAACTGCAAAAATTTGCATATCTCACATTTGGTATCAATACCCAATTGTATTCACCTCGGGTTCATTTAATAAAATCGAAAGTGTATCCACATTGGGGATTTAGTAAATACGGAGTTGCTACTATACTTACTCTATGGTCTGAACTGACGATTTGACGACTGAAGAGACATATTCACGACCAATGAAATCGGTCATTCCCAATTGTGAAACGACTTTCTGACTGAAATTGCCCATACTCCGAGATTTCAGAAAATGAATACTATTGCATGTATTTTCTTCGACTGAATCATGAGTTGAAAGAATCCGAAGAAGCAAAACGATCCAAAAATAGTTTTTGAATCAATTAGGAGAAAGGCATGCCGAGAATATAGGCGTACAGCTGTGGCCAAGAATAGACAGTCATTTTAATTTTTAATGAAAGCATACATCACATAATATTTTTGTGATATACATGAAGAAAGCTAGATCTAACCAGATATCGCTATATTGTATAAGGAAGACAGTATGATTGAACATCAATTTCTCATCATTTCATGTTATTTACTTGTTTACATATCATTTGCTCCTTAATAATTAGTCGGAACAAAAATACTGAAAAGATTGCTGCTACTCTACCAGTCATGGATTTTGCCAAATATTGACAGAGCGGGGAGCTCACTTCTTGAGTTCGTAATTGCAAAGTCTTTTTATTGAGATAACTGGATGACACAGAAGTGGCAAAACAGTACAAAAATACATCGGGTTGAAGTTCTGTCTCTCCTCATGATTGTGAATTTGCTGGTCAGTTGTGTGTCGAATTGCACGACTGCTTGCACGGCAAAGCTTTGGAAACATATTTTTTGATTGTTTTAAAAAATTTGTATTTGTTTTAGGCCTAATTGTCTTTTTACAGGATTTTCCATTGATTATTTTCAGTTGAACAACTCATCAATAGTATTGGCAACCTCGAAGGCGTATTTCATGCTCATCAATTTGTTGCATCTAAAGCATAGCTTGCAAGCAAGAATGTTTTATTAATTATACAATGAGATTCCAGTAATTGATGAGCATGATATACTAAGTACTTGTAGACTAGTTGATAGGCACTTCATGTTCTATTCAGATATGTTGCAACATATTCAAAGGGATGCTTGACAACACTGTGAAAATATGCTTAAATCCACGGTTACAGAAAACATGCCTGAAAGTGCGTTTAAATTTTTTTAAGCACAATCATTAAACTATAGTCATTTTTATAATGAAAACTCGCATTTAAAATACACATTTTTTAAATACAGAGCTCATTTGAAACGCGTGCCATCTTTGAAAACAATATTTTGAAACATATAGAAAATCGTGGTATTAAAGGCAGCTTTAGATCATATTTCTTCAAACACTTCGTTGAAACTGTTATTTTTGTACGTCTGACAGTAGCTACATTCAATTGACATTAAGTCTTTGTTATTTCCTATTTAGTAAAAACCTGCGGTAATCGTGTCTAGCGCTAATAGAAACTGGGAATATGCTACAAAAGGCAAAATTTATTATTTTGAATAAGTCAACCATGCATCGAATATCAAATGTCAATATTTGGAATTTTCTGAAGAGTACAAAGAAGCACTATCTATAGTGATGATCATAAAAAGTGGACCACTTAAACTCGGTCACATCTAATGAAATTTTGTCAATTACAAATACAAATTTGGTGACAAATGAAAATAAAAGTTGAAATAAAATTTTCTTTGTTGTTAAGTAGCTCTGTAGAGTAGTAATATTTCGTAACCTCGTCAGGAAGTTCAATCACTTGTCGAATCCGGGAAGGCATGCCTTGATCAGTCGGTTGATTACTTCTCGATGTAAACTTTCCCACTCTTGCCTTAGCAAAGGTTCAAGTCGATAGAGACCATCTCCAGGAAGAATTGATCGCCTCACATCACGCTTCAGTAGACTCCAGACATTTTCAATTGGATTGAGGTCTGGTGAGCAAGCGGGTCATTTCAAAGTTCGTATGCCGACCCAATGGAAAAATGTGCCTTTGCAAAACATTCACGTATCCATGGGAATTCATATTATCCATTTGGACATGCAGTTCAGTTCGCCCATTCAATCATATCGCAGCCGAAATCAACAATCTTTCACCTCCTTGATTCACAGGCAATGTCAAATGATCAGGAATTGCGTTACCTGACTTCATTCAAACTCTCAAACGGCCATCGCGACCTCTGAGACAAACACAAGTTTCATCACCCCAAACAACTCGATTCCCTTGAGAATGCCAGCGGCAATGTTGCATTGCCGACTTCAGCCTCAAGCTCCTGTGGTTGGCGGTCAATTCGATCCCTGATGGTCTCTTACGGCTTCTGAAGTGCTCAGTTTTCAGGCGACGTCTCACTGTTATGGCAGAAACTGTCGGCTGTCGAAGTGAACTCCTCAACTCAGACAGAGATGGATTGTTTCCTAGCGAGGGAATAATCATCCGATCTGGTAGAAAACGTGTCTTTCTTTTCCGACCGGATCCAACTTTTCTGGAGAGGGAGAAAAAATTAGTTTTCCATCTGTGGACGGTGGTCTTTGGGACGCCTACTTTTCGGCTAACTATCCGTTCGGACTGTCCGTCTGACAAAACAGCAGAGACTTTGCCATTCAAAAACACTTTCTCAAGCTTCAAACCAGTGATGACATACGACCGTTTCATAAATTATTGCACAAAAAAGTTGTGCTATTTTCAAATGTAATTTTCGTGTTGAAGTTCTGGTTCAATTTTAATAAACGATATACCATATGAAACCTTATGTTCCATAGATTATTTTGCCATACATTTTACTTTCTTAAGTGGTCAGCTGTGGTCAGTGGGACTTCTGAAAGATAACTCAGCGTTTTCTTTGATGCAGGATTTTAACATAAAGTCGACAGAATTTTTCAATGAAAATTGACAGACAGTTTGAACTATCACTAAGTGTCATCATGATAAAGATTTCAAGATTCGTTGAATGTACAAAAAGATACAGTACAAATGATTTTAACCGAAAAAATGCTGCCAAAAGAGTCTAACATGATTTTTTCATTGATGAATATGCTCAATTTCAATAAACTTTATACCATGTGAAAATATGTGTTTAGTACTCTGATTTGGCAGAGCGATTAGGTTGTGTCTGGTCAGTTGTGGTCAGCAGACATACAAGAATGAATTTTTTCGCGTCAGATCAGTGATTGATTTTTCATTTTAGTGCATATTATTGTGCTACATAGGATCCTGCCTGGCATTTTTGGTATCAATTTCATCCTCTTGATCTCAGCTATCCCTTGGTGAAGTTTATTTTCTTTGGTGTTGTAAGGATATTTGACAATTCTACAAATTAGTTTTTTACACTTCTGCACTGTGATTACTAATCATTTCTTGTGAAACAGACATGGTCAATTCTCGCAAAGCCAGTAACACTTCGAAGCTTTTAGCAATGTGCATTTCATGTGATTTACAAATTGATGGTAACTTCATCACATGCAAAGGCTGCAAGAAGACTTACCATTGTAAGAAAGAGTGTTCGCCCAACATCGTGTTTTCGAACTTTTGGAAAATATCAAGCCTGCCCTTTCATGTGGTTCTGATCATATTCCAAGTGTTCTCTGGAAGAAGTTGGCTATTGTTGTTGCAGATCCTCTGACAATTATTTTTAACACGTGTCTCGAAAAAGCAGATTTGCCACACTTTTGGAAAATTGCTGATGTCATTCCAATTCCGAAAAGCTCCCCGGCCAAATTAAGTGAAGTTCGTCCAATTTCTCTTTTGCCACTTGTAGAGAGGCTCTACGAGCGCGAACTTATCAAATATAATGGACAATCATTTTTTTATCTAAGTTTGATAATCAACAATATGGGTACCGCAAAGGAAGCTCAACAACTTGTGCCCTGATAGAAATGGAGAATTATGTAACGGAATCTTTGCAGTATAGAGATATATCAGCCTGTCACATTCTTTCTGTGGACTTGGCGAAAGGCTTTGACAGAGTTCCACATGGCCTCGTAATTCGCAAGATGGCAAAGGACAATTTTAATAATTTCATACTGACTTTCACTAGTAACTACTTGAAATCACGATTACAGAGAGTACGTTGGAAGGGCCAAGTCACAGACCTTGTTGAAGTGAGTAGTGGCGTCCCTCAGGGATCATGTTTCGGACCTCTTATTTTTGGATACTTCATGGCCGATTTAACTTTGCCTGAGTCAATGGATATAAATATTATCAAGTATGCTGATTATGTTCTGTTGGTTGGTAAATTATCTAAAAATGATTCATGCAGCCCTCTTTATGAAGCACTGTCCTTTGTTAACGACTGGATTGATCAAAATGGTATGATTCTCAATAGAGAAAAGTGCAAGAAGATGTTTGTATCTCTACAGAATCCCAGTAGGTCGGACTTTTCTACTTTTCTGCTGGCAGGAGTTTGTGCAGTTCATAATTTCAAATTTCTTGGCATCACATTGGATCCTAAATTCAATTCGGACAGTCATGTGTCTGCAATATGCAAGAAAGCCTCTTCTCGTTTGTGTTTTTTAAGACAACTACAGCCATTCTTGTCTATGGAAGATACGATTTTGATATATAGGACTGTTTGAGGAGCATAATTGAATATAGTGCACCACTTCTAGTGGGATTGAACAGGACAAACAGTGATATTTTGGA
This sequence comes from Prostheceraeus crozeri, assembly GCA_907163375.1. Taxonomy (NCBI): domain Eukaryota; kingdom Metazoa; phylum Platyhelminthes; order Polycladida; family Euryleptidae; genus Prostheceraeus; species Prostheceraeus crozeri. The sequence goes on along the minus strand of CAJQUW010004751.1, from coordinate 32,659 downwards.
GAGAGTACAAAGCAGATCGCATCACATTATTTGTGGATCATCTAGCTGTTTGTTTAATAATTTTGTTCCCTTATCATATCGTCGTATCATGATTGCAATGGACCTTTTTGAGAAGTTATTGTGTGATGATTCCCACCCCTTGTACCATATTGCTCCAGAAACTTTGAGGTATTCAGGTAAACTGCGCATGCCGGTGTTACGAGATTCAGTTTCCCTAGGTTTTAGTTTCCGATCGGAAAATAAAACCATGGTTTTAGCTTCCTAGTAGGAAAATGATACCAGGTTTTATTTTCCTATTAGGAAACTAGAAGCCGCAACACCAGGGGAAAACCAGTGGGAAACTGAGACAGAGGGAGAGAGAGAACTATAACACCGGAATGCCTGTCAGTCTTGAGGGAAAGGTTTTTTCTTCCGTCGACGACTCGACTATATAATTTTGGATTTTTCAATGAAAGGAGGACGTGACCATTTTAGTAGTAAGTAAACGGCGAACACCCGACCGGCGCCCCCCCTCTGGAACGTTAGCCAGAGGTTGCGCTCTCCAAGGTGTCGTGGTGTGCCGGCCAGGCTGCGCGGCCGCTCCCATCGTGTTTCTCGTCAAACGTTGGGTGAACACCCGACCGGCGCCCCCCCCTCCCCTCGATAAAACGACAGACTGTCGTGGTGGACTTGGGCGACCGCCAGGTTTTGACTTGGTGCTATAGTGTGTTAGGATTTTCGTGAAATCTGATAAATTTTGTGTTGCAAATGGGATGTTTCGAGTGGAAGCAGTGCTCGGAGGACTTTGCAAATGTGATTTTTGGACTCAGTGTGAAATTCTGCATCTGTGGTGTGATTTCCAACTCAATCGGCGAGAAAAAATGTTCAACTTCGGAAAAACGACAGAGTTAGAATGTGGGTTGGTTTTGGGCTGTAGAGTCAAAACAAAGCAGCGGATGGGAAAACGGAGGCCAGATTCGGATTCAGCGTCAAATTCTGCATCTGTATGGTGAATTTGAAAGCAATCGGAGAGAAAAATTTTCGCTGACGTCCCCCCCCCCGGCACCGATCTTCCAACTTTGCTTCTAGTGGATGGATTTTGTCGTGCAATAGCTCGTTTGAAAGCTAAGAGCGAGACAAATTCAGTGAGAGAAACGGCTTGTCCATATCTGTCTTCGTTTAGATGTGAGACGCCATTTAAGATTTTGGGACATTGGCGAAAAAACGAGAGTTAGAATTTTGGACGTTTTGGGCTCCAGCGGGCGAACTAAGGCTCGGATGGGTAAACGGAGGCCAGATTTGGAATCAGCTTTATGTTATTGTCCAATGAGGATCATCATCCAATGAGAATCAAGCATTTCTATATAAATAGCGAGCCTTCCACAGTGAGAATCATTCCATCATTGAATCACACGAGTGACGGACGCACATTTTCTCTCTCTCTATTCTATTATCCAACTAAAATGGTAAGTCGCTACTTCCCTCCCTCTCCTCCGTTGAACGTAAGCTTAATACATACTTTTTCATTTCCAGGCATCTACTCCATCTGCTGCACTAGTAGGACAAAATGGCGGTCAAACGTTACAAGGTTCGCTACGATCAGATCATCTACAACTGAGGCCAGTGGAAGAAACAACCAAGGTACATAATCCTACACCGCTACAGCGTAAATTTAAACAAGTCTTGCGTTATGACGATCATAGCGTAGTACTCCAAACGGGAATGCTCCCTTCCACGGATGTCAAGATAATGCGCAATCAGTATGGGGACTACATACTGATCCCCGTGAGTCCGTACATTCGCCGCCAACTTGATGTTATTGAGGAGTACGTGACATTAAATATGGACATTCCTACTCCTCTTGCTCAAGAGTGGAAGGCGAGAGATGACAAGGATACTCCCTATAGAAAGATTTGGGATTGTAATCACATCTGCCTACCGGCATCACATTGGTGTACTTACTATAAGAAGGAGGGAGATCATTCAACATCCATTACATGCGACGACCTCGGAGAAGGTACTTGGGATATCCTTTTCAAAGTGAATGGGCTATATTATGGTCGGCACAAGGATAATAAAATAGCCTGTCTCTCCATGCATATGAAATCCATCCTATATATTCCAAAACCACCCAACGTGGATGACATAATTGATCAAATCCTTAACAGCAGTGGTGCGAAGCGCAAGTCGGAGAAGAATGCTACCTCAAAACGCAAATCAAAGAAGGAGAATTACTAGTCCTTTCCCAACTCTACCCTATGACAATTCGCTTATGTGCTTTGAGTGTCGTAGGCGTGGTCTTATTAGATACATTTTACTTCTTCGTTGCCATCATATCATTTGTGTATTTTGTCGTGAAAAGCATCGATGTAATTCTTCATTTTGTAATATGTTATAGAACGTTTCCTTAGATGTGTAAATTTCCGTTTTAGGCTTCTATCATCATTTTTATGGATTGTGAGGGTGAATCTGTACAGGAGCTCAGTGCTATTTCTATGAACAATTGGACATATCAGATTGTTAGTGTCTATCATCAACATGCCAACTGCGATCCCAATGTTGATCAATGGGCGAGAAAACACATTCATGGACTTAATCTGAAATATTTACAAGACTATGGCTTTTCTTGTGAAAGTGCTCTTCTTATTGACTTTAAACGAAGGTTAGCTGCTTTCAATGTTATACGCACCTTTTGTAATAATCCTGGTAAGGAGAGGAAAGTATTTCCCAATCTAATCATTGATGACATTTTGCTCCCGCCTTGGGATAGTAGAGTGAATCGACATTATCATGAAGTCACGAAACGTTTTAAGGATTTGTGTGTTCCTATTTTGTCTGTTCGTTGTAGTAGCTACGTTCATAACCAGTGCTTCTTTCCTCCTTACCTCAACACTGTGAAAGTCCTGTATGGTTATCATTGCTCGCTGTATGATAGTCACCAGCTGTATCTATTTTATCTGTTTCAAACCATTGATTTATAATGCATGCTTGTTACAGTTATTCAATAAATGTTACTATGAGAAGAGTTGTTGTTTTCATGCAATGGATGGGTTAGATAAAGGGCGATCATGTCTTTCTCAACCGACTGCGGAACATTACATTTTCATAGGCAAAGTTTAAAAGGAGCTGTTCAAGATTATGTGATAAATTTTCATAAAGATGAGACCGACATCGAAGCAGTGGTCGATGATGCTAGCACTCCATTTCTAGAGTTAATGAATACATTCTCTGATAGCATTGTCATGGCGCGATTAGTTGCGAAAATTAAGTTTAGTCATTTTGGAAAGGAAGAGGTGGAAACTCGCTCTTTCCATTTTGATTCTTATTCAATGGAAGTGGTAGATTACCCCACAGAATTTTTTAAAAGACATATGATAAAAATTGCTGAACGTCTTGACGCATTTAACCATCATGGTAGCAGTCTAGTGATTGAAGCCATTTCAGATATTCACATTAAACTTTCTATAAAGAAAAATTGAAAATGCAGTGGTACTTGATTGTAGCACAACTGGTTTTCGAGCTATGTCTGCTTACTCTCGAAGTATATTCCTTCTGTACATGTGTCTATTATTTAGAAAAGGCTAGCAAAATCATATCTTCAAAAAGACTTGCTATAGACGTTAACAGTAACGGTGAAACTATGTGTTGTGATGTATGTAAGCGAAAGGATGGAAATGAAAAGCGCATCTTCAAGAGATGTAAGCATGCTTTTTGCCAACGCTGTTTTATACGTAATTGCATTCAACTTTGCAAATGTAGCCACTGTGATATTGCTCATTTCGAGTGTCACTTATGTCGCAATAGTTAGTACCTATGCAAATGTGGTAAAGACAGGTTTTAGCGAAGACTAACACGGAAAATGGCGAAACGTAAAATGACGAAACGTAAAAGTCAAAAGTCTTCAAAGTTTTCTTCAGCCATTCAAGCTCTCCGACGAATGAAAGCAAATCAGCGATACAATGCTATACGACATGCTAACGATAAATTCATTCGTGAAATTATTTCTCATGTGAGAAAGTTGAGGACGAAGAAATTAGCACCAAAACAACGAAAGCTACTTAAGCGATATGCTACGAAATTGCGTTTCATCTCCAATCCTAAAGTCACCCTTCAAAGAAAGAGGAAAACTCTAACACAAAGGGGCGGTTTCCTTCCAGAGTTACTACCGATGCTAGCTCCTATCGTGGGCAACGTATTGGGTAATATCTTTGGCTCTAAACGTTAATTATGCAAATGTTGAATCTCAAAGTATTATAATGGATTTCAGACTTCAATGTGATAAAGTTCTGACTGTATTAGGTCCATCTCATGCAGGTAAAACTGCTTTCACGCTGAATTTATTGGATAAAAGAAGGGAGTTGTTTAAGGAACCCATCAATCGAGTGATTTGGTGTTATGGTATTTATCAACCGTCGCTGTTTCAGGAATTGCAAAGTCGCAACTTTATTCGACATGTAATGAGCCGCCAGAGGTGAATGTCGTTGTCACTTGCACTTGCTGCACCAGCTCTCACAATGAAACCCCTAAGCAATGTGAACACGATCGCAAAACCGCTCAAGCTAAATGCTGCAGTTGTTGTAAATGTAGAAAGGCAAGAAAGCAAAAAGATGAGAAGGAGGAAAAAGAGTCAGTCGTCATCGACTGAGCGTTTGAAGTCAATCTATTATGATGTAAAACATCCAGCAGGATTTGCATCGATCAAGAAATTATCAAAAGCGAGTGGTCTTCCACAATCACAAGTGAAACGATGGTTAAAGGGTCAGGCTACCTATACACTCCACAAACAAGCGAAAAAGAAATACCGCACCCGCCATTATCTTGTTCATGACATCGATGAACAGTGGCAAGCAGATTTGTGTGATGTCGCCTCCATTTCAAAACATAACTCGGGCAAAATTTTTATTTTAACCGTCATTGATATTTTCTCGCGTTATGCGTGGGCTCAACCTTTAAAAACTAAAGAAGGTAAAGGAGTAGCAAAAGCATTCCAAACAATTTTTCGAGGTCGCATTCCAGTAATGGGCAAAAGACCGTTCCAGGCCACCACAAAATCAGAAAAAATAGTATCTTTAAAAACGACATAAATTCATGAATTTGAACCCTTTTTCAGGTTTTTAAGACCTAAATACATGAATTTAGTCCATTCAAAAAGTACCATTTTTCAAAAATGGTACTTTTTAAAAACGACATAAATTCATGAATTTGAACCCTTTTTCAGGTTATGAAGACCTAAATTCATAAATCGGCTAAAGCCAGAGGAGCTTCGCTCCGATTTGGGCGTTTTTAAAAATACCCAATTTTTCAAATTTTTCAAAATCTCAAAATTTGAGAATTACAATCGGGCGAAGCCCTAGAACCTTCGGTTCGATTTTCACCCTCGCCAAAATCATGTCCGTTCCAGGACACCGAAAATCATAAAAGTTGAGAATTTCAAATTCATGAATTTTATCCATCTTTCAGGTTTTTAAAATATATCATGTGACTAAAAATATTTGAAGGAATTGACATATTCTTAACAATAAGTTTAGGTACTTTTACAATTGTCATTCAATTGTAGAGAACATCTGCTTCCCGCATTTAAGAATAAAATGCATTTCAGTGTAAGGAGCTTTGTCCTCCAACTCAAACATTTGAAAGGAAACAATGTATGAAAGAACAAACAGCTGCTACTACTCTGTGAAACAATGACATTTTAATTGTACGTTAGGCGAGTTGTTTTAAATTCTTGTTAGTGCGTCAGCACATCCGTATGACGTTAAGATATCTGCCAGCTGTACTGTTTTCATTTATCTCTCTCGTCTGTCATTGTATCGTGTGCTCAGATTGTTGTGATATTATTTCAATCAACACTTATCATCTGCTTGCTCTCATCGTTCCGCTATCTTTAATTACGTTATTCTTATATTTTGAACATAGTGATTTGTACTAATTTATCCGTCAATCATGAGTCAAGCAGTCGTTGAACAACAAGCCAACATAGCAAAGGTACTTCCAGAGTTCTTCAAAAATATTGCGGATTTGTTCATTCCATCGGAGAAACATTCTGAATACTTTTCGTATATAGACCAGCAAGTGAAGAAAGCGCCTCTACTCTTCAATCCTGACGCTATACGTTCTGCTCGAAAAGCATACAAAGAGCAACATAAAATCGCAGCCAGAGCAAAGAAGGAAGCAGCACTTCCCTTCAGAATCGAAACATTTACAAAACAGTTGAAGGAAAGTGTTGTTGAACGTCATACATTCATCGAATCAGTGGAATATTTTACAGAACCGGCGGGGGACATTTCAACGACAGTGAATTCTTTGAAACAACACTTGAAATACGAAAAACAAAGCCATCTTTTGAGTGTCACATGTAAAATTTTTATTGGAAAACACGCAAATCATATATTATCCTTGTGTGAGAATAATAAAGCAGATTTCACATATCTCTTAAAACATAACAATATTAACTTTTCACGAACTGAATTGAGTTTCGCAATGAAGTTGGCAAAACTGGCAGATAAATATCAGACTCTTTGTAGAGTCTCGCTTCCTATACGACTGTTAAAAACTAATCTTTCAATCTTGGAGCAGTGTCTTTCACAAGATGAGGGTTTTTGGAATAATTGATTATTCAACCCTTCTGTTTTAAATGCAATGTTATTTCCTCTTGCACATGTAAATAAATAGAGTGTTTCATCAATGAAACCTTGTCCTCGCGTGGACAGAAAACCCATTGTTTAGAAAATTTGTATCTGTCGGTTTTAAATGCAATGTTATTTCCTGTTTTAAATGCAATGTTATTTCCTCTTGCACATGTAAATACAATAGAGTGTTTCATCCAATGAAACCTTGTCCTCGCGTGGACAGAAAACCCATTGTTTAGAAAATTTGTATCTGTCGGTTTTAAATGCAATGTTATTTCCTGTTTTAAATGCAATGTTATTTCCTGTTTTCAATCATTTTCATTATGTTGTTATATGCAATGTTATTTCCTGTTTTAAATGCAATGTTATTTCCTATTTTAAATGTAATGTTATTTCCTGTTTTAAATGCAATGTTATTTCCTGTTTTAAATGCAATGTTATTTCCTGTTTTCAATCATTTTCATTATGTTGTTATATGACGTCATTTTTCTCTCATCCAATGAAACCTTGACCTCGCGTGGACAAATTTACATGTAGTTCAATGTATCCAAATTGAATGTATGCAAAGTGGTTGTAACCAAATTGAAATATCCATGTGTTGTTTTTAATTTCTCATTTACGGGAATATAATAGAAACATTGTATCTTCTATAAAAATGAGAAACATTAGAGACATTCTAAAAATATACAGCAAACAAAACCACATTAAATTTCGATTTAAATGAGATTGCTAAGCAATTGGGAATAAAGAATTTTCACATATTGATGAGTAATGAATTACTATTGATAAAAGATGAGCGAAACACCAACTCTACTGCTACAATGCAACAATGTAACGTTTAAATTTAGATTAAATTAAATCATTTCAAAATTGAATAAGTAGTAAGGAAAGACATCATTAGAGACCAGTTTTAAATCAATACCCCCCCCAAGTAGTAAGGAAAGTCATCATTATAAAAATGTTTTAAATCAATACCCCCTTCTGACTAAGTAGTAAGGAAAGACATCATTAGAGACCAGTTTTAAATCAATACCCCCCCTCTGTCTTCTAGGGGTCCCTTAAGAAATTTTTTTATTATAAAATGAGCAACATAAATGAGTTTTTTAAATTATATGGAACACAGACAACAACGAATTTCGATTTAAATAAGATTGCTAATCGATTAGGAATAAAGAATTTTCACATATTGATGAGGGATGAATTACAATTCCTAAAAAATAGGCCAACAGGAACCTTCAGTTCCCGGAACAAAGTTCCATCAATAACTGTAAATTTCATAACAAATCTTCATACGTCAAATGAAAAAGGTGTACATTGGTCAGTAGGCGTTAAAAATCATCAGCAGAACTATTATTTTGACCGCCCGGAGGCTGAGAACTATTATTTTGATTCATACGGTTTGCCCCCTACAAATGAAGTAAAAGAATTACTTGGAACGGGAACATACAATACGTTTCAAATTCAAACACCAGGCACTACCTATTGTGGACAATTATGTTTATACGTTTTGTACAAATTACAAAAAGGAGTACCATTTCTAGATATTATGTTAGAGTTAAACAATCTATAACTCAAGCGAAGCTAGCTAAAGCGCCACCTAGAGGTTAAAGCTCTGTTTTCTGTAATTCATTTTGATAAAAACGGCCTCTGATATCCTCATTATCTAAATCTTTAATTTCATAAGTAATCGGATAACTTTGATTTACTTTAGAAACTTCAAATATTTCTTTAGTCCAATAACCAACAAAGCCTTTTTCAAATTTATTCTTATATTTAAATATTCTAACTCTATCTCCAATTTTAAATTTCGGCTTAAGTTTCTGCAAATTCGGATTACTCTCATTCGAATAATTATTCTCGAATATTTTCTTTCGTATTAAATCAGGGTCGACAGAAGCATTCTTTGGGGTTTCTTCAATACCTGAATGAACTTTATTATTGTACTGCTCTACAATTCCTGGTAATATTTTTAACCATTTCTGATTTCCTTGCTGAGTAAATTTCTTGAAAATTTTATTTTTTAACGTCCGATTGAATCTTTCTATCACTATAGCTTTTCCTGCGTTTTCAGTTGAATAAACAATTTCAAATATTGGCTGAACGTTTCGGTTATAAAATTCCGACCCTTTATCAACAAACAATTTTTTTGGCTTTCTATTACTTTCTTTAAAGATTTCTTCAAACGCATATTTAACTGATAGACCACTTTTATTTTTTAAAGGTTTTACCCAAGCGTATCGTGTATATAAATCTATAACTGTCAATGCGTATTTGTAGTCCCTTTCATTCGGCATATGAATAAGATCAGCACTCCAAATATCATCTTTATTAAATACTTTTACTTTTAATAAATATTTAGGCTTTCTATATTCTTTATGAATTTCAGATGCATAAACGTCTGAATTATGATTTTCATTTAAACCCTGACCGAATAATATTTTAGCTTGTAAAGCTTTCTTAACAAACATTCTTTCAATTCTTTCTCTAAAGGAAGGATTTTGAATACTATCTAATTCTTGAATCATTTTCTTATCAGCTGCATGTCGAGAACTTAGATCATGATTTCGATAAGCTAAATCATGCATGTAAGCGGCGGCATCTACTCTATTTATTGGTTCTTCACCTGGTTTCGGATTATTATTCTCATCTAGTCTTATATCTAATCGAGTTCCTGGACCGGTATATGAATGACCAGGAAGATGTTTTTCTTTCGAATATTTACTCCAAATAAATCCAGGAAAGTTTTCTAATGTTTTTTGTATATCACCACCGAAGTGGTGTGGAACTTTGTTCTTGTCACCTCCAATATGCTGACAGTTTGAGTTTTTATTTTTGTTTAATAGATAATTCAATAAATCTAAATTAGAAATTTTTAATTTAATTAAATTTTCGGAATTTTTAGAATTCATTTTAAAAGATAAAAAAATTTAAAAGATAAAATAAATAATTGTTTTACCGAAAAGAACAAAAGGTTTGAGGTTATTACTTATCCCTACTAGGATTAGATATATTCCAGAACCATCTTTAGTTTCTTTATTCAATTAAATAACAAACATTGTGGAGATATTTTTAGAACATCGTTTTTTCATCAACTAATTTTAATTTACTAATAAAATTAATCTACTACTCTTTTCCATTCGGGCGAAGACCTGGAAGACATCTCTATGTCCCTTACTAGCAAATTCTTAAACTCCCTGTTATGGCCGTTTTTGTTCTTCTAATGCGCCTTCTCTGATTTATTTTTATTTTACTGCTTGGACGAATACCAGCTGTTCACCTGAACACTTCCTGGTAGCTGCTTATGCCACCTATTATTAGGGGAAGGGAATTAATGGGGAGAATCCCGCCATGCTTATCTTCTTTTGTAATTGAATATTCTCTATATTGGTTTACTTATGTAATACTTTTTTGTTAATCGTATAGTTTTTAGGGGTATTTTGTCAACAATATTACGAATTTAATTCAACAGTTTTATTATTAATATTACTTTTCGCTGGCGACATTTTTAATAAAAAAATTTAAGTTATCAAAAATTTAAATATATTCTAGTTATGAAAAAATGTTTAAGTTAAGAAATTTTTTTATTAGTTAGTATGAAAAATTTTTAAGTAAGTATTTTTTTAAGTTAACAAAATTTAATCTATTTCTTGTTATGAAAAAAATTAATTAATCGATTAAGTCTTGGCTTTTAACTATCGGAGCGAAGCGCTCTCTGGCTTAGCGATCCTAAGCATTTCCCATAAGAGTACTTCATAGAATATTTTCTCTTTTCTAGCAATAAAACCATAAGCCATCAATGAAAGTTGTGGAATCTTTCTTTTCCAATATTAATTGTTACAGCACACCATTTTTAATATATCTTCAGATTGTGCACCTTAAATCGAAAGGAAAAATTGGATATAAATGTCTCCAATCTCAGAGTTACTTGTGGTTACTCCATATTCTATACACAAGATTTCTATAAGAATATATCTTCCATAAATTGATTATTGGTATATCGAATCTTAATGGATCAATTTTGGATGATATCGAGTTGATTTAATGAAAACTTGTCAATTCGAATTGTATTCATATGAAAAATAGTATTGTTCTTATCAAAACTTGGAGATTATTTCTTTGAAAATGTTAGTAATACATATCTTGGGGTGAATCGCGTTCTAGTAAAATGCCAGTTAATCTAGTTCGGAAAAAGTTACTGAACCTAGCAGTACGCTTTAGAAAAATTTAACTGGAATTGGTTTTTTGGTTAGTATTTAATCTTTTTGCAATAGCTGTTTCAACCTCTTAAACTAGGAGTTAATATGCGTAATCCACCATTCAAGTCTATCAATTTTTTAAAATATGCTTTTTTTTCCTGTTTTGCCAAATAAAAAGATTAATTCATTATTTGCCGTACGATGGAATTTATTAATTTAATTTTAAATTGATATGCTATTTTGTTCATAATCTAATATCCGGAATAATGGAGACAATGACCAATTTACTGTACTGTTTACTTTTCTTGTTAAATTCACGTCTTTCTTTATATGCATCATTATTTGTTTTTTTTTTATGTTTTGCAATATTTTCTACTTCTTTCGCAATTCCTGCGGCATCTGTTCCAGCGTGAGTTAAATCATCAATAAATTATACCATCATTAGTTCAGGAAACCAACCCTTCGAATTTCATGCTTTTTATTATTTTCACCAATTGTTATACAAATCTAAGCATTGTATCAATTACACCTGGGGAATCACTTATTGTTTCCTATATTTTGAGTTGCAACATCTAAACGCATTTGTGTAAATAAACTTGGAAAAAAATTATTTCTCTAGTGTATATATTATCGGTATCTGGTAATTTGGGTGTTGGTAAAATTTTGCATCACTATATATAAAGAAATTTTCACAGTGTAAAAATGAATCAGGTAAATATAAATAGCTCTGCTGATTATCAACTTCAAATGACTTATATTCACCTCCAGTGTTTACTCTACTGGTAAGATCCGGGAGGATTTCATTAGCAATTCTCTTTTATACAGTCATTCTTTTTTTATGATTGTAAACTGACGTGAACGGAGGTAATCATCTAATCTAAATTTATTTCGATAAGCGAAGGCATTTTTATAAGAAATAATTTGACTTTTTGTTTTTCTCACGGACAGAAAAAAACGAGAAAAAAAATTTTTACTAAAATATAATTTTAGAATTTTACTAAAAAATTTTATAAAAAAATTTTTAGAAAAAAAATTTACTTAAATATAATTTTAGAATTTTTGCTTAGACCAGCTCCGCTACAGCTTTGCTGGTTTAGACCGAAGGTTGCTGCTCACGCCATTACCTCTTATTTTTCAATTGTTTTTTTCATTATGTTTACTATTAGACGGAGCTCCGCTCCTCAAGGTTTCACCCTCTACAAGCTATTGTTAGCAATTTTGTTTTTTGTTTCATCTGAAAGTTTTTTTAATTTTTTTAGTTCTCAGAATCCATTCTAGCGTTTACGAATAAGCTTCTAGTTGTTTTAATTCGTTTTTTGTGACTTAACAGATTTGATATTGCACTAGCGTATCTACCGTATAGCTGAGCTGCTCCTTTTGCTAGCAGATGTTATCAAATCTTTATTATTTTTTAATTAGAGTTAACGATACTACCAATACCAGAAAAGATGCCATCTCCTTCGCTTTTTGGACGGCACCTGCGGTGCCTAGGAACTTTTGTGTGTTCGACAGTTTCTACACTATTTTTACATAATGGTACACAGGTAAGGCTTTCATAGATGGTTATGAGCAATTTTATTATTTGATTGCAAAATGTTTTAAGATTGTGTTTATAAATTGGATAGGATTTTTGTTTAGGATTGATAATTTGACTTTTGGGAAAAATATCTATTGGTTAGTAACCTGAGGACCTTGGTCCGATCGGCTAAAGCCTCGAGAGGAGCTTCGCTCGATTGGTTAGAGGTAACTGAGGACCTGTGGTCCGTTTAAGATTAACGTTTGTGACATGGACAACAACTTCGAGATAAAACTTTATTAATTGCTTGTTGTCACTTTATCTATTTGCGTCAAGCAGCGTGGTGATGTTACTTTAATTTCTCTTCTATTAACTTGCATTTTATGCTGATTAATCTTCAAACGCTCGTTTTAAGAGCATTTAACTTAATTTTAAAGAACATCTAATTGTCTTTTTAAACAGAATCTAACTGTTCTTTATATTTCTTTAGAGGTTTTCTTGTTAAATTTTTCTTTTAATTCATTTTCTAAATTGATTTTTCAGAGTTTCTTATTTATAACTTTTTGATTAAGTGAGTTTACTTCATTTATTATTCTATTCATCTTTTTCATTTGTTGAGTAATTTTAGAACTTAATTCATTCAACACTTTTTTGGAATGTAGTTTGTAATGCTTTAAATTTTTTTTATTCTTTCAGGTAGTTTTTCTATTTATCTTTCTAAGTGTTATTTTTAACATTTTTTATCTGATGTTTATTGTTTAATTACAGCAGATTTTATAATTTATAGATGAGTAATATTAATACTTTTGGATTTTTATTGTTCAGAAATCTTTTTAAAAAGTTTTGCTTATATTCTGCTTCTAGCTCTCTATACTTTTTTATCATGTTTTAATAATTTTTCGTTTAATGATTTGTCTTAAGTTTTGAGCAACCTTTAATTCATCATCAGTGGAACCTAAAACATTTTTTTAGTTTTTATATATTTTTCCTTTAAATCATTGATTTGGTGTATCAACATAATTGTTTTATTTGTTAACTCTGTATTTTGTTGCAGGAAGAAATAGAAAGATGTTAATGGACCAGATAAAAGTCTCCAGTGTTTCATGATATATTTTTCTTTCTCTATTTTCTATTCACGATTATTCGGGATATATGCAACTCCACCAACATTTGGTAACATCAATTTTTTAACAATAAAAAAATAAAATTTTTCTAAAAAAAATTAAAAAATAAATTTTTTCTAATAAAAATAAAAAAATAAAATTTTTTTCTAAATAAAAATAAATGATAAATTTTTTCTAATAAAAATAAAAATATGGAAATCCCAAATTTAAAAAAATCATATTCACCCGCATCATCATGTTCTTCTTATTCGACGAGATCAACGGGATTTGAAAATAAATGTTTTGATAATAATAATAATTAATACTATTACTAAAATCATGTTATAGATGTTAATATTTTATTTTCTATTACAAGGCACCACGAAATTAAAAACTAGGAAAAAAAAGAAAAAACGCCCCCCCTCCTCCGTCTCTACCCCCCCGCACCTCCCTCCGCCTCCCCCCCCCGCGCCTCACACCCCCCACCGGCTCTCACCACCCACCGTAAAATATTTAGAGAACGGACCTAAAGGTTTACCTTCTATATAAAGCTAACTATTGTTTATTTCCGGGGGATCCATTTATTTAAATTTTATGGAGATTGTATAGTAAATTAATGATGTAGCTTATGTTGAATTAAACTAAAGAAAAATATGGTTATTAATAGGTCATAATAATGGTGTATGGATTTAATGTAGATGCAGTTTTTCACGATTAGATTAATACTGGAGTGGATAGAAATAAAAAATTATTATGTATTATCAATATCAAAGGAATTAGTTAAAAAATTAAAAATCGTTTTCCAAGGAAAAAATTAGAGTATTTGTTGATGAACAAAAACCAATATTAATATTCATATCGAGAAGTAAAAAAATAATGAAGAATTTATTAGTGTCAAGTTTTATTATAGAGACACAATTATAAACAAGAATACATTAGAAATGCCGCAAAGATATGTTGATGATATCTTATATAGGATTATATTCACAACTTAAATATTAATTTGTTAAAAAAAAACTTATATAAAGGTTTAGCTATACAACAAGAGGAAAATTTATATGTGGGACTTCACCTTTATACTATTTAACAATGACCATAATTTATATTCATAATAAAACGAACTGAAGGTTCTAGGGCTTTGCCCGATCTTAAAGAATCTTATGATAATAATGATGATTCTGGTAAACATCTGAAAATGTGTAAATGGTAAAAAAGATTATAAAAATATTAGTAATTATTAAAAATTTATCTAAAATTTCATTTTCTTACAATTGAAAATAATAATGATTTGATTTCTATCATTTTGTGGTATGTGGGTATAGTTGAAGATGTGTTAGACAACTATGCGTCGGGTCTACAAAATTTAAATTAGGATTTACATCTAAATCAATTTAAAAATTTTATCAGCTTTAATTAAAAACTAAAAGTGGATTCAGATTATTGGTGGTGTTATTAAATTTTCCAATAAAGAGATCAAAGGACCAATATTTTTCTCTTATTATATTATTATCAGATAAACAGATGTCTTTGTGGTTTTGGGTTTATGTTTTGTTGGTTTGATTTTGTGAGTTGGTTTTTGTTCTGTTGTTGTATTTATGTGTTCTTGTATTGTGCGTTCTGTTGGGATTGGTGTTGTTTTTTGTGTGTAATTTTTTTTTATTTTTATTTTTTTTTTTTTTTTTTTTTTTTATTTTTTTTTTTTTTTTTTTATTTTATTTTTTAATTTGTGTTATTTTAGTTTTTGTTTTTGGGATATTATTATTGGTATTTGTTTTTTGTATTTTGTTGTATTTGTTGTGTTCTTTTTTGGTTGTTATTTTTTGGTTTTTGTTTTGTTTGTTTTGGGTGTTTGTATTTTTTTTTTTTTAGTTTTTTATTTTTTTTGTCTTTGGTGTTGTTTTTATTTTTTTTTTTTTTTTTTTTTTTTTTTTTTCTTTTTTTTTTGTTTTTTTTTTTTTTTTATTTTTTTTTTTTTTATTTTTTAATTATTATTTTTTTTTTTATTTTTTTTTTTTTAATTTTTTTTTTTTTTTTTTTTTTATTTAATTTAGAGGTTAGATATTCCATAAGAGAATGGTATCTATCATGGGGCAGGGGGCATCCTATACAAAAAGTGTAATTTATGATGATGATGAAGAAACATTTATGATTTGATGAGAAGAACAATTTATGATGATGATGAAGAAACTGATTTATGTATGATGATGATAGAGATCAAATAGTTAGTGAAAAAAAATTTAAATTATCTTTTGATAAAAACAATTATATGATGAAACTTAATAAGTATAAAACATTAATATGATAAAACTTAAATATGATAAATACTTAATGTGTTAAAGAAAAAAAATAACTAAAGAACGTGAAATATATAATAATATAAAATGACACTCAAGTCCTTGATATTAGAATGTTTATAATCTAAATATTAAAACACAAATTTTTCCTTTAAAAAAATAAAAAAAAAATGGAAAAATACCAAGTTTTATTGTGTCTTATGTAAAAAAAAGTTGCAAACAAAAGAAGTTATCAATCTCATTTAAATAGTAATTGCATTTACAAAATGTAGAACGAGTTGATGAAGGAAATATATTAAAATTATATAGTTATAAAAACTATCTAGAAACATTGCCTGACTGATATAAAAGTTAAAAAAATGTTTGATGATTACTCACATTCGGAAATATAAAAAAGTTTTTTAATAGTGATGAAGATGAGACTACATTGTGACAAACGATGGTTCTAGGGCTTCGCCCGTACCAGATGGAAGATATTTATTTAGCGATACTGATGAATTTAACGAAATAGATGAATTTGATGAAGCCTTAGCAAATATAAAATATTTATTTAATCAGTCTTTTTGAATATAATGAAACCGATGAAACTTTTTATAATGTATTAACAAACTTTTATAATATATTTAAGAAATCTTTCAAATGTTATATGAATGTAGAAGTACTTTATACAAAAAATGAACCTGATGGAATTCCTGAAGAAATAATACAAGGACATTTTACAAATTCACAAGAAATTCATAATGTAAATGATATACAAACCATATTTGAATCGATGATACTTAAATTAGAAAATTGTATAATTGAAGCCCAGTTACGTGATGGGGATCTGTGAAAGATGGTTGGAGAAGAGTTGTTTGTTAAAATACTATCTAAGAAAATAGTAATTGATAAAATATAAAAATAATACTGGTGGTAGTTATGTTCCTTTGCTTTCAGTTCACCACAAATAATCAACATAAAAAATGAAGATGATTATTGTTTTAGGGGGGGAGCTGTGAGTATTATAGCACATTTACATCCTGCAGAATATCAATATTGACAAGAGGGGAGAATGACTAAGTCATTATAATAAAGAAGAATACATAAATGAATTTGATCTTTCTGATGGCTTAGATGAATTTCCATATGATAATATTAGGTTAATAAAGTTTCATAAAAAGAATAAAAATTTATTTGAAGTAAATGTTTTTGAATTAAATGTGAATTATGTTTCTATTGGTAAAATTATTCCACTTTACTCAGATTCAAAAAAATTTTATTTGAATAATAAAAATTTATGTCAATCAGAAATAGTATATAATGATAGAGGAAATTACATGCATCATAATATTTTTTACCAAGGAAATATAATATGTACTGAAAAATTTGAACTTGTTAAAACCACTATCACCAATAATGATAAATCACAATAATTATAAAGGACGTACTGATGATTATAATTACAAATATTCATCTTTATCTTCAGAATACCAACAAAAATTAGAAAATTTAAATAAAAGTTTACAAAAATGTAAAATAGATTATCAACAACAAACAAAAATGTTACTACAAGAATATCACCATAAATATCAAAATAAGATAGAAACAATTCAAAAATTAAATGAAGAAAATAATAAAAAATTAAATAATGAAGAATTAAATAATGAAGAAAATGAAACCAAACAAAAAATAAATGAATGTTTAAAAAAATGTCTACAACAATATAAAGAACAATATGATAAAGAATATATTTATCAGCTACAAATATTAAATCAAAATTATCATCAAAATACATTTAATATTACAAAATAAATTAATGAAACGCATGAAATATATCAAGATAAATTTGAAAAACTAGAACAGTCAAAACAACCAGCACAAGCGAATATATTATATTATCAGGGACATTTTATATTGTGTAAAGATGTTTCTATATTTACAAAAACTTCAGATAATAAAAATTTTCCTTGTCTTCAATGTATGACAAGTTTTAGAACTTTAGAAGAAATGAATAGACATTTGGAGAATTGTCAACAAAATGAAGCAGTCAGAAACACTTTTCCTAAAGATGATTATTTAGAATATAATAAATGGTATTTTAAAAATAAAGTACCCTTTACTATTTATTGTGATTTTGAAGCATATAATGTTAATATGACACAAAATCAAACGGAAAGTTCCAGGGCTTCACCCGATTCTGAAAATTATAATTCTGAAAATTATAATTCTGAAAATTATAATTCTGAAAATTATAATTCTGAAAATTATAATTCTGAAAATTATAATTCTGAAAATTATAATTCTGTAAAAAGTGGCCGCAGAAAGAAGTGCACCTGGAAAAAGTTCAACTGAACAAAGTAAAGAAAAATATTTATTTGAACAAAAACCATTATGTTGGGGAATGTACATTCATTCGAATTATCCTGAATTATTTAAATCAGAATATTTACAATACTATGGTGAAGACAGTTCAGAATATGTTTACAAAGAAAGTAGAAGAATTAACAAGGACTTTTTTCACAATTGCTTGAAACAAATAAACCAATGATGCCATTAACGGATGAAGAAAGAAAAGAATTTTATGATGAAATAAATTGTTATTACTGTGGAAAATGTTTTATAAATAAATATAAAACTGGCAGAGGTAGATATATTAAATAAAGTAAAAAGATCATGATCATCTAAATGGATTATATAGAGGTGCAGCACATAATTCTTGTAATCTTAATGCTAACAAATTTAAATATAACTTTGTTCCTTTATATTTCTATAATGGTTCTAAATATTGATTTCCATCTAGTAATGAAAGATTTATTTTCATCTGAAAAATTACAACAACAAAAAATAAATGTACTATGTAAACAAGAAGAAGAATATTTTTCAATGCAATTAGGTTGTATTAGAATTTTAGATGCATTTAGATTTTTTACTCCTTATTCATTAGATGTTATGGGAAAAACTTTGAAATCTGAACAATGTAAAATATTTAATAAATATAATTTAAAACCTTTAAAAGGAATATTTCCGTATGAGTACATAGCCTGCGGCTCACAGTCGAAGACTGATATAACTGGAGATAAAACCTGTGGTTCACAGTCGAAGACTGATTTTAATTCTGTGAATAAAATTATGGAAGAAGAACAACTTCCTCCAATAAATAAATTTAAATCAACATTAAAACAATCACAATTATCTGAAGAATACTATGCAGAAGCTGAAAAAAATTGGAGAGAGTTAAATTGTAAAACAATGTATGATTATACAATGAAATATCTACAGATAGATGTATTAATACTAGCTGATCTTTTCGAAAACTTTCGTGATATGTGTTTAGAATATTACGGAATAGATCCATGTTATTGTTATTCTACACCAGGTTTAACATGGCTAGCAGGATTAAAACATACTGGTGTTCAAGACGATGGCTCTAGGACAAAGTCCGTTAAACTTAAACATTATAAAGAAAATACATATGATAATTTATTATTTTTTGAATCTGGAATTAGAGGTGGAGTTTCATCAGTTTTAGGTAATAGATATGTTAAATGTTATAATAAGAAAGTAAATCCACAAGAATATGGAATAATGAAACCTTTATCTCCAGAAGAAAAAGAAAAAATATTAGAAATTTTTCGAACGAAACGAGAAGGAGTAGAACGTGAAAAAGCAATTGATGAATTCATGAGAGAAAACTATTTGTTATATTATGATTTTAATAGCTTATATTCTTCTTGCATGATACAAGAATTACCAACAGGTGAGATGACATGGTGTAATAATCTTGATTATCAAAAAACATATGATGGAAATCGTAATTCTGGTTATATATATGAAGTTGATTTTAGTATACCCTGATTATATAAAAGATTGCAACAAAATATTATCCTTTCTGTCCAGAAAACAAAATTCCCAATATAGAAGATTTTTCAGATTATCAAAATCTTTAATTCCTAAGAAATATAGGCCAACAAAAAAAACTTATGTTAACACAAAGCAATAAAGGAAAGTATGTTGATGAAGGAAGAATGCTAGATTGGTATTTAGATCATGGAATGATTCTCACAAAAATTCACCGGAAACTAGTGTATAAAAAATCTAAAATGGTTAAAAGATTATATTGAGTTCAATATTGAAAAACGCAAAATATCTAAAAGAAATAAAGATGATTTTGGAAACGTGTTCTTCAAATTAATGAATAATGCATTTTATGGTAAGACTTTAGAAAATGTGCGTAATAGACAAAATATTGAAATAGTTTATGATAAAGATAGGTTTCAAAATTTAACAAGGAAACCTACATATAAAAGAACTACTAGATTTAGTGATGAACTATGTGCTGTACATTTACGTCGAATTAGCGTAAAACATGATAAGTTTAATTTTATAGGTTTCACTATATTAGAATTAGCTAAACTATTTATGTATAGTTTTATATATGATTATTTAGCACCTGCTTATGGCAAAAACTATAAATTACACTTTACAGATACCGATTCTATTTTCTTAGAATTAACAGTACCATTATGGTTCTTCACTAGATAAAGAAATTAATAAATATAAAAGATATTTATTCATCCTTCTGATTTATGTAAAGTAAAAGATGAACTAGAAGGAAATGAAAATTTCATAACAGAAGCTATATTTCTAAAATCTAAATGTTACTGTTATAATACAACTAATAATATTAAAACACATAAAACATTAAAAGGAATTTCAAAGGCATCAGTGGCTAATCAAATAACATTTCAAGATTATAAAAATGCATTATTTAATACTGAAATAAAAACAGCATGTAATTATAGACTTAATTCAAAAAAACATAAAATGTATTTAAAAGAAGAACATAAATTAGCATTAGATCCATTTGATGATAAAAGAAAAATTTTACCTGATGGAATAACTACTTTACCTTTTTAATTTTCTAATTTCTATTTTCTAAATATAACAATATAAACAATTAAAAAATATAAAATATTATAAAATAAAATAAAATAATAATATAAAATTATCATATAAAAATGGATAAAGTTAGAGCTGATAATTTTAAAAGAATAAAACAATTAGACGAATTAATAAAACAAAGAAATATTATGAAAGAAAATCATCTTCAACATAGAATGACAAAAGCTGGTATTCAATCTGTATGTTTGATAAATTAAATTAACTGAAGAAGTAAAAAACTGATTATGAAAAAACTGTCGAACCATTTAAAACTCTGAAAAGGAACTTAATGAAAAACGTGTTGATATAGCGGATCCTTGTACTTAAAACACTATTAGATGACTATGGTTTATTAGAGGCAAACATAGATAAAAAATTACCAAAATCTATGGTTATTCGAACATTCTACTTTCTTTTTAGATAAAAAATTATTTGCAAGATTTTATCTTGGTGGTAAAGAAATATTTCCACAACCTTTACGAGGATTAATTTTTACGCCAGATAAAAAACCTATTAGTTTAGATAGAAATTTTGTTGATCTTTTAAGAGGAGCAGATTTAAAAAATTATGCTGTAGAAGATCTAATAAAATATAAAACTATATTAGATAGAGTAGGTGTAGTAAAATCTCTAAGACGTTATAAACAATTAGAAAATTTATTATCAACGGGAGTTAAAGTAGGGAAAGGTTTATCTGAAAAACAGAAAACAGAAACAACTGTATTTTTACCAGATGATCCACAAGAATTACTAAATAGATTAAATATTTTAATATCGGCAATAAAAGGAGGACATAATTCTAGTTTCAATGAAATTCATGCTATATTGAAAAGACTGTTAGAAAAGAAGATTCTAAATGAAGAGGATTATAAAAGTATAACCGGACATCTCTGATGTCTTTAAGGGCTTCGCCCGTAGCTGAAATATGTTGTTTCTAATTTTTATCTATGATTTTTATTCATGATTTTTATCTATGATTTTTATCTATGATTTTTATCTATGATTTTTATCTATGATTTTTATCTATGATTTTTATCTACGATTTTTATCTAACATTTTTATCAATAATATTTATTCAAAATTTTAACTAAAAATGTGTTCAGCAGATTTAGACAAAATTAATAATCATTTAGAAAATCTAACAGAGATTTTGGGTTCATCAAAATTTAGTACGACGTTAAAAATTATAACAACTACTTCATCACACACTTGTAATTTAGAACCCATTCTACATTTAGAACAAAATAAAAATTATCAAATTGGCATTGACTAGTTTCTCTACATTTAACACTATTCAAAACGTTATCAAAGATGTGAATGATCAATTTAGGATATTCTACTGATAAAGCAAAACATGGAAAAATACTAACTTTTCTTCCTGGTTCTTACGAAGTAGTTTTGAAACAATATCAAATGAAATTAAGAGACATTTAGGTATATCATTTAAAGATAAGAAACAATTACATTTTGCAGTTGAACCGGCAGTTAATAAATTTTCTCTTACTTTAGACGAAAATCATCAAGTTGATTTTAATCATGATAGATCATTGTCAA
Organism: Prostheceraeus crozeri; assembly: GCA_907163375.1. NCBI lineage: Eukaryota > Metazoa > Platyhelminthes > Polycladida > Euryleptidae > Prostheceraeus > Prostheceraeus crozeri. The sequence goes on along the minus strand of CAJQUW010004751.1, from coordinate 10,469 downwards.
AGCTATTAGGATTTAATAAACAAACTTAAAGTCAAGGTTATCATTTAGGTGAGAAGATTCCAAAAATAACTGAAATAAATTCAATTGTTGTACATTGTGACATTATTGAAGGAGGATATATAAATGGTAAATTATCAAATTTAATATTCAGTTTTCCAGCTTTTACTGTACCCATTGGTTATAGATTAAATGTAATTCCACAACATCTCTGTAATATATTTTCCTATTACAAGAAAAACTATTAACAACATTGGCATTAGAATCACTGATGAAAAAGGACAAGAAATAAATTTCGGAGGTGAAGAGATTATGATAGATCTTTTGGTTCGGGAAATTTTGGTATAAACTTTTTACGCTACAATAGAGAAGTTTAATTTTTTTTATCATTTTCATTATTAAACTTCATTATCTTAATTAATCTTATTAATCTTATTAATCTTATTTGTAATTTGTATTAATATTTATTAATCTTATTATTATTAATCTGTATTATGAGAACAAAAAATAAACTTAAATTAAAATTTTATTTTTATTTTTTTGTTTCTAAAAACACTAATTCAATAATGGATGAATTTATTACTTTAAAAATGAATGAAATGTCTTTAAATAAAAAAAAACTTAAATTTAATCATCATCCAAATTTATCTAATAAAGTTTTAGCAGTTATTTGCGGAAGATCAGGATTTTTTGTTTGTGTTGGATTGAAAAACATATCTATTATTTAAAATTTTAACGACTCCAAATTTTTTGGATTATAACAATCTTATAATTTATACAACAACGGCAGAACAACCCGTCTATCAATTTTTAAAATATGGATTTGAAAATAATCTTATAAAAACAGCAATTGCTTCTCTATTCGAAGAATACGAAAAATCTGAATATGAAGAAGAAATAAATTTGTGGTGTGAAGAAGCAGCAAAAAATAAACAATTAGTTGAATCCAATAAAAATAAGCATATAAAAATACAATTAATAGATGATAGTGGTAATATGCAAGATCCTAGTAAACTAGATAAAACAATGAAACATTGTGTAATTTTTTGATGATTGTGTTAATGACAGAAATCAGTCAGTTCAAAGAAATTATTTCACAAGAGGTAGACATAATAACTGTAGTGTATTTTATTTAACACAAAGTATGTATTCATTAGATGGAAGTGTTTTTAGAAAGAATGCTATTATATTTATACTATTTGAAATAAATGCAAGAAACTTAAGTGATTTGTTAAGAGATTTATGTATAAGAGATAAAGATGAATTTAAACAATCGTGTAATAATGCTTGGTCAAAAGATTATGGATTTATCACAATTAATATTGATATTTTCAAAAAATTCATGAAAGAGTTATCGAACAATTGTTTACCGAGTAATAAAAATATACAAATATAATGTTTTAATATTTTTTTTTTTATTATCAGCTTTAATTTTGTCTATTTTTTTTAAAATATAATATTTGAATTTTGTGGTAAACATTGGTATACAGCAAGTATAGAATAAACATTTTATTTTGTCTGAACAAATTATTTTTTTATTGCTTTGTTGTTTGTAATCTTTTCGTTTTAAAGTTTTCACGTTAAAGTTTCTCGTTTTTATAATTTTCTCGTTTAAAATTTTCTCGTATTTTTTTGTTAGTTTTGTTTAATAAAGTTTTGTATAATAAAGTTTTTTTTTTGTGCTCTTCTAAAAAAATTTTATCATTTTCTTCATAAAAATTTTATCATCAATAAAAGTTTTACATCACTAGAAATTTTACCATCCTTTTTATTTTTATCATCAACTTTTTCTGTCTGTGATTGAAATGATATTTGATTTGCTTCATTAGCTATTTGATCAAATTTTTCAATCTCATCTAACGTAATAACATTATCATCACATACTCTTTGAAAGTAGTAATGTAGTTTATCATATACTTCTTTAATATGTAAATGCTTAGTTTTTAATGATTTTCGTTTCTTAGTTATTAAAGATTTATCTAACATTGTAACAAGTGAAGTTGCAAAAACACCCGTACCTGTTAAAGCTGTAGCAACTACTGAATTACTAAAACACCTGAAGAATATAACAATTGTTTAAAGCAACCTAAATCTTATTGTTAAAGAATAGATGCTCAATTCCTTGTGTTACATGTCTTAACTTTTAGACCTCTCTTTTCTTAATTTAATTATGTTTATGTTCCTAATTTTTCTTAAGTAATAATTGCGATTCCTTATCTTTCATATAACGTACTCTATCTTTGTGTTTTGCAATATCCATTTCATATGATAATGAAGGATAATATTCTTGCGGTTTCATCCATTGCTGCCACCTTTGTTTCTTCCATTTTAAAGAAATATTTTTAACGGCGAAGCCCTGAAGGACTTCAGGTTCGCTAGTCAAATGATATATTTTAAAAAACCTGAAGATGGATAAATTCATGAATTTGAAATTCTCAACTTTTATGATTTTCGAGTGTCCTAGATAACGGTCATGATTTATGCAATGAAAATCGCCCCCCAAAACCGAAGGTATCTAGGGCTTCGCCCCCGATTGTAATTTCTCAAATTTGAGATTCTCTAACTTTTATAATTTTTTGGTGTCCTAGAAAACGACCGTTCATGATTTTCAAGGTAAAAATTGTTTTTAACAAAAAAAATTTTTTTCACAAATTTGAGATTCTTAACTTTTCTGATGTTTTCGGAGTGTCCTGGAACGGTCATTGATTTTGGGGTATTGAAAATCGAATACGAAGGTTCTAGGGCTTCGCCGATGTGTAATTCTCAAAATTTTTTGAGATTTTTGAAAAAATTTTGAAAAAAATTGGGGGTACTTTTAAAAAACGACATAATCCATTCTGAATTTAGACCCTTTTTCAGGTTTTTAAGACCTAAATTCTATGAATTTATGTCGTTTTTAAAAGTACCATTTTTGAAAAAAAAAATGGTACTTTTTGAATGAACAAATTCATGAAATTTAGGTCTTAATACTTAAAAACCTGAAAAAGGGTCTAAATTCAATGAATTTATGTCGTTTTTTTTTAAAAGTACTAATTTTTTTGATTTTATGGTGTCCTGGAACGGTTCTTTTTCCCATTACAGTAATGGGAAAAAGACCGTTCCAGGACACCATAAAATCAAAAAAATTAGTACTTTTAAAAACGACATAAATTCATGAATTTAGACCCTTTTTCAGGTTTTTAAGACCTAAATTCATGAATTTGGTTCATTCAAAAAGTACCATTTTTTTCAAAAATGGTACTTTTAAAAACGACATAAATTCATGAATTTAGGTCTTAAAAACCTGGAAAAGGGTCTAAATTCATGAATTTATGTCGTTTTTAAAAGTACCCAATTTTCAAATTTTTCAAAATCTCAAAATTTGAGAATTACAATTTTCACCCCCAAAATCATGACCGTTCCAGGACACCGAAAAATCAGAAAAGTTAAGAATCTCAAATTTGTGAATTACAATTTTTACCTTGAAAATCATGACCGTTCTAGGACACCAAAAATTATAAAAGTTGAGTATCTCAAATTTGAGAATTACAATCGGGCGAAGCCCTAGAACCTTCGGTTCGATTTTCATTGCTTAAATCATGACCGTTCTAGGACACCGAAAATCATAAAAGTTGAGAATTTCAAATTCATGAATTTTATCCATCTTTCAGGTTTTTAAAATATATCATGTGACTAGCGAACCGAAGGTTCAGGGCTTCGCCGTTAAAAATATTTCTTTAAAAAATGAGAAACAAAAGTGGAAGGAAACTTCAGAAATGGCGATGAAACAAAAACTGGACAGGAACTTCAGAAACTGGAATAAACAAACGTGGAAGGAACCTCAAGTAATATATCCTTCTATCTAATTAAAAAAAAGTGTATTAAATATTGAAAAACACAAAGTATCTGAGTTAGGTATATGAAAGATAAAGAATCTCAATTATTATTAAGATTAGAGCATTATAAAAAAGTTATAGAAAGTAGATGGTCTAAATGCTTTAACGAATAGTCATTCATCTGCTTCTCTACAATTTTCCAGTAGTTGCCTCTACTATCGCTTTAACTCGATACAAAAAAGAAAACACATTTTCCATATATTGAAACTATGCTTTTATTCCTACATCACAAGACACAAGCTACTTAAGTTCAATTTAGCATTGTTTACAACAATAAAATAACGTTGACTCAAAAATCGCGTATTATCCATGAACAATTGTTTCTGTATGAGTAAAAATAAGGTAAGGCTCAAGAACAATACAAACCAATGAGGTGACAAGTAGCAAGGTTTCACAACGAATAAAAATATGTTTATGACTAGAACAAATGGTATTATGGCACATGAAACAATTGTTTCTTCTTTCTGTTATGATTCAAATAAGGTAAGGCTCATAAAACTATAAAAACCAATGGAAGCGACCAGTATCACCATGGATTACAAACGAAAAAATAATGTAGACAAAAAATGTATTAAGTCCATGATACAATTGTTTCTGTATGATGTAAAATTAAGGTAAGGAGCTCATAGAAACTATAAAAACCAATGAGGAGAACAAGTAGCATGGTTTTACAAACGATTAATATGTTGACTAGAAAAATGTATTATGCCATGAACAATATGTTTTCTGTATGATAAAATAAGGTACAGGCTGCAGAGAACTATCAAGCACAATGAGACAAGTAGTATGATTACAACGCAATAAATATATGTTTACTAAAATGTATTATGGACATGATACAATTGTTTCCTCGAAAATAGAAATAGTAATCCTCATATGTATCTATTATCCCATATGCGATTACAACCGTTTCAATTGATTGAGTTTAGTATTCATCAAGGGTTGGGCGCAGTCTCCCAAGAGCGAATAGATACAGTCAGAATAATAGCGAAGTTCCATTTGAAAAATGATAAAGATTCCGTCGAGTTACAGAATAAACGGAAATCGAGGAAATATAAGTTTTATAAAATTTTTTCTTAAAAAGATGCTATAGCCTCTCTCGAATAAACCTAAGTTGTTTACAAACATGGCCACTTCCCCGGATTCTGCAGTCAAAGCTCTTCCTTTTTAACAACGAAAACTTCACAGTATTGTTTCATCCGAAATGTCTTCTTCTCTTCCTTAAATTGCAAATAATTATTAGCTCCTCTTAAGCCAAGATGTCTCTTATGAATATTCTTCATCAAAATTATCGTTTGAACTGAATATTGAAGGCGTTATCTGTAATCATTGCAATGTGTCCTCAAATCCGATTCTATATCACTAAAATTCTCACTGAATTTTTTTGATGCGTGGCTGTACTTCTTCTTACCCTTGGTTTTAAGATATCTTCTCCTGAAATCCTGTTTAACGACATGCTCAATACAACTTCTTCCGTATACTTCTCGATCACAATAGTAGTTGAAAATGTTTCTTTTCAAAACCTGCAAAGGCGATGCTTGCGCGAACGTGCCATTTTTCGTATAAAACTTAGTAGAAATTAATTAGATACAAAATAAAATTGCGTTTGAAAGTCTCTGACTGAAATTGACCAAAATAATAAAGGTCACAGATGATTCGTAAGCAGTCACAGTCGTCGTAGAACGCTCCGCAAGAATGAATCACGCAGCAATACGGTGCGAATAATGGCAGCAGCTGCGTTCAAGTGACAAGCTTGATGTAAGCAGGACACAAAGAATTCTCTCATACTGAAAAGCATAAACTGCTAAGCAGTAGCTGCCGTATCATGTTGAGAAATTATGGTTAACAATGTTGACATAATGTCTTAATAGAGATACAAAAGACCCAATGCAATATTCTCTAAACAAGCACGTTTCATAAGAAATACAAATGAGAACACAGTCACACGTTTTAAATTAGATCACTCACTAAAATCCTTTCAAAATCGCGAATAAAGAAGTAAAGAAAGCACATACAATACAGAACAAGTTTTTAAATCAATAACCCCCCGTCACCTTACTGAATCTAAGTAGCAAGGAAAGCACTCATTAGTTTTCGAACAGTTTTAAAATCAATACCCCCCTCCCTCTATTATGCTCTGAGACTAAGTAGCGTATAGAAAGAACATCATATAAGACAGACCCAAGTTTTCTCAAATCAATACTCCCATTCTGACTAAGTAGTAAAGGTAAGACAAATCATTAGAGAACAGTTTTAAATCAAATACACACCCATACCCCCCCTCCTTCCTGAACTTCTAGCGGCGTCCCCTTAAGAAATTTATCTTTACTTATAAAAACCTGAGCAACATAAAATTTTATATTGAAAATTATAATGGAACACAGACAACAACGAATTTCGAACCTAAAGAAAATCGCAAATGAATTACAGAATAAAGAATTTTCACATCATTGAATCAGATGGAGTGAATTACACTTCCTAAAAAATTATCGCCAAACAGGAAACCATTCATTCCCGAACAAAGTTCCATCAATAACTGTATATTTCATAACGCACATCTTCACCTGAAAAAACCATCACAAACAAACACTACGCGAACCAAAACACACTACCTTCAGTGACCAAAACAGGCGTACATTGGCAGACAGGTATCTTTAATGTAAAAAAACGAAGATAATAATTTAAATTGCGAACTCCATACGGGCTTCCACCTACAAATGAAGTAAAACGAAATACTTGAAAGCGGGAACATAACAATACGTTCAACTTCACAACACCAGACGGCACTACTTATTGTGGACAATTATGTTTATACGTTTTGTACAAATTACAAAAAGGAGTACCATTTCTAGATATTATGTTAGAGTTAAACAATCTATAACTCAACCGAAGCTAGCTAAAGCGCCACCTAAAGGTTAAAGCTCAGTTCGTTGTAATTCATTTTGATAAAAACGGCCTCTGATATCCTCATTATCTAAATCTTTAATTTCATAAGTAATCGGATAAGTTTGATTTATTTTGCAAACTTCAAATATTTCTTTAGTCCAATAGCCAACAAAGCCTTTTTCAAATTTGTTCTTATATTTAAATATTCTAACTCTATCTCCAATTTTAAATTTCGGCTTAAGTTTCTGCAAATTCGGATTACTCTCATTCGAATTATTATTCTCGAATATTTTCTTTCGTATCAAATCAGGGTCGTCAGAAGCATTCTTTGGAGTTTCTTCAATACCTGAATGAACTTTATTATTGTACTCTTCCACAATTCCTGGTAATATTTTTAACCATTTCTGATTTCCTTGCTGAGTAAATTTCTTGAAAATTTTATTTTTTAACGTCCGATTGAATCTTTCTATCACTACGGCCTTCCCAGCGTTTTCAGTGGAATAAACAGTTTCAAATAGTGGCTGAACGTTTCGGTTATAAAATTCCGACCCTTTATCAACAAACAATTTTTTTGGCTTTCTATTACTTTCTTTAAAGATTTCTTCAAACGCATATTTAACTGATAGACCACTTTTATTTTTTAAAGGTTTTACCCAAGCGTATCGTGTATATAAATCTATAACGGTCAATGCGTATTTGTAGTCAGACTTTGTCTTAGAACCTTCGGTTCGGTCCCTTTCATTCGGCATATGAATAAGATCAGCACTCCAAATATCATCTTTATTAAATACTTTTACTTTCAATAAATATTTAGGCCTTCTGTATTCTTTATGAATTTCAGACGCGTAGGTTCGAGCGTTGCTCTCAGAGTTATTAGTTCGAGCGTTGCTCTCAGAGTTATTAGTTCGAGCGTTGCTCTCAGACAGCTTAGCTGTCGTTTCATTTAAACCCTGGCCGAATAATATTTTAGCTTGTAAAGCTTTCTTAACAAACATTCTTTCAATTCTTTCTCTAAAGGAAGGATTTTGAATACTATCTAATTCTTGAATCATTTTCTTATCAGCTGCATGTCGAGAACTTAGATCATGATTTCGATAAGCTAAATCATGCCTGTAAGCTGCGGCATCTACTCTATTTATTGGTTCTTCACCTGGTTTCGGATTATTATTCTCATCTAGTCTTATATCTAATCGAGTTCCTGGACCGGTATATGAATGACCAGGAAGATGTTTTTCTTTCGAATATTTACTCCAAATAAATCCAGGAAAGTTTTCTAATGTTTTTTGTATATCACCACCGAAGTGGTATGGAACTTTGTTCTTGTCACCTCCAATATGCTGACAGTTTGAGTTTTTATTTTTGTTTAATAGATAATTCAATAAATCTAAATTAGAAATTTTTAATTTAATTAAATTTTCTGAATTTTTAGTATTCATTTTAAAAGATAAAAAAAATTAAGAAGATAAAAAAAAATTGTTTTACCGAAAAGAACCAAAGGTCCTGGAGTTATTACCGAATCATACTAGGACTTAGATATATTCCAGAACCATCTTTAGTTTCTTTAATTTCAATTAAATCATCAACATTGTGGAGAATATTTTTAAGAACTCGTTTTCCTTCATCAACTAATTTTAATTTACTAATAAAATTATCTACTACTCCTTCACCCCTAGCAACTTTCTCTAACTCTCTATTATGACGTTTTTGTTCTTCTAATGCTGCCTTCTCTGATTTATTTTTATTTACTGCTTGGACAATACCAGCTGTTCCACCTGCAACACTTCCTGCTGCAGCTATGCCACCTATTATTAGTGGAATTAATGGGAGAATCCCGCCATTCTTTTCTTCTTGTAATTGAATATTCTCTATCATTGGTTTACTTATATAATACTTTTTTTTGTTAATCGTAATAGTTTTAGGGGTATTTTTGTCAACAATATTACGTAATTTTAATTCAACAGTTTTATTATTAATATTACTTTTCGCTTGCGACATTTTAATTAAAAAATTTTAAGTTAAGAATTTAAAGTTATCAAAAAATTTAAATCTATTCTAGTTATGAAAAATTTTTAGTTAAGAATTTTTAAGTTAACAAAAATTTTAATCTATTCTAGTTATGAAAAAAATTTTAATTAACTTATCCTAGTCATCTTTCCATTAAGAATTTCAATAGAATATTTTGCATCTTCTAGCAATAAACCATAAGCCATCAATGAAGTTGTGGAATCTTTCTTTTCAATATTAATTGTTACATCACAACCATTTTTAATAATATCTTCAGATTGTGCACTTAAATCGAAACAGAAAATTGGATATAAATGTCTCCAATCTCCAGGAGTTAATTGTGGTTCAACTCCAAATTCTATACAAAGATTTCTATAAGAATCATATCCTTCCATAAATTGATTATTGGTATCATCGAATCTTAATGGATCAATTGGATATCGAGTTTGATTTAATGAAACTTGTAAACTTCGAATTGTATTAATATGAAAAATATTATTGTTCTTATCAAAACTTGGAGAATTATTTCTTTGAAATGTTAGTAATAAATATCTTGGAGTATTCGCAGTTCTAGTAAAATGCCAGTTAAATCTTTGTTCGGAAAAAGTTACTGAACTAGCAGTACGCTTTAGAAAATTTACTGGAATTGGTTTGTTAGTATTTAATCTTTTTGCAATAGCTGTTTCAACCTCTAAACTAGGAGTAATATGCTTAATCCACCATTCAAGTCTATCAATTTTTAAATATGCTTTTTTTCCAGTCTTACCAAAAAAGATTAATTCATTATTTGCTGTACGATGAATTATTAATTTAAATTTTAATTGATATGATATTTTATCATAATCTAAATATCCGAATAATGGAGACAATGACCAATTAACTGTCTGTTTACTTTTCTTGTTAAATTCACGTCTTTCTTTATATGCATCATTATTTGTTTTATTTAAATGTTTTGCAATATTTTCTACATCTTTCGCAATTCCTGCGGCATCTGTTCCAGCGTGAGTTAAATCATCAATAATTATACCATCATTAGTATCAGGAAACCAACCTTCGATTTCATGCTTTTTATTATTTTCACCAATTGTTATAAATCTAAGCATTGTATCAATTACACCTGGGGAATCACTTATTGTTTCTATATTTTGAGTTGCAACATCTAAACGCATTTGTGTAAATAAACTTGGGAAAAAATTATTCTCTAGTGTAATATTATCGGTATCTGGTAATGGTGTTGTAAAATTAGCATCACTATATAAAGAATATTCACAGTGTAAAAATGAATCAGGTAAATATAAATAACTCTGCTGATTATCAACTTCAAAGATTAAATCTCCTCCAGTGTTTACTCTACTGGAAGATCCGGGATTCATAGCAATTCTTACATAGTCATTCTTTTTTTGATTGTAACTGGTGAACGGAGGATCATCTAATCTAAATTTATTTTCGATAAGCGAAGGCATTTTTATAAGAAATAATTTGACTTTTTGTTTTTCTCACAGACAGAAAAAAAATTTTTACTAAAATATAATTTTAGAATTTTACTAAATATAATTTTAGAATTTTACTAAATATAATTTTAGAATTTTGCTAGACCAGCTCCGCTACAGCTTTGCTGGTTAGACAGAAGGTTGCTGCTCACGCCATTACCTCTTATTTCTTCAATTGTTTTTTCATTATGTTTACTATTAGACGGAGCTCCGCTCC
>CAJQUW010004749.1:0-17344 GCA_907163375.1 Prostheceraeus crozeri | reverse complement strand
GACAGCCTATCCTATGGATCTAGGGATTTAGGAGTTTTGCTGTATAATAGTAGTATATAGTGTGACATCCGGCGCGACGCTTCGCTTCGCTTTGCTTCGCTTCGCTTGCGCCGGATGTCACACTTTTGCGGGTTTTTTCAAAAAAATCAAAATTTCAAAAATTTAGGTAGACTTCAAATTTCACGTGGCCGAAGGCCGAAGGGGCGAAAATTTAGGTAGTGACAAATTTTCAAAAAAATCAAAATTTCAAAAATTTAGCCGGTCTCAAAATATCACGTAATCTCAAATTTGAGAATTACAATTTTCACCCTGAAAATCATGACCGTTCCAGGACACCGAAAATCATAAAAGTTGAGAATTTCAAATTCATGAATTTTATCCATCTTTCAGGTTTTTAAAATATAACATGTGACTAATAATATTTCTTTAAAAATGGAAGAAACAAAAGTGGATGAAACCGCAAGAATATATCCTTCGTTATCATATGAACGTAGTTCTACTTTAATGAACATTGAAAAAATGAACATTGAAAAAACACAAAGATAGAGTACGCTATATGAAAGATAAAGAATCTCAATTATTATTAAGATTAGAGCATTATAAAAAATTAAGAAAGAGATGGACTAAAGTTAAGAATGTAACACAAGGAATTGGCATATTCTTAACAATAAGTTTAGGTGCTTTAACAATTGTTATATCTTCTGGTGTTTTAGTAATTCCAGTAGTAAGTAGTTGCTACAGCTTTAACAGGTACGGGTGTTTTTGCAACTTCACTTGTTACAATGTTAGATAAATCTTTAATAACTAAGAAACGAAAATCATTAAAAACTAAGCATTTACATATTAAAGAAGTCTATGATAAACTACATTACTACTTTCAAAGAGTATGTGATGATAATGTTATTACGTTAGATGAGATTGAAAAATTTGATCAAATAGCTAATGAAGTAAATCAAATATCATTTCAATTACAGTCAGAAAAAGTTGATGATAAGAATAGACAGGGTGGCAAAATTTCTAGTGATGGTAAAACTTTTACTGGTGGTAAAATTTCTAATGAAGAAAATGACAAAATTTTTTTAGAAGAGCTAAAAACTTTAAACGAAAATTTAAGCAAAACTTTATTAAATAAAACTTTATTAAACAAAACTTAAAACGAGAAAACTTTAAACGAAAAGATGTCAGACAACAAAGCAATAAAAAAATAATTTGTTCAGTAAAATGTTTTTGCTGTATTCCAATGTTACCAAAAAATTCAAATATTATATTTTAAAAATGGATAAAACTAAAGCTGATAATTTTAAAAGAATAAAACAATTAGAAGAGTTAATAAAACAAAGAAATATTATGAAAGAAAATCATCTTCAACATAGAATGATAAAAGCTGGTATTCAATCTGATATGTTTGAAAAAATGCAGCAAACCGAGCAAGTAAAAACTGATTTTGAGAAAACTATGAAACCATTTAAAACTCTTGAAAAAGAAAGTACACATAATGATAAACAAATTGATATAACAGATCCAGAGCACAAACTATATTAGATGACTATGGATTACTAGAATCAAACATTAATAAGAAATTACCAAAATCTATGCAATTTGAACATTCTATTTCATTTATAGATGGAAAAACAATACCTAGATTTTATCTCGGACAAAAAGAAATATTTCCACAACCTTTTCGAGGTATAATTTTTTCACCAGATAAATCTCCTTTTAATTTAGATAGAAATTTTGTTAATCTTTTAAGAGGAGCAGATTTAAATAATTATGCTGTAGAAGATCTCATAAAATATAAAGCTATGTTAGACAGAGTTGGTGCAGTAAAATCTCTTAGACGTTATAAACAATTAGAAAATTTATTATCAACGGGAGTTAAAGTAGGAAAGGTTTTATCTGAAAAACAGAAACAACCATATTCTTACCAGATGATCCACAAGAATTACTAAATAGATTAAATATTTTAATATCTGCAATAAAAGAAGGACATAATTCTAGTTTCAATGAAATTCATGCTATATTGAAAAGACTGCTGGAAGAGAAGATTCTAAATGAAGAGGATTATAAAAGTATAACGAACCCAATGTTCTAGGGCTTCGCCCGTAGCTAAAATATGTTGTTGTTTTTAATTTTTTTATAAAAAATGTTTATTCAAAATTTTAACTAAAAAATGTGTTCAGCAGATTTAGACAAAATTAATAATCATTTAGAAAATCTAACAGAGATTTTGGGTTCATCAAAATTTAGTACGACGTTAAAAAATTATAACAACTACTTCATCACACACTTGTAATTTAGAACCCATTCTACATTTGGAACAAAATAAAAATTATCAAATTGCATTGACTAGTTTCTCTACATTTAACACTATTCAAAACGTTATCAAAGATGTGAATGATCAATTTAGATATTCTACTGATAAAGGCAAAACGTGGAAAGTACTAACTTTTCTTCCTGGTTCTTACGAAGTTGAATCAATATCAAATGAAATTAAGAGACATTTAGGTATACCATTTAAAGATAAGAAACAATTACATTTTGCAGTTGAACCGGCAGTTAATAAATTTTCTCTTACTTTAGACGAAAATCATCAAGTTGATTTTAATCATGATAGATCATTGTCAAAGCTATTAGGATTTAATAAACAAACCTATAGTCAAGGTTATTATTTAGGTGAGAAGATTCCAAAAATAACTGAAATAAATTCAATTGTTGTACATTGTGACATTATTGAAGGAGGATATATAAATGGTAAATTGTCAAATTTAATATTCAGTTTTCCAGCTTTTACTGTACCCATTGGTTATAGATTAAATGTAATTCCACAAACATTAATATATTTCCCTATTACAAGAAAAACTATTAACAACATTGGCATTAGAATCACTGATGAGAAAGGACAAGAAATAAATTTTGGAGGTGAAGAGATTATGATAGATCTTTTGGTTCGGGAGGTATAAACTCCCACGCGAAGCTAGAGAAGTTTAATTTTCTTCTTCTTTAGAAACAAAAAATAAATAAAATAAAAATAAATTTTTTTATTAAAAAATGATTGAAGTACCCCATTAAATAAAAAAAAACTTAAATTTAATCATCATCCAAATTTATCTAATAAAGTTTTGTCAGTTATTTGTGGAAGATCAGGATGTGGAAAAACGTATCTATTATTTAAAATTTTAACGACTCCAAATTTTTTGGATTATAACAATCTTTTAATTTATACAACAACAGCAGAACAACCCGTCTATCAATTTTTAAAATATGGATTTGAAAATAATCTTAAAAAAAACAGCAATTGCTTCATTATTCAAAGAATATGAAAAATCTGAAGATGAAGAAGAAATAAGTTCGTGGTGTGAAGAAGCAGCAAAAAATAATCAGTTAGTAGAATCTAATAAAAATAACCATATAAAGATACAATTAATAGATGATAGTGGTAATATGCAAGATCCTAGTAAACTAGATAAAACAATGAAACATTGTGTAATTTTTGATGATTGTGTTAATGATAGAAATCAGTCAGTTCAGAGAAATTATTTCACAAGAGGTAGACATAATAACTGTAGTGTATTTTATTTAACACAAAGTATGTTATTCATTAGACGGAAGTGTTATTAGAAAGAATGCAAATATATTTATACTATTTGAAATAAATGCAAGAAACTTAAGTGATTTGTTAAGAGATTTATGTGTAAGAAATAAAGATGAATTTAAACAATCGTGTAACAATGCTTGGTCAAAAGATTATGGATTTATCACAATTAATATTGATAAAAAAATTCATGAAAGAGTTATAGAAAATATTTTCGCGGAGTGAAAGTCGATAGAAAATATTTTCGCGGAGTGACCGAATAATTTTTTCTTATAAATTTTTTGTTAATAAAAATAAAAAAAATATGTTGGATGCTTATAAGATAGAGCATGTACCAGTTTTAAAAGATTATCGTCATCCTACAAATCCTGTAAATTCGAAGAAAGAAGTTAGATTTTATTATCATCATAAATACGTTAGCCTCGTTACAGATTATAAAACAAAACATGGTATTAAACCGTGTGTTAAAACAAAAGACTTTCCACTTTGTTTAAGAAGTTTCCGAGTATTTTTGGCGTATAATAATTTATGGTGGTTGGTTAAGAAAGAACATTTAACAACACATGAATTAGAAACATTACATCAATTACATATTCCTGTGTATATGTAAAAACGGAACCGAGGTTCTATGTAAAAATTCATTTTTTCTTTTAAAAAATATGAATCGTAAAATGTCTCTCGGACAAACGTCTAGGATTGATGAATTAATCAAGAAACAAATTGCTGAGTTTGATGCGCAAATTAAACATAGTAAACGTATTAAAAAACAGAAACGTACTAGGCGTAGTATTAGACGCAATATTAAAAAACAGAAAAGTGGAACAAAAGAAATGTTAGAAACTCCTATTACTGATATCTTTTTCGATGATAGAATTAAGGATGAACTTAGTGATGATTTATGTAATTTATTTAATCCAAATGAAATTAAATATGAAAATGTATCTTTTATTAATGTAGTAAATGATATGAGGAAACTTTTAGCAAATGGTAAAATTATTAATTTACTTGGAAAAGTTGTTAAAGATCAGGAAAATATAATTCAAAATTTTTACGTAACCTTCTATATAAAAATTCATTTGAAATATGGTTTTCGAATCTGGATGAGAAATCCGATGCTAACGATTGGATTTTTAGAGGTAACATTAAATATGAAGATTTTGGAATGAAGTTAGTACAAAGATCGCATAGAGGGGCAGGGATTAATATGAAATATAGAATCAAAGAATATTTCGGTGAATATTGTTATATTCCTTCTGAACATTTTTGTTTTATTAAATGTTATAATGTTTTACGAGGTTTTAATGAAGAACAAGGAGAAATGATGAAAGAAATGTTTAATAATTTTTTATATAAAGAGAAAGCCACATCTAGAACAGGAGTAATGTCAAACTGCAAATTTTCTCAATTCAATAAATATTTTGGAGAATGTGTTCAATATTATAGTCCTGCTAATCGTCATTTAAATCCTAGAGGAATTGTAACGTTTCATAATTATGTTTATTACAATTATTTTCACGCAGGTTCAACAATTGGTCACTATTGTTTAATTAATAAATCTCATAAATTAAAAGCTATTAGAGAAATTGAAAATAATTTCAAACCCATATATAAAACAGTTACTGATGAAAATCTAACAACGCGTCCATATAAAATCATAACAAAGAAAAAAATTGACTATGGTTCAACATATATTTGGGATCTCGAAACTTTTCCTGATCTAACTGTTCAACAGCTCATCCTATTCCTTATGCTGTAGGAGCTATTAATTTTAATAAATTTATATGTTGTTTACCGAAACAAAGATTGAAAGAATTAGAAACACGTTTGTTAAGTGATATGATTAAAATTAAACGATCAAAAGATAAAAATGAAATTAAAAAACTTAAAAAACAGATTAATGAGTATAATAATTTAACTGAATTAGAATTTAATAAACTTCAAAATTGTGTGAAAATATTTACGAGAACTGAGGATGATGAATGTCCGATCGGGGGAAACCCAGAGGACGTATGTCCGATCCATCAATTTTTTAAAACTCTTGGAAAATTTAATTATTCGAGAGTAACTTTAATAGCACACAATTCATCAGGTTTTGATTCCTATTTTCCGATAAAAGCTAATTTTAAATTATCTAAACCACCTCTTAAAACTTCAAGAGGAATATTGACTGCTTCATTACAAAATCCTTATACAACTGAATGTGTTAGTAGATACATTCAAAAATCTTTTAGATTTAAAAACAATATGAAAAAAGATTCACCTTCAGGTAAATCAGCACTTCAAACTATTATAATGTAATGTAGTTATCAACATGTAAAAACAAGTCTTTCTAAATGGTGTGAGAATTTTAAAATTCCTATGAATGTGTGTAAATTAAATTATGAAATTTGAGACATAACACATGAAAATTATAAAGAAAAAGAAATTGAATGGAGACCATATTTAGTTAACGATATTCTTTCTTTAGCTTTTTGTATCTACAAATATAATAATGTTATGCAAGATTTAGTTGGTGAAGATATAACTACTAATTTGACATCCTCTGCTTTAACATTTAACGGTTGGATGAAAAGCGTACAAAATGACAATATAAATATTCATTCTCATATAGATTTATGGGCTAGAAATTATATTAGAAAATCTGTTAAAGGTGGAAGAGTTTCAGCAAATATAAGAAAATACATATCGCCATTTTGTAGCATCTTGTTATCAATATTAAAACAGTATTTACCTGGTCGCTCCCCTGGGGGGGCTTTGTCCCTTGGAAGTAATTTAATAGATTTAATGAAACAGTATCGAGATTTAGGAGATAAAACTGAAATTTGTAAGAAAATTTCAAATCAACTACTTGAACAAAAAAAATGAATTTCTAATGGCTTTTGATGCAACATCTTTATATCCATCAGCTATGTATGATGAAAATTCAGAATACCCTAAAGCTGAATCCGCTAGAAAATTTAGACAAGAAGAAGAGCGGGAAATAGTATATAAATTTAATACTCAAACGTTTAGACCTAAAACTGGAATATTTACAGTTGTGTTTCAATATCCGAATGATATGTTTTTTCAACCAGTTTCCTATTAAAGATAAAGTTAAAAATCAAAATAATAATTCTCATGTAAAAGTAATCAGTTTAAGAAATGGTATATGTTATGATGTATTAACTTCTGTAGACATACAAGAAATTGTTAGATGTGGGGGAAAAATCTTACATATTACTGACGGTATAATTTATGAAAAAAATTATCAAGTTTCACCATTTCGAAATTATATTGAAAAACTTTTTAATTTGAGAAAAAGATATAAAACAGAAGGAAATACTGTAGGTGATGAGTTAATTAAATTATTGATGAATTCGCTATATGGCAAAACTGTGCAAAAAGATATAACCACTAAATATCATTTATGGAATGAGAATACATTGAGAAAAAATTTCACTCAAGAAGTAAAAGATTATGAAAAATTAAATGATGAACAATATTTAGCGAAAGTAGAAATGGAAGATGATGAATTTCTCAAAACTAATATTGTAAAAGATGGGAAGACGTCATTCATGCCATCACACTTAGGTTCTTTTATTTCTTTCTCACTCCAGAAGAATCATGAATAACTTTATTTTAGAAATTAATGGTTTCAACGAAAAATACATTCATTATACAGATACTGATTCAATATACATTTCTAATGAGCTCTTCAATAAATTAGATGCTGCTGGATATGTTGGTGGGGAATTGTGTCAAGGAAAAAATGATTATGGAAATGGTGGAATTATTTTTGCACTGTTTATTGCTCCTGAAATAAAATATTGTATTACTGTAGATGAACAAGGGAGACTTAGTGAAAAGAAAACATTCAAAGGATATTCACAAGATAAAGTAAAGGTGGAAGATTTTCTAAAATTATATTCGGGGAAAACATTATCGACTACAGTTAATAAACCATGGAAAAGATCCTTAGAAACTGGAATTAGTATTCCTGATAAAAATGATAATACTGAAGAAAAAAAATTTTCTGGTCAAATAAATATTCTTAAACGTCAAGCACCTGATGAAAATGAAATTATGTCACCTTATAACGGAGAAGATATTCAAGCTGAAATATTTCAAACAATCGTCTGTGAGAGTAATTTAAGTGATGATGATGACACGTGGGAATAATAATTTTTTTATTACATCTAAAAATTTTATAACATCTAAAAACATATAACATATAAAAACATATAACATCTAAAAATTTTATAACATCTAAAAATTTTATAACATCTAAAACTTATTACATCTAAAATTTTATTACATATGAAAATATATTTATCGAATATTTTGGTATTTTCTATTAAGTTTTATCATATAACGTTTTATCAAAAGATAATTTAAATTTATTTTCATTAACTATTGATTTTTCATCATCAATTGATTCATCATCATCATCAATTGATTCTTCATCGACATCATAAATTGATTCTTCAACATCATAAATTACACTTTTTGGTATAGGATGCCAATTCCTGATAGGATACCATTCCCTGATGGGAATATCTAATTCCAAATTATATTTATTATTTGATAATAATATAATAGAGAAAAATATTGGTCTTTGATCTCTTTTGGAAAATTTAATAACACCACCATAATCTGAATCATTTTTAGTTTTTATTAAAGATGATAAAATTTTAAATTGATTAGATGTAAATCCTAATTTAAATTTTGTAGACCCGATACATAGTTGTCTAACAGTATCTTCAACTATTCCATCATTATTATTTTCAATTGTAAGAAAATGAAATTTAGATAAATTTTGATTATATGTAGTATTAATATCATGTTGAGATATATATTTTTTCTTCACTTAAATTTTTATAATTACTAATATTTTTATAATCTTTGTTACCATTTACACCTTTTTCAGATGTTTCAGAATCATCATTTATATTATCATCATCTATATTAACATCATCATTATTATTAATAAGATTCTTTTAAAATTCACATTTTCATGATGTTTAAAACTTTTATTATTTTTAAAATTTTTATCAGAATCTAAACTTTTATAGGGTGTTGTCCACATATAATTTTTTTCTTGTTGTGCTAAACCATTTATATAAGATTTTAATAATTGATATTTAAGTTTGAATATAAACCTATATATGTATCATCATCATATCTTTGTGGCATTTCTAATGTTTCTTGTTTATAAATTGTATCTCTATAATAAACTTGACATAATAATTCTTCGTTATGCTTTTTACTCTCGATATGAATATTAAATTGATTTTGTTCATCAACAAATAATCTAATTTTTTCTTTCGAAAAAGATTTTAATTTTTTAACTAATTCTTTAATATTGATATAATTAATAAATTTTAGTTTCTATCCAATCAGTATTACTAATCCGCACAACTGCTCTAATAAATCCGTAAACATTATTATGTCCTATTATAACCATATTTTCTTTATTTAATTCCACATAAGCTACATCATTATATTTAATAACAATATCCATAAATTTAATAAATGGATCCCCTGGAAATAAACAATAATTAGTTTCTATAGAAGGTAAACCTTTAGTCTGTTCTCTAAATATTTCGGCTTGTAATTCAAACAAAAGATTAACATCTATACATGGATTATTATTATTATTATTATCAAAACATTTATTTTCAAATCCCGTTGATCTCGTCGAATAAGAAGAACAGGATGATGCGGGCATATATAATTTTTTTAAATTTGGGGTTTCCATTTTTTTATTTTTATTAGAAAAAATTTTATTTTTTTATTGTTAAAAAAATGATGTTACCAAATGTTGGTGGAGGTGCATATATCCCGAATAATCGTGAATTAGAAATAGAAATAGAAAATTATATTATGAAAACTGGAGACGTTTTATCTGGTCCATTGCATCTTTCTATTCTTCCGCAACAAAATACAGAGTTAACAAATAAACAATATGTTGATACACAAATCAATGATTTAAAAGAAAAATATATAAACGATGTTTTGGTTCCACTGATGAATGAATTAAAGTTGCTTAAACTTAATGACAAATCATTAAACGAAAAATTATTAAAACTTGATAAAAAGGATAGAGAGCTAGAAGCAGAGTTTATATAGAAAACTTTTTAAAAGATTTCTGAACAATCAAAAATTTTAATATTACTTTCTTTAAATTTAAAATCTGCAGTCATTAAAAATAAACATCAGATAAAAATGTTAAAAGAACAATTAGAAGATGATATAGAAAAACTACCTGAAAGAATTAAAAAAAATTTAAAGCAGTTACAAACTACATTCCAAAAAAGTGTTGATGAATTGAGTTCTAAACTTACTCAACAAATGAAAAAGATGAATAGAATAATAAATGAAGTAAACTCACTTAATCAAAGAGTTGATAAAATGAAAACCCTTAAAATCAATTTAGAAAATGAATTAAAGAAAAATTTACAAGAATACTCTAAAGAAAATAAAGAACAGTTAGATTCTGTTAAAAGACAATTAGATGTTCTTAAAATTAAGTTAAATGCTCTTAAAACGGCATTGAAGATTAATCAGCAGATAATGCAAGTTAATAGAAAAGAAATTAAAGTACATCACACGCTGCTTGACGCAATAGATAAAGTGCAACAGGCAATTAATAAAGTTATCTCGAAGTTGTTGTCCATTCACAAACGTAAATCTTGATCATAAACGTAAATCTTGATCATAAACGTAAATCTCAGCGCAAATATTAACGTAAATATTTTTCCCAAAAGTCAAATTTATTCCTAAAAAATGCCTATAATTTATAAACACAATCTTAAACATTTTGCTTCAAATCAAAGAATTGCTCATGAACCACGTATGAATCCTGTTTATCATTATGATAATAGAGAAACAGTCGGAACAGAAAAGTTCCTAGGCACCGCAGGTGCCGTTCACACGGAAGGAGCTGGGATCTTCTCTGGTATTGGAAGTATCGTTAACTTAATTAAAATAATAAAGATTTGATTACATCTGCTGCAAAAGGAGCAGCTGCTATAGGTAGTACAGCTAGTGCAATATCAAATGCTGTCAAGTCTCAAAACGAATTAAAACAACTAGAAGCTATTCGTAAACTTAGGAATGATTCCGAAGAACTAAAAAATTTAAAAAAACTTTCAGAGGAAACAAAAAACAAAATTGCTAACATAGCTGTTGGGGAAACCTTGAGGAGCGGAGCTCCGTCTGATAGTAAAAAGGGGAAGAAAACAGGCGTAGCCATAAAACGTTCAATTGAAGAAATAAGAGGTAATGGCGTGAGCAGCAACCTTCGGTTTAACCAGCAAAGCTGTAGCGGAGCTGGTATAGCAAAATTCTAAAATTATATTTTAGTAAAATTTTTTAGTAATTTTTTTAGTAAAATTTTTCTGTGTATGAGAAAAACAAAACAGTCAAATTATTTTTTATAAAAATGTCTTCGCTTATCGAAAATAAATTTAGATGAGACGATCCTCCGTTCGTCAGTAATAATCAAAAAAAGAATGACTATATAAGAATTGCTATGAATCCCGGATCTTCCAGTAGAGTAAATACTGGAGGTGATTTAATTTTATGAAGTTGATAATCAGCAGAGTTATATATATTTACCTGATTCGTTTTTACATTGTGAATATTCTTTATATAGTGATGCTAATTTTACAACACCATTACCAGAAACCGATAATATTGCACTAGAGAATAATTTTTTCCCAAGATTATTTACACAAATGCGTTTAGATGTTGCAACTCAAAATATAGAAACAATAAGTGATTCTCCAGGTGTAATTGATACAATGCTTAGATTTACAACAATTGGTGAAAATAATAAAAGTATGAAATCGAAGGTTGGTTTCCTGATACTAATGATGGTATAATTGTTGATGATTTAACTCACGCTGGAACAGATGCAGCAGGAATTGCGAAAGATGTAGAAAATATTGCAAAACATTTAAATAAAACAAACAATAGTGCATATAAAGAAAGACGTGAATTTAACAAGAAAAGTAAACAGACAGTTAATTGGTCATTGTCTCCATTATTCGGATATTTAGATTATGACAAAATATCATATCAATTAAAATTTAAATTAATAATTCATCGTACAGCAAATAGTGAATTAATCTTTTTTGGTAAGACTGGAAAAAAAGCATATTTAAAAATTGATAGACTTGAATGGTGGATTAAGCATATTACTCCTAGTTTAGAGATTGAAACAGCTATTGCAAAAAGATTAAATACTAACAAACCAATTCCAGTAAATTTTCTAAAGCCTACTGCTAGTTCAGTAACTTTTTCCGAACAAAGATTTAACTGGCATTTTACTAGAACTGCGAATACTCCAAGATATTTATTACTAACTTTTCAAAGAAATAATTCTCCAAGTTTTGATAAGAACAATAATCTTTTTCATATTAATACAATTCGAAGTTTACAAGTTTCATTAAATCAAACACGTTATCCAATTGATCCATTAAGATTCGATGATACCAATAATCAATTTATGGAAGGATATGATTCTTATCGAAATCTTTGTATAGAATTTGGAGTTGAACCACAACTAACTCCTGGAGATTGGAGACATTTATATTCTGTTTTCTGTTTTCGATTTATGTGCACATCTGAAGATATTATCAAGACTGGTTGTGATGTAACAATTAATATTGAAAAGAAAGATTTCCACAACTTCATTGATGGCTTAATGGTTTTATTGCTGGAAGATGATGTTAAAATTATTCTATTGAAATTCTTAATGGAAAGATGGTTAGGATCGGTTAATAACCTGAGGACCTTTGGTCCGATAGGCTAAAGCCCAAGACTTCGTCTTCGATTAATTAAATTTTTTTTGATAACTTAAAATTTTTTTTAGTAATTAGTAATTAAAATTTTTTTGTAACTAGAATAGATTAAAAATTCTTAACTTAAAAATTTTTCGTAACTAGAATAGATTTAAAATTCCTAACTTAAAATTTATTCATGACTAGAATAGATCAAAATTCCTAATTTAAAATTTATTCATAACTAGAATAGATCAAAATTCTTAACTTAAAATTTTCGTAACTTAAAATTTTTTTATTAAAAATGTCGCAAGCGAAAAGTAATAATAATAATAAAACTGTTGAATTAAAATTACGTAACATTGTTGACAAAAATACCCCTAAAACTATTACGATTAACAAAAAAGTATTACATAAGTAAACCAATGATAGAGAATATTCAATTACAAGAAGAAAAGAATGGCGGGATTCTCCCATTAATTCCTCTAATAATAGGTGGCATAGCAGCAGCAGGAAGTGTTGCAGGTGGGACAGCTGGTATTGTCCAAGCAGTAAATAAAAATAAATCAGAGAAGGCAGCATTAGAAGAACAAAAACGTCATAATAGAGAGTTAGAGAAAGCTGCTAGGGGTGACGGAATAGTAGATAAGTTTATTAGTAAATTAAAATTAGTTGATGAAGGAAAACGAGTTATTAAAAATATTCTCCAAAATGTTGATGATTTAATTGAAATTAAAGAAACTAAAGATGGTTCTGGATATATATCTAAAGTCCAAGTATGATAAGGTAATAACCTCAGGACCTTTTGGTCCATAAGGTAAAACTGTTTTTATTTTATCTTTTAAAATGAATTCTACAAATTCCGAAAATTTAATTAAATTAATAGAAAATTGCTAATTTAGATTTATTAAATTATCTATTAAACAAAATCAAATAAAAACTCAAATTGTGAGCATATTGGAGGTGACATACAAAAAACATTAGAAAACTTTCCTGGCTTTATTTTGGGTAAATATTCGAAAGAAAAACATGGCTTCCTGGTCATTCATATATCCGGTCCAGGAACTCGATTTAGATATAAGACTAGATGAGAATAATAATCCGAAACCAGGTGAAAGAACCAATAAATAGAGTAGATGCCGCCGCTTATAGGACATGATTTAGCTTATCGAAATCATGATCTAAGTTCTCGACATGCAGCTAGATAAAGAAGATGATTCAAGAATTAGATAGTATATTCAAAATCCTACATTTAGAGAAAAAGAAATTTGTGAAAGAATGTTTGTTAAGAAAGCTTTACAAGCTTAAAAACTTTATTCGGTCAGGGTTTAAATGAAACGACAGCAAAGCTGTCTGAGAGCAACGCTCGAACCTAAAGCGTCCCGAAATCCACAAGGAATATAGAAGGTGTCCTAAATATTTATTGAAAGTAAAAGTATTTAATAAAGATGATATTTGGGAAGTGCTGATCTTATTTTCAGATGCCGAATGAAAGGGACTACAAGATACCGCATTGACCGTTATAGATAGATTTATATACACGATACGCTTGGGTAAAGCCTTTAAAAAACAAAAGTGGTCTATCAGTTAAATATGCGTTTGAAGAAATCTTCGAAGAATAGTAAGAGAAAGCCAAAAAAAATTTGTTTGTTGATAAAGGGTCGGAATTTTATAACAGAAAATGTTCAGCCACAATTTGAAACTGTTTATTCATAACTGAAAATGCAGGGAAGAGGCCGTAGTGATAGAAAGATTCAATCGGACGTTAAAAAATAAATTATTCAAAAAATTTATCTCAGCAAGGAAATCAGAAATGGTTTAAAAATATTACCAGGAATTGTTAGAGCAGTACAATAATAAAGTTCATTCAGGTATTGAAGAAACCCCAAAGAATGCTTCTGACGACCCTGATTTAATACGGAAAGAAAAATATTCGAAAATAATTATTCGAATGAAGTAATCCGAATTTGCAGAAACTTAAGTCCGAAATTTAAAATTGGAGAAGATTAGAGTTAGAATATTTACTAAAGTATGTATAAGAATGATAAATTTGAAAAAGGCTTTGTTGGCTTAGATTGGACTAAAAGAAATATTTGAAGTGTTGCAAAATAAATCAAACTTATCCGATGTTTATTATTGAAAATAAAGATTTAGATAATGAGGATATTCATGAGGCCGCTTTTATTCAAAGTGTGAAATTACAACGAACTGATTTTTTATTATCATTATTTTCATTAGGCGTAGCCATAGAACCTACGTTCGTTCAATTCAAACATAATATCAAGATGAGAATGGGCACTCCTTCTTGCAATTTAAATGAAGACATAAAGACATAATTGACCAACAGTATAAGTTGTTCCCGGTTTTATGAATTTGAAATGTATTATAAAATTCCATTGCCAAGTATTTCTCTTACTTCATTCGTAGGTGGAAGTCCGTATGAGTCGAACCAATAGTTCTCAGCCTCCGGGCGGTCAAAATAATAATTATCTCTACGTTTTTACTAAAGATACCTGCTGACCAATGTACGCCTTTTTGAGTCTGAAGGTTGTGAAGATTCGTTATGAAATTTACAGTTGAAACTTTGTTCCGTGAACTGAAGGTTCCTGTTGGCTTATTTTTGATCAATTGTAATTCGTCTCTCATTAGGACATGAAAATTCTTTTATACCCAATTGATGTGGGCGATTTTCTTTAGATCAAAATTCGTTGTTGTTTTCTGTTCCATATAATTTCAAAAAACTCATTTATGTTGCTCATTTTATAATAAAAAAATTTCTTAAGGGACCCTAGAAGTCAGAAGGGAGGGGGGTATTGATTTAAAACTGTTCTCTAATGATGGTCTTTCCTTACTACTTAGTCAGAAGCGGGTATTGATTTAAACATTTTTAATAAATGATGACTTTCACTTACTACTTAGTCAGAAGGGGGGTATTGATTTAAAACTGTTCCACAATGATGACTTTTCCTTACTACTTATTCAATTGTTTGAAATGATTAAATTTAATCTAAATTTAATAACGTTACATTGTTGGCATTGTATTAGTAAGAGTTAGTGTTTCGCACATCTTTTATCATAGTAATTCCATTACTCATCAATATGTGAAAATTCTTTATTCCCCCATTGCTTAGCAATCTCATTTAAATCGAAATTTGATGTGGGTTTTTGTTTGCCTGTAGTATTTTTTAGAAAGTCTCTAATGTTACTCATTTTAAATGGAATAAAATCTATTTCAGAAATTTCTCAAAAGAATTGCCGTGTAGCAGCTGCTAAAATTGGTGTCAGCTGATATGAGTGAAGGAAAATCACAGACAAAGCTCATGATAGGGTTGAGTGAAATCTCATTCACACTATGAGAACAAAAGAACAAAATACAATCTAAACACAATAGACATATGATAGAGAGAAGAGAAATGAATGAGCATTTCTCTTCATTTTGGTTTCCATAACTAATCATTCATGCGACATTGTTTTGAATGGAAAAATACACCAACTGTCGAACCGATTTCAGAAAGTTTGTCGACATGGTTTGTCGATATGGTTCGACAATTGGGTGTATTTTTCCATTAGAGTTCAAGGTCATTCTATTAAAAGCATATGGGATATTATTCTCATTGAAGACAAGCAATGTTTTAAAGAATGCATGTCATTGTGAATACAATATTCCTGTAACAGACAGGATCGAGAGAGAGATGAGGAGAGAAAGAAACTAAAGAAAGAAGTCACGCTGCTCCGTAAAGTTTAATTGAGATAACGAAGGATATATTCTTGCAGAGTTTTCTTCCACTTTTGTATCTGTCCATTTTTAAAGAAATATTTTGAATAAATATTTTGAATACAATCTTCTGAAATTAACAACTATCCCGCATGTCGCCGTCTATGCGTTCTAAATTTAGACGAAGAATTGGTTAATTGTCACTGCATTCTTTATGTGCTTAAACTATTCATGGTCTTCACAATGGGAAGTACTTTTAATCAATACAGCGGAGAGAAGAAACGCTAAATGAATTTTGAAAACAGACTTTACAAATGGATTTTGAAAACAGATTCTGAAAATAATTTACGTAGGGGTAAATTGAAATGTCAAAACTTTACGGATGCGTAAATTGAAATGACAAATGATTGCGCTGTTCAACATAATTTTAGGGGAAAGCTGCTAGATGTTTCTCTCTCTTCAATCTCTCTCTCTCTCTCTTCAATTATCAGGGCATTGGACGTGTACCGGGTTCATTGAAATAATTTTGGTATTATGAGTTACAAGGATCTTCTTAGTTCACACAATTAGTACTTTAAAATAATGTTTGAGCATACAATTAACGAAGAATGTCTATAGTAATAAATATGCGTCTTCTTTATTTAATCATAATGCCTCTAATCATAATAATTAATTGAGCACTATTTCACCTGTTTTTAATTGAGATAAACGAAGGATATATTCTTTGCGGTTTCAATCCACTTTTGTTTCTTCCATTTTTAAAGAAATATTATTAGTTTTCACATGTTATATTTTAAAAACCTGAAAGATGGATAAAATTCATGAATTATTGAAATTCTCAACCTTTTTTGACTTTTTTGGTGTCCTGGAACGGTCATGATTTAAGCGAGAAAATTTTTAATTCTCAAATTTTGTGATTCTTAACTTTTATGATTTTCGTGTATTGTCCTGGAACGGTCATGGATTTTTAAGGGTGAAAAAATTGTAATTCTCAAATTTGATGATTACGTGATATTTTGAGACCGGCTAAATTTTTGAAATTTTGATTTTCTTTGAAAATTAGTGCACTAACCTAAATTTTTCGCCCCCCCCCCATTCGGCATTCGGCCACCTCGTGAAATTTGAAAGTCTAACCCTAAATTTTTGAAATTTGATTTTTTTTTGAAAAAACCCGCAAAAGTGTGACATCCGGCCGCAACGAAGCGAAGCAATGCGAAGCGAAGATTTTAGTAAAACTTATGTCTCTGTCAGCATACGGATTTTTTTAAAATA
>CAJQUW010004748.1:0-21557 GCA_907163375.1 Prostheceraeus crozeri | reverse complement strand
GTCTCACTCTTAGCTTTCAAACGAGCTATCGCACGACAAAATCCGTCCACTAGAAGCCAAAATCGAAGCGAGCTGTCCAGAGGGGGGGGGACGTCAGCCGAAAATTTTTTCTCTCCGATTTCGCTGGAAACATCCTTCCTAACCCAAAATTTCACGTAGATTCCGAATCTGGCCTCCGTTTTCTCATCCGATGCTTCGTTTGGGCGCTACACACCAAAACGTCCCAAATTCTAACTCTGTCGTTTTTTCGAAAAATGTTGAAAATTTTTTCTCTCCGATTGACTTGAAACTCACCATACATATAAAGAATTTCACGCTGATTCCAAATCTGAAATCCGTTTTCCAATCCGATGCTTCGTTTTGAAGCTAGAGCCCAAAACGTCCCAAATTCTAACTCTGTCGTTTTTCACCAATGTCCCAAAATCTTAAATGGCGTCTCACATCTAAACGAAGACAGATAGGAACAAGCCGATTATTTCACTGAATTTGTCTCACTCTTAGCTTTCAAACGAGCTATCGCACGACAAAATCCGTCCAGTGGAAGCCAAAATCGAAGCAAGCTGTCCAGAGGGGGGGGACGTCAGCGAAATTTCAGAATTTGATGAAAAATGTTTTGGTGACGGTCCCAGGTCGAAATTCCACACTTTGGAAAATTTTCAAAATTTTACCCATACAAAGTCACTCTGACACTTAGGATTTTTTCAGGTAAGCGAGCTCCGACCTAAAATCTTGTAACCGCTCTAACTTTTGAACGAAGACAGATAGGAACAAGCCGGTTCTTTCACTGAATTTGTCTCACTCTTAGCTTTCAAACGAGCTATCGCACGACAAAATCCGTCCACTAGAAGCCAAAATCGAAGCGAGCTGTCCAGAGGGGGGGGGGGACGTCAGCCGAAAATTTTTTCTCTCCGATTTCGCTGGAAACATCCTTCCTAACCCAAAATTTCACGTAGATTCCGAATCTGGCCTCCGTTTTCTCATCCGATGCTTCGTTTGGGCGCTACACACCAAAACGTCCCAAATTCTAACTCTGTCGTTTTTTCGAAAAAATGTTGAAAATTTTTTCTCTCCGATTGACTTGAAACTCACCATACATATAAAGAATTTCACGCTGATTCCAAATCTGAAATCCGTTTTCCAATCCGATGCTTCGTTTTGAAGCTAGAGCCCAAAACGTCCCAAATTCTAACTCTGTCGTTTTTCACCAATGTCCCAAAATCTTAAATGGCGTCTCACATCTAAACGAAGACAGATAGGAACAAGCCGATTCTTTCACTGAATTTGTCTCACTCTTAGCTTTCAAACGAGCTATCGCACGACAAAATCCGTCCACTAGAAGCCAAAATCGAAGCAAGCTGTCCAGAGGGGGGGGACGTCAGCGAAATTTCAGAATTTGATGAAAAATGTTTTGGTGACGGTCCCAGGTCGAAATTCCACACTTTGGAAAATTTTCAAAATTTTACCCATACAAAGTCACTCTGACACTTAGGATTTTTTCAGGTAAGCGAGCTCCGACCTAAAATCTTGTAACCGCTCTAACTTTTGAACGAAGACAGATAGAAACAAGCCGGTTCTTTCACTGAATTTGTCTCACTCTTAGCTTTCAAACGAGCTATCGCACGACAAAATCCGTCCACTAGAAGCCAAAATCGAAGCGAGCTGTCCAGAGGGGGGGGGACGTCAGCCGAAAATTTTTTCTCTCCGATTTCGCTGGAAACATCCTTCCTAACCCAAAATTTCACGTAGATTCCGAATCTGGCCTCCGTTTTCTCATCCGATGCTTCGTTTGGGCGCTACACACCAAAACGTCCCAAATTCTAACTCTGTCGTTTTTTCGAAAAATGTTGAAAATTTTTTCTCTCCGATTGACTTGAAACTCACCATACATATAAAGAATTTCACGCTGATTCCAAATCTGAAATCCGTTTTCCAATTCGATGCTTCGTTTTGAAGCTAGAGCCCAAAACGTCCCAAATTCTAACTCTGTCGTTTTTCACCAATGTCCCAAAATCTTAAATGGCGTCTCACATCTAAACGAAGACAGATAGGAACAAGCCGATTCTTTCACTGAATTTGTCTCACTCTTAGCTTTCAAACGAGCTATCGCACGACAAAATCCGTCCACTAGAAGCCAAAATCGAAGCAAGCTGTCCAGAGGGGGGGGACGTCAGCGAAATTTCAGAATTTGATGAAAAATGTTTTGGTGACGGTCCCAGGTCGAAATTCCACACTTTGGAAAATTTTCAAAATTTTACCCATACAAAGTCACTCTGACACTTAGGATTTTTTCAGGTAAGCGAGCTCCGACCTAAAATCTTGTAACCGCTCTAACTTTTGAACGAAGACAGATAGGAACAAGCCGGTTCTTTCACTGAATTTGTCTCACTCTTAGCTTTCAAACGAGCTATCGCACGACAAAATCCGTCCACTAGAAGCCAAAATCGAAGCGAGCTGTCCAGAGGGGGGGGGGACGTCAGCCGAAAATTTTTTCTCTCCGATTTCGCTGGAAACATCCTTCCTAACCCAAAATTTCACGTAGATTCCGAATCTGGCCTCCGTTTTCTCATCCGATGCTTCGTTTGGGCGCTACACACCAAAACGTCCCAAATTCTAACTCTGTCGTTTTTTCGAAAAATGTTGAAAATTTTTTCTCTCCGATTGACTTGAAACTCACCATACATATAAAGAATTTCACGCTGATTCCAAATCTGAAATCCGTTTTCCAATCCGATGCTTCGTTTTGAAGCTAGAGCCCAAAACGTCCCAAATTCTAACTCTGTCGTTTTTCACCAATGTCCCAAAATCTTAAATGGCGTCTCACATCTAAACGAAGACAGATAGGAACAAGCCGATTCTTTCACTGAATTTGTCTCACTCTTAGCTTTCAAACGAGCTATCGCACGACAAAATCCGTCCACTAGAAGCCAAAATCGAAGCGAGCTGTCCAGAGGGGGGGGGACGTCAGCCGAAAATTTTTTCTCTCCGATTTCGCTGGAAACATCCTTCCTAACCCAAAATTTCACGTAGATTCCGAATCTGGCCTCCGTTTCCTCATCCGATGCTTCGTTTGGGCGCTACACACCAAAACGTCCCAAATTCTAACTCTGTTAAAATTTTGAAGAAAAATTTTTTCACACCGATCGACTTGAAACTCACCCTACCGATGCAGAATTTCACGCTGAACACGAATCCGACCTCCGTTTTCTCATCCGACCACTCCTTCCACTCGAAACAACCCATTTTACAACCCAACATTCAGCAGATTGCACCAAAAACATCACACACTATAGCCTCAAGACTAATCCTGGCGGTCGCCCAAGTCCACCACGACACTCTATCGTTCCAGAGGGGGGGGGCTCAGACACGAAGCACCACGGCGGCCGACCACGACACTCTGCCGAGCCAGAGGGGGGGGACGCAGCGATGGCGGCCATCTTGCGCTATCTGGTGTTCGCCGTTTTCTTACTACTTGCATGTAAGACTAGGGCGATGATCCATTTATCTCGATATGGATTGCATAGATCTGCTTTTGGTGCAACATTCAATAATGCAAATTCGAGCTGATAGAAGGACTTCGACAAGAGCTTCAGCGATGTAAGCCACAGGGAGTCCAGAGCGAGGAGAGTCTTTCACAGATCCAGTAGTATCAAATATGTCGCTGATAAATCGTAGCCCGATTTGGAAGGGGAGAGTTGAAAGGTTTCGTACCCTGCTCAATTGCTTTCACAGAATTATTCAATTTCCATTACAATTTCAAAACAAAAATTCGCTCTTCGAGAGTCAACTAATTTGCGATTCATTGCATCTGATTACACATTTCGATTCATACACTGTTCAAAAAAATCCTCGCACAAAATACTTTACTCTTTTTCTAAAGCGATTTTCTACAGGTTCTAGCAATATGTTGACGTTTATTTTTGATTCAATTGTAGCACATGCCCGAAACTTACTCTCAGACACTTGAATTTTCAAAAATACCGGCTTACATGCCTGGTGGGTTCTAATTAATAAAAACGGGTTGTCTTATTCTAAGCTCGCCCCTGACCAGATATCTTACAGCATCAAAAATTTGAAATATTGCTGCGATAGATAGCGATCTGCCTTATATAATGGTGCAGAAACGGTAAAGAAAGATGAAGAAATGAGGTCAGCAGAATTATATGAAAATCAGTTACTTTGTGGGATTTTCAAGTTTGCCAACTTCAAAATCGCAAATTTGCAAATTTGGCATTTTTACAGCTATGTATCAACTTTGCAGATCTAAAACCATCGATCGATATCATTGTATTTGCATGCAAACATGGAAGCTGCTAACAATGCACTATGACACTGTACAATTGATGGTGCGATTGATCAACTATAGAATTTCAATGAATGGTTAGTTCATACTTACTGTATATGGTTTTGTTGTTAGAATATCATTTCGGAAAAAATCATTGGAAAAAAGCTTTACATTATTTGTAAATCCTTCATTTATATTGAACAACAAAACGTCATCGTAGACTATCACACTGAAATGAAGCTAATGTCGTTTCTATCCTCCTTCTGTTCGAATCACTGCCTCAAGACGTCTCGGCATACTGTCAATAAGGTGACAGATTTCTCCATGAGGAAATACTTCCCATACTCATCACAACCGATCCTTCAGATCCCTAACGTTGCGAGGCAGCTGTTGATGTTGCTGCATCTTTCGGTCACTTGAATCGCTCAGATGTTTGATTCGGTCCGGTGTTACAGTTCTTGCTCTCCCTGTATTCCATTTTCCGATCGGAAAATGTAATCTTAATGAGATTTTCCGGCAGGAAAATAAAACCCAAAGTTACGGCACTCAATTTCCTAATATATTTGACTGTATTTATATAGCGCTGTACCAAAGGAGGCTCACAGCGCAAAACGAGTACAAAAATGCAAATCACAAGAAAAATAAAGTCAAAAGAAATTAAGAGGAAACTTTGTTCATGAGAATCTTTCTCCAGCAACGCTTGAAAGTCAATAAGCTGTTAGCATTTCGAATGTCTTGAGGGATGCTGTTCCACACTGTAGGGCCATTGAAATTTAGTGCCCGACCACCTCGAGATATTGACTTGATGGAGGGCACATCAAATAAACTATTGTCCTCAGATGAACGCAGATAGCGTGACGGGCGACGAATATGAAGCATCTTCGTAGGAAACTAACATCTGGTTTTCATTTCTAATAGGAAAATGAAGCGCTTGCTTCTTTTTCCGGGTGGAAACTAAGACCTAAGGAAAATGCATCTCATAACACCGGACTTCTCGCAAGTCATGGGGTGGGTCGAATACCTGAGGAGGCTTTGAATTCGGCAACGGTGTGATACCGATGATGAGCATTATCACTTTGAAGCTTCCAGTCTAAAGAAGGCAATCCGAGAGAAATGACTGCTGGACTTCGATGTAAACTTTTTGAATGTAAACTGCATCAGGTGGACACATCTTGGGTCGGTAGGAGCAAATGCCAGCGAGAAACAAACGATTTCGAAGTGTCTGACACGTCACTGCTTCATTCCAAGCTAAATGCAGCTATCTTGATATAGAAAATCGATTTGAATTTAGAAAAGCGTAAAATATGGCGATCATTCCTCTAGGACGTCTTTCGTGGGCGTTCAGACCCTTTGTAAATTCGCAAGTGTCCACGCTGCTTGAATATTTTGATCCAGGAGTTAATAGTGGATTGAGGAACATAAAGTCTTTTGTCAACAGTCGCTTTTTTCATGCAGGCCTCCCACATGACGATGATGCAGTAATTCAAACCTTCTCTCGACATGCTAGCCATACACAGAGGTAGGTGGATGTACATAGAAAGCCGGTAGCTGAAACGTTCGGCGAGTGAAGGAATCATGGACTCCTTACTAACAATTTATCAATAATATAGGAATAATAGCCATTGATATAGGGCCTAATTGAAAATCCGAGGGCACGTTAGATTATGAAATGAAAGTCCAGTATTAATTGCTGTTACAAACTTGTTTCATTTGCTGGGCATTAATGATGTCTTTTACGTCAAAGCCCAGCAAGTTTCCATTGGTTTGCATGGGGAATGAAAATGACATTAAAGCCCAGTATTCTTTATTAAATCTGTGACTATGTATATTATATTAATATTTATAATCTCTCCACTAAATATCATTCATGTGCTTCCTGCTATTATAAAAGAGGCCTATATTCAAATGCTGTTTGTGCAATGTCAATGTCCTCTCCTTCCAGAGCTTTCTTATTCTCTCCCATCAGTTTTGTCTGCTTCATGATATTATCATCTGTAAAAATTTCCATAACATTATCATATTCGTAATTGTAACATTGTTTGCCATATTTTATATTCGAGTAGTTAGATTTTTCCCACTTGAGGCACACCCGGTTCATGATTTGGCCCTCTGCTCGATTTGAAGCACAGCGGTTCGGATTTTGGCCCTATTTGAAGCACAGCGGTTCGGATTTTGGCCCTTTTCAGGCACAGTGGTTCGGATTTCGGCCCTATTTGAAGCACAGCGGTTAGGATTTTGGCCCTTTTGAGGCGCAGCGGTTCGGATTTTGTCCCTTTTGAGTCGCGGAAGATCGTATGTGTCCTGTTTAAGTCCACTAGGATCGTGTCTTGACCTCTTTAGGTGTAGTAGGATAGGGATTTGGCTGGAAGGTTGTGAATGGAAGGTCGGAAAGGATGTCGGGAGGCGGCCGAGTATGTGATGGTAAGCAGACCAAAGGAGAGACCGGTGCAGGGCGGAAAGTTGGAGAGAAGGCGGTAGGAGAGAGTGGAGTTGGAAAGACAGTCCGGTGCAGGTAGGAGAGAGAAGCTGACAAGCAGAGTTTATCCAAAGTTGGTCATGTTTTGAGGCATGTCGTGCAGAAGTGGACGTGTTTTGTCCACGGTGTGCCAAATTTTGACTGCAAGAGGAAGGAAGGAGGAGTTGTCCTGTGAGGCAAGGGTAAGAATCTCTGAAAACCGCCAGAGTTAGAAAAGGTGTGTTTTGGTGGTTTTGGGATGAGAAAGGTTGTTTTTCGGCATGAAGGAGTGCTCGGATGGGAAAACGGAGGACAGATTCGCAGTCTACGTGAAATTTTGGGTTAAGAAGGTTGTTTCCAGCGAAATCGGAGAGAAAATATTTTGAGGACCTTCCCCCCCCCTCGGCAGTGATCTTCCAACTTTGGTTCTAGAGATGGTAGAAAGTCGTGCAATAGCTCATTTGAAAGCTAAGAGTGAGAAAAATGCAGTGGAAAGCTCAGTTTGGTCCACTTTTCCTGGGTTGAGGGAGGAAAATGGCAGGAAAACGTCAGAGTTGGAAAAGGCGGGTGTTGGATGTTTTGGGATGAGAAAGTCCATTTTTCGACATGAAGGAGTGCTCGGATGGGAAAATGGAGTGCAAATTCGGACGTTTTGCTCAATTTTGGTCCTAGAAACTTGTTTCCAGCTGAATCGGAGAGAAAAAGTTTTGAGGACGTCCCCCCCTCGGCAGCGATCTTCCAACTTTGGTGTTAGAGATGGTAGAAAGTCGTGCAATAGCTCATTTGAAAGCTAAGAGCAAGGCAAATTCAGTGAAAACACGGCTTTTTCCTATCTGCCTTCGCTTAGAGGTGAGACGTCATTGAAAATTTTTCATCATTTTTCCGAAAAACGACAGTTAGAATTTTTGCGATGGCTGTGGGCAGTAGAGCCAAAACGAAGCATTGGAAATGGAGGGCAGATTCGGATTCAGCGTCAAATTCTACATTGAGTTGATATATTTCCAGCTCAATCGGAGTACTAGAACCGGAGATAGACGGGTTTTAAGTTTTTGGATGATGGGTATTACGTCATCAGCTAATCGCCACAAACTATATAAGTGGAAACTCTGCTTGTGGAAATCAGTTCTCCTCCCGACTGGGTTGGGGTAGGTGAACTCCGGAGCTCTGATGATAGCATTGGAAATCTGAAAAACCTGGTTTCTGTAAGAAACCGACTTAGAAAATTTCATTGCTGAACTCAGCTAAGCCGTCAGACTTAGAGGTTAGCCAGGAGATGGCCTTCGTCTCCAGGCCATAAAAGACTCAAAAACTTTAAAGGCTTGTAACTTTGCTTCTACAAGTCCGTTTGACTTGATTCAAAAAGGTTCGGTCGCTATTGACCTGCCCTAAGTGATAGACTACTTATAAAATTTCATAAGTAGTGCTAAAAAGTTGAAAAATTTAAATTCACTAGTTTTGGAGGTTTTCTGGGGTTTTCGACCCTGCTGAAGTCAACTAGAGGATTTTTAATGATGTCTGAGCCAGTCTTCTCATGTTACAAGCAGCTATTCACTGAAAGCGAGCAAGACACGGAGAGTTTTGCTGTAATATTCCACTGACAGGGTGTTCCTTCGGGACGACGGATGATGCCGTAGTGATAAGTAAGGCAAGGGAGTGTGTCATATTTTAGACCGATACCGCTGGGGCAACTCATGTCTTTTGTTGGGCATTTGACACAGTTCTCAACGTAGCACTTTGAACGCCAATCGGTTGAGTCTCAGCTATCTTGTCATGGGTGGCATCTAAACATCTCCATTGCAAAACGCTTGTGATTCACGGCTTGCTATCCCTCTCTGCGGCTTCCTATCAAGCTGATCAAAGTCTGCCAACCTCTTACCAACTCCACCGTTTTTCATGTCTGGCGATCAAGTCATGGACGATGCAAGTCACGGAGATTTTCGATGTGATACTTCCTGTGGGTGGGCGTTCTTTCGAGACAGCGGTGAAGTCCGTAGCGATGAGTACTGCACGGGACGTGGGCAATGGTAATCCTTGTGAAACCTCTGCGTCATGTTTCCAAGTGGTTGCCTTTCGTCTCAACGTTGTACTCTGACTGCCAGGGCGACATTTAGCTATCTGCCACAGGTTGCCTCATAGAATCTCCATTGCACTTGTCTCCCGATAGTTGGTCAACCATGGGAGAATGAACCATAAGTTCTTTTAAGAACTGTCTCTATCACGGAGACGAAATGATGAATGGAATGAAACGGGAGGCCACCCTTGCACCACATGCAACACATCACAGACTTCTCTCTTTGCTAGTGAACAAGCTCTTGTCATACCAATGAAAAGTCGTGTTAGATGACTGTTTACTGCAATAAAGTTAAAAGTAACGTATCGGCATGAAGAATAAATCGGTGTTTCGTAAATGAGTACACTCCAAACTCTAACGTGCTTCGTTGTAGAAATGTTAACCAACGTTAAATTCATGAACGTTAAAGTAAAACTCAGAATGCAACATCAACTTGTTGCGTTTTCATGACATCACCAACGTTGAATGTTGGAGATGAAGAGTCAACATTCGATGCAGACAAAAGTGAATCAACTAGAATAAATCAAACCTGCTCATCACGTTTCATAAACGCTAGGTGTGATCATGTGAAGACTTAATTTAAGACTCATACGTATGTGGGAGATGCAACATTCAGATTGAAAAAATAGAAACGTTTTGATGGTTTGCAATCACGAAAGGTGAATGCACAAACACTGTTTCGTCAATCAGTACCGTCTGTGTTAGAAAAGTGTATTGAAAGATTTAATTTGACTCATGTGAAATTTGTAAACATCAAGGTTGTTAGAGTTAAACACTAATATCCGCGGTGTAAGAGACCAAGGGTTCAATGCACTGCGCTACCAGCAGTGACAATGAATTTTATGTTGGTGAAACTTTCATGTAGATCATGATAGTATTGGCGCAGTATTCCAGAATTATGTATCGAAATAAAAGAATCAAATATGTAAGCTGAAGCGTCTCATTCTAAACTAAGCGTGCTTTGGAAATCAGCGCTTGTATAATATCGAAATGACAGCATCAAATGTGTAAATTGAAACGTGCATGGGGTTAGTTGTTTCATTCTAAACTGAATGTGCGTTGCAAATCAAAACTTGCATTGATAGAATCAACATTGAAGCATGTATCATTTCAAACTATTTTACTGGAAGTCAACGTTAAGTGAATGTAGACGATAAATTCGATTATTGTGCACTGCAGCCCTATGACTTCAGTCGGTTACTAAACCGATGCGGTTACTTCTAAACCAAATGTCTCCCTGATAAAAAATCAACTCCATTACTATAGGATCACTGAATGCTTCAGTGTTCAAAACATTTGTACTCACGAATGCAGTGAGAGAACTCAGAATGGTTTGGTCGCTTATATTCATGTCAGGTTGGATGTCATAGGTCTTGAAGAAAGTAGCAAGCGCAGATGTGAGTTTCAGGCAATGATAGAGTGAGGTAGTGTGGAAACATGTCTTATGCAGTTGAGTTTGACAATGAATTCTGCTCCTTGCGCTTTCATCGACAAAGTCTTCGAGGTAAAGTGACCGACTACATCATTTCTTTTCACAATGACTGTGCCGACTTAGGGCTTGCAATTGGAAAGGGATACTTAGTGTTTCAACAGCTGATGGAAAACATGAAAGACAAGTATGTGAAGGGACGTCTCGTAGCAGAAATCGAATTTGAGAAAACGAAAGGTGAATACATTGGTGAACGTGAGTGTTTTCACTTTGCATCATATTCGGCAGACTGTATATATGATCCGGATGATTTCTATCAGCGGCACATGGCAAAGGTTGCCTCGCGTTTGGAAACATTTCATGAACATGGTTCAAACTTGCTATTATGTCGCATCAAACATATACATATTCAACTGAATGTGCTTGATTGAGTTATTGAACTGCATAACTCTATCACAAATCATGAAGTCAGGATATAAGCCATGCTCTGTCATTGGTTTCGTTAACTAATCGTGCTTATAACTAAACGCTGGTTGTCATTCTTCAGAGGTACACGTTCGGACATGATACTGCGGATACATGTGAGACACGAATTCTCTACATTTCATACCTTCATTCATCATGCTGGATTGGTAGTGTATCTGGAGACTAACACATGCATTATGACCACACTAAGCTGAAATGATCTTTGACATGACTGCATGTCTCGTAGAAGACATCCCATTTGCTGAACACCATTGCATTTTGTATGAGGAAGTTACCTACAGCGTAAAATATCATCCGAAGTGCATTGTAGCCTCCATGTACATGGACCTTTTTCCTTTTTAATCGTCAACAGTGAATTTGTGAATGTTGCGCTGCTAGACAATTCAATAGTTGTTCATTGTAACATTAGTTTCGAAAGATGGCGTTTGTATTGAAGCACTTTATGTTCAATGTAAACGGGCATTCAGACTCTCCTACGTTGAATACAATTTAAGTAGAACATGCTTGTTTTCTCTATCTGAATTTATAGTGAAACTTAACAGCGATGGCCAATGTGGATGATTTAGATAATGTCAAATCCGGTTTTCAACAACCATGTATTGACAAATTAACAATAACTGCGCATTGGCCCGTGATATACAAACCTTCAGCGGATTGTTTATGGATTCAGTTTTGTGATGCTTTACGATCAATAGTTGTATGTAAGTAATTCCTTAGAGTTACAATCGCTGCAATGTAAAATCTAAGGTATATAGAATGTAGGCAATAAATACTTAAGTAACAGCCATTCACTCTTAATCAATGTTTAGATCGCTTTCATGATTAAACCATGTCTTAACCAACGAAGTGTTATAAGGGATGCATCATGGCTTATGGAATGGTTATAATTACATCTGTAAATGTGTTATTCAACTATGAATCGAAAGTGTGTCAACCAAATATATATATATATATCAATTGGGTCTAGAAGTGCGTTTTACTGTTTCGTAACAACACTACCTCACCCAAAACAAGATAGGTCATCATCCCTTGTTGGAGGCATCAAATATCAGTTGAGGCGCATGAGGCCCATTTATGTTAAATGAAAAAAAGACACATTCTTCAAATCGATGTTATTGAATCGCAGTTACATTAATATACATGTTTTCACGAGGAAGATTATATGCAGGAAATAAAGTTCACACAAATCACTACACAAGTTTTCAAGAGGAGCATGTACACTCAAACGCAATGTCACAAAAGTGCGGGAGATGTGCGGTTGTATCACTGTAGAATTGATGTACACTTAGAAAATATTGTCACCACAATGCTGGATTTGAGAATACGAATACACAACAAAGCAATGGTACTGTACATGCAGATCGAGACGCAGTGCGATGCAGTGATGATAAACGTGTCACACCAATCTCAATTTAAATCGGCAATAGGACTGTGTCTTGTAAAATAGTTCAAAAAGCACAAACGTCAACAAATAGCGTGAACGGTTCATATATCATCGCAAGATGGAGGAAGAGAAAGCTTTCGTTTTTTAGGTGGTGGAAGATATGTGTCCGGATGTCCATGAGGGATGTCCATTGGTTGGGACTCAACCAACAACGTTTGTTCTCCCACACGCTGAGAGCACGCTTTCTAAATGTGCACGTTTGAATTTGATGGTTGGTTGATTTTATCATTGTCATATCGACGTAGCTATCCATTTTATCTTGGTATGCTATGCGGTAATTTTCATGGTTAAAATTTTTCACAAGGGAACGTGAAATACCTTTGGCACGCTTGATGGAGTCAGAGGTGTCCCTATATTTCATCGAATACATTTTAGGCCTTAGCAATATCATTTCTTCTAGAGGACTCCCACCACATTCATCTTTAAAGCATCCGAGTTTTGCTTTGTTCTTAATTGAGTAAAGTGGATGTGTTGATGGATAATTGAAACTATCAAATATATTTTCAAAATGTTTAAGGATGTCATTGTCTAGAATTTGCTGTTTGACTGTGACGGCTAGGAAAAAGCTATCGGTATCACCACCAACTAGCTCAACGCGATGGAAAATTGGACAAGGTCTCAGTGTTTTATAAAATAACTTAAACATTTCCAATTTAGAGTTGTCGAGAACGGCTTGTCCGATGAAGATGGGCTTACACAGCACCACACTCGACTTAAATAATTTGAAGCCTGTGACATCCTCACTTATGAGGTCATGCATCAAGTAAAGTGGTGACTTGATAATTTTGTCTACTTTTTCTGGATCCGACACTAGCTTATAATCCATACGTTTGCGAACGTCTTCCATGGTCTTGCTAAATAATGAATTATTCCTAAATTTGAAATAATGTTTTTCAAATGGGTTTTTGGAGGCAGCACGCTTCTTACTACTAAAATCAATGTACGGTTTCAGAAAGCACTTTTGTGTGAATTGTATGGCTCGATGAACTTTAGCTAGTTGCATGCCCATGTCAAG
This sequence comes from Prostheceraeus crozeri, assembly GCA_907163375.1. Taxonomy (NCBI): domain Eukaryota; kingdom Metazoa; phylum Platyhelminthes; order Polycladida; family Euryleptidae; genus Prostheceraeus; species Prostheceraeus crozeri. Next base: position 8,375 of record CAJQUW010004748.1, on the reverse strand, counting down.
ATGGAATCTTAGAATGCTGTAATGAACAATGTAGTTGCTCTTGTCATACTGTGTTAGCAAAAGTTTGCGACATGGTTTATATTTTCGGCTGCATTGCTGTTCTATTTTCCTATTGTATTCTTCCATATAAGGAGAAAACACATCTTCGGTTACATAACCCGATTCGGGTGCTAGTGGTAGGTCAGATGTTTCATCTTTTATATCATCTGGGTAGATGAGATCTACTTCAAATAAGTAACCTACGTCTCCCTCATCATCCAGTTCCAAAATATGTTGTTGGTTTGAAAAATGTTTTATTTCATCTTCACTAATCTATTTGAAATTTGAATGTGGAAGCGGCTTTGATAGCGCACTGCCATATAAATTGTTCTGGTCAATGTACTTCAGATATGTGCTATGAATGCCATCCGAAACATAGTTGACTTTATGTTTATTGACAAAAGTCAGACCACCTCTTATTCCGCGTTCAAATAAGTCGTGGATTTCGGCATCTGGCAAGAGGTGGATCGTTTCACCGGTCATTTTGAATGCTGACATATAGGACATGGCTGGTAAACCTATAAAATGCACCGGATCTAAAGCATCTTGTGCCAGTGTCAGTTGACGGAAGGCTTCAAACACGTCAGCTAGAAGGTATACATCCAACTTTAAATAAGATATCATAAAGTCATTGAATGTGTGACAATTTAACTTTTGCCATGCCAATTTGGCATGTTCATAATCCCCGATGCTACATGCTTCACCCGTTAAGTCATTAGTGAATTTATCAATTGATGGAAGGGCAGTTTCCTTTAAAGTGTTCATAGAAGTGAAATAACTATATGGAAATACTCCTTTCCGACGAATGAGGGTGTCGCTGATGTTTGGATAGTCTTTTATCATATTCTGTGTGAGTGGAAGTTGGTCTAAATTATTGGCCAAGACTGCCAGAGAAGTCGACATGAATTGATAACTGTCCATAAACTTAATTTCAAAGAAAACGGCTTCCCCTCAGCCGTTTTATCAACATGAGCTTTAGCCGACATTGACATAAACTTCTCCCGACTTTGTGCAATGACATTCACTGTCCACGATTTTATTTTACCTATCCCATTCCGAATGAGAATATGTGCATCATAAGACTTAAAATTGTGAAAAATGACGGCGAGCGATCTTCTTTTAAGTCTCATACTGATGTTACATTTATTACACAGTGCTGATCTGAACTTGCCGCTAAGGTGGCAGTGGTCTCTGACTTTCCTATGTTGTTCATCATCGAAGTTAGTCTTGCATTTGGGACATGTCATGCACTGATCAAATTTAAGCCTATCTTGCTCAGTGAAGCACATGGACTTCTTCGCTAGATCAATTTCATACGTTGGTGGAAACGTGCTTTTCCATCTTAATATTTTAGGAATTCTAATGTACAGTCTTTACCTTGCCATACATGCATCTTATTTAGATTTTTGTAGTAGGGATGCCAAACTTCATAGCATGCAATGGCGGCGGCCTCGTGGTTTTTGGTATCGGGATCAATATAGCACTCTATGTCTGCGTAAATTACGCAAATAGGACTCAATTCGCTTTCACAAGGTTTGTACATAAAATTTTTATCTTTTGGCATCACTTCCATTTGGAGTTTGCCACGTGAGCACCACTCATAATGTTGGTCAAATAATGACTTTGATGTAAAGTGTCGTATGCAGCGATCGCAATAAATAATTTTGTCGCTCTTGTATGATTGCAGATGTGAGTACAATCTCTTTATACTTGGAATTGACAACTTTCTCATAGATGCTGGCACGATCACTGCATCGCACTCCTTTCAATCCACTATGCCAGAGATGAACTATGATCTTAATTTTATTCAATTTTTCAAATTGGGCGATGCCTTTAAAATCTATAGTGTTGACATCTAACCCGTCAAACTTAAGCTCATCCTCCCATTCGATGTATTTGCTGACTCTTTGATGGTTCCTTTGAATGTCATCATAATGGAGAATAGAGAGGACGGCATACTTAAAACATTGACTGCTACATTGGACATTCATGACTGCTTTCTTTTCAGCCAGTGACTTTGGAAGGGCAAACGCACCCTGACCATTTGAATTTTCACTAAGAGTGACTTTGAAATCGACTGTTTCTACACCATCAAAAATCAAGCCACTATCTCTTTCATTTTGTTTCTCAAGCTTAGTATTTATGTGTTGGATATGAGACTGAAGCCACTGGTGAATATCCGTGACAGTGTCAGCTTGAGCAGAAGGAATGTGCAACCTAATGACATCACACACTTCACCAGTGCTTTATCTATTTTATTGCAACGCACTGTAACATATATGAGAGCCTTCACTAGAAATTGATGGAGGGTTGCAAACATTTGCTGAATTAATGACAAATTCTCACTAAGAAATGATCCTATGTCTGATACTGCCTCAGTTGACTCCATCCTATAATCGCGCATAAGGCTCTCGAGGGAGAACTTGCGCAGCTGGAGAGTAACAACGTTCTGTTGATAGTGCTCCATGGAATGTGTGTGTAAAAGTGTGTGTGAAGAGAGAATAAAATGACTTGGGAAAGCTTTGTGACACGAAGAGCAGCTGAAGCCGATGAGCTGTGAGCGATTCTCTCTACTTGTCGACGTCGGTGGTTTCCTCACCATTTCACAAGAGCCGCAATCCGTATGCCGCTGCAAGTTGTAGATGGTGTGAAACGTTTTCCCACATGCTTCACACTTAGGTTTCTGATCAGCTTGCGGTTCGATTCTGTCACAATTACTTGTTGACCCAATTGCCTGTTGTTGTTCATATTGCTTGTTGGGCGCACTTTCACAGGTCATCAACGGCGACTTCTTCTCTTCCCTGCATGCGTCACGTCGTTGATGTCGCTTTAGACTTGAAGGCGTAGCAAAATGATTGTAGCATGTTGGACATGTGGAGTCAGAAGTCCTTGCTGCCTTCTTCGCTGCCTCGCACACAGCATTTCTAAGATGCCTTCTGAGTGTGGCCTCATCGAAGAACGCCTTCCTAGAACGGCTGCAGGTTGACTTTTTCACCTCTCTCTGATTCTCCTGACTGTAGTTCTGTCGCTGAGTCAGTATGTCTTCACTTGAATCAGCTCCTTCACTCTGTATTCCATCGTGTTCCTCCTCAGCATTTAGCAATTCTTCCACTTCCTTAGCCGAGATGAGAGGAAGATTGTGTGGTGATGTTGGTGGAATGATAGGGAGGTCAGTTTCCGGCAGTATGTTTGTCATATCTGCAAAAAAGATAAATGAATTAGTCATATGAAATTCATTTTACTTAGCTTAGTAACAACGCTTCCCACAAACGTGTACTCACCCTCTAATGAATTCAACTCTGGTTCGGTGGAGGGATGCAATGGTGGTAGGAGAGAAACATCGGCGGAGAGTGAAAGGGTTCGCAGTTTGGCATTGGAGGGATGAGTTGACGAGGAGCAGGTGCAGGAGCATGCGAAGACGGACGATGTTGGGCGATTATTATTCCCGAAGTGCATGGGTGAGAAGGTAGGGCCGGATAATCTTTTTCATATTTCCGCCTCACAGCTTCTTCCAAATTCGCCTTCTTGCTCAAATCTGTAGAGAAATTGATAGAGATAGTCGCATGAACTACTGTTATTGAATTCTAGTAAGAATCATCATTCACACAAAACTTACACATTCCAAGTCGCACATATGCTCGACCGAGTACCCCTTCAGGGACAGACTCCTTGTTCATAATGCGCTGCTTCACTGAAAAGGAATGGAACTGCCACATTGAAATTTACGAAAATGAGTTCGGTTAAAAAATGAATAAAATATGGAGACACTAGGGTCTTGATTCACAAAGACAGAACTCCTGTGGTGTTAAGTTATGAGCAATACTTCCTACATTCAACACACATTCTAGCCTAATGACGTTAGTCTCAAAGTTAGTCAACTTACATTGCTGAATGAACCTTTCCTCCAACTTGGCAGAGACGCGGTAACGTTCGATTTCTCCATAAAATTCCATGTCGGACAGTTAGTAGGTAATGAATTGTAAGATTTCAATCACTGAAAAGGAAATATGAAGTTTCATCTACCCAGTCAACGTTTATCATGGGAACAATCATTGACGTGACATCTAATGAGTTACATTTCACTCTACTCCATATCATAAAGACTAACCTTTGTCGAATGGCTGCAGTACTCTGACCTGGCGAGAGAAAGCGTCACGTTGAGTATGAAGTCGAACGCCCAACATGAGCAACGGCTCAGAGGTTTCGGTCTAACAAACGACGAACAACCCGTGCAATGCAATGCCTCTACGGCAGTACCCGCCGTCCCAAAGGAACGCTCGAGCAAAGGAGGTATTACAGCGATGATATGTTTTATGAGCAGAAGATATGATAGCAAGAGACTATTCAACTTGATAGCAAGTCAAAACAACCTGATAGCAGGAGCTCACCGACACTCACCTTGTGAAAGATAAATGTGAAGAACAGAGCTGGTGCACTGCCTTTTATAAGATTTTCCTAAGCGGTGAATGGATGAGACCTCTCGTCCAATCACAGACGAGCTAGAGTTCCCGATGTGCGCACACACATTTGTAGCAAGTTATTGAAATCGTCCTAGGCAAACATGATGTTTAGCAATAGACTCAACCATGGCACCTGAATTCAATACATTGAAACATGATGATTGCACGATTCGTTTTCATCAAGAGTGCTTCGAAGGCTTAATACAAGATTACATCCTTGAGTTTCAAAGGGAGGAGACAGAATTGGAAGCATGTTTAGACTACACACGAGAAATATTTACGGAGTTGATATCTTATTTCAAAGACAGTCTCATCAAGGCTCACTTAATTGCACATGTCAATTACATTCATTTTCCACAAGGTAAAGTAGCGGAAAGCGTTGACTTTCAATTTCGTTCCTATGGACAAGAATATGTTACTCATGCTTCTGAGTTTTATACACGACATCTGCGGAAGATTATTTCTCGGATGGACAACTTTCATGGTAACGGTGATCATTTGCTTCTGAATAAAATAAACCATATTGTCATTGCTATTAGTAAACTATTTGACGACACTAACGCTTGCACTTCATGACACTTGTGTTTCGTAAAACTTCAATGATCAAACTTTACTTTCACAAACGTGTGTTGTGGTAAAAACTATTTGACTACACAAACGCTTACATTTTATGACATTTGTGTTTCGGAAAACTTCAATGATTAAACTTTCTAACTATACATCAACCTGTGTTGCAGCAAAACTTTTGCAAACCATGATACACTTTCTGACTACACTCACGAATAAAACTGCAATGATCAAACTTTACTTTCACAAACATGTGTCACAGTAAAACTATTTGGCTACACTAAACTTTGCTTTTGCAAGCCATGATACATTTTCTGACGACACTCACGAATAAAACTTCGATGATCAAACTTTACTTTTACAAACGTGTGTCGTAGTAAAACTATTTGGCTACACTAAACTTTGCTTTTGCAAACCATGATACAGTTTCTGACGACACTCACGAATAAAACTTCGATGATCAAACTTTACTTTTACAAACGTGTGTCGTAGTAAAACTATTTGACTACACTAAACTTTGCTTTTGCAAACCATGATACACTTTCTGACTACGTTCATAAGAGCTTGTTCACTAGCAAAGAGAGAAGTCTGTGATGTGTTGCATGTGGTGCAAGGGTGGCCTCCCGTTTCATTCCATTCATCATTTCGTCTCCGTGATAGAGACAGTTCTTAAAAGAACTTATGGTTCATTCTCCCATGGTTGACCAACTATCGGGAGACAAGTGCAATGGAGATTCTATGAGGCAACCTGTGGCAGATAGCTAAATGTCGCCCTGGCAGTCAGAGTACAACGTTGAGACGAAAGGCAACCACTTGGAAACATGACGCAGAGGTTTCACAAGGATTACCATTGCCCACGTCCCGTGCAGTACTCATCGCTACGGACTTCACCGCTGTCTCGAAAGAACGCCCACCCACAGGAAGTATCACATCGAAAATCTCCGTGACTTGCACCGTCCATGACTTGATCGCCAGACATGAAAAACGGTGGAGTTGGTAAGAGGTTGGCAGACTTTGATCAGCTTGATAGGAAGCCGCAGAGAGGGATAGCAAGCCGTGAATCACAAGCGTTTTGCAATGGAGATGTTTAGATGCCACCCATGACAAGATAGCTGAGACTCAATCGATTGGCGTTCAAAGTGCTACGTTGAGAACTGTGTCAAATGCCCAACAAAAGACATGAGTTGTCCCAGCGGTATCGGTCTAAAATATGACACACTCCCTTGCCACACTTATCACTACGGCATCATCCGTCGTCCCGAAGGAACACCCTGTCAGTGGAATATTACAGCAAAACTCTCCGTGTCTTGCTCGCTTTCAGTGAAAAGCTGCTTGTAACATGAGAATACTGGCTCAGACATCATTAAAAATCCTCTAGTTGACTTCAGCAGGGTCGAAAACCCCAGAAAACCTCCAAAACTAGTGAATTTAAATTTTTCAACTTTTTAGCACTACTTATGAAATTTTATAAGTAGTCTATCACTTAGGGCAGGTCAATAGCGACCGAACCTTTTTGAATCAAGTCAAACGGACTTGTAGAAGCAAAGTTACAAGCCTTTAAAGTTTTTGAGTCTTTTATGGCCTGGAGACGAAGGCCATCTCCTGGCTAACCTCTAAGTCTGACGGCTTAGCTGAGTTCAGCAATGAAATTTTCTAAGTCGGTTTCTTACAGAAACCAGGTTTTTCAGATTTCCAATGCTATCATCAGAGCTCCGGAGTTCACCTACCCCAACCCAGTCGGGAGGAGAACTGATTTCCACAAGCAGAGTTTCCACTTATATAGTTTGTGGCGATTAGCTGATGACGTAATACCCATCATCCAAAAACTTAAAACCCGTCTATCTCCGGTTCTAGTACTCCGATTGAGCTGGAAATATATCAACTCAATGTAGAATTTGACGCTGAATCCGAATCTGCCCTCCATTTCCAATGCTTCGTTTTGGCTCTACTGCCCACAGCCATCGCAAAAATTCTAACTGTCGTTTTTCGGAAAAATGATGAAAAATTTTCAATGACGTCTCACCTCTAAGCGAAGGCAGATAGGAACAAGCCGTGTTTTCACTGAATTTGTCTCACTCTTAGCTTTCAAATGAGCTATTGCACGACTTTCTACCATCTCTAACACCAAAGTTGGAAGATCGCTGCCGAGGGGGGGACGTCCTCAAAACTTTTTCTCTCCGATTCAGCTGGAAACAAGTTTCAAGGACCAAAATTGAGCAAAACGTCCGAATTTGCACTACGTTTTCCCATCCAAGACCTCCTTCATGCCGAAAAATGGACTTTCTCATCCCAAAACATCCAACACCCGCCTTTTCCAACTCTGACGTTTTCCTGCCATTTTCCTCCCTCAACCCAGGAGAATAGGGCCAAACTGAGCTTTCCATTCTAAATGGAACTTGGTAGTAAATGCCAAGAACATTACTAGATCGAAGATTGCTGCCGAGGGGGGGAGGTCAGAACTTTTTCTCTCCGATTTTGCTGGAAAGATGTTCCTAGACCCAACTTTGGCCAAAACGTCCGAATTTGCACTCCATTTTCCCATCCGAGCACTCCTTCATGTCGAAAAATGGACTTTCTCATCCCAAAACATCCAACACCCGCCTTTTCCAACTCTGACGTTTTCCTGCCATTTTCCTCCCTCAACCCAGGAAAAGTGGACCAAACTGAGCTTTCCACTGCATTTTTCTCACTCTTAGCTTTCAAATGAGCTATTGCACGACTTTCTACCATCTCTAGAACCAAAGTTGGAAGATCACTGCCGAGGGGGGGGGAAGGTCCTCAAAATTTTTTCTCTCCGATTTCGCTGGAAACATCCTTCTTAACCCAAAATTTCACGTAGACTGCGAATCTGTCCTCCGTTTTCCCATCCGAGCACTCCTTCATGCCGAAAAACAACCTTTCTCATCCCAAAACCACCAAAACACACCTTTTCTAACTCTGGCGGTTTTCAGAGATTCTTACCCTTGCCTCACAGGACAACTCCTCCTTCCTTCCTCTTGCAGTCAAAATTTGGCACACCGTGGACAAAACACGTCCACTTCTGCACGACATGCCTCAAAACATGACCAACTTTGGATAAACTCTGCTTGTCAGCTTCTCTCTCCTACCTGCACCGGACTGTCTTTCCAACTCCACTCTCTCCTACCGCCTTCTCTCCAACTTTCCGCCCTGCACCGGTCTCTCCTTTGGTCTGCTTACCATCACATACTCGGCCGCCTCCCGACATCCTTTCCGACCTTCCATTCACAACCTTCCAGCCAAATCCCTATCCTACTACACCTAAAGAGGTCAAGACACGATCCTAGTGGA
>CAJQUW010004746.1:600000-777021 GCA_907163375.1 Prostheceraeus crozeri | reverse complement strand
TGAACTCCATATTATGTGAGGGTGGCAATGCCACTATTTCCGTATCTATGCACTGATTGCACAAAAAATATATTCCACTTTATACACTTACCAAAAGAAAAGACTTTAAATCAGATTACAGAGGTCATGTGAGGAGAATTATCTAACTATTGCATCATTTGTAACCCTTATTGTGTGCAGTCTTCAGTGACTTCAAAAGTAGCAGCTATCGAGTTGCGAATGACATAAGATTAAGCACCTCTGTACTGTGTTTATTGAGATGATTGTTTGTAACATATAATTATACTCATGATTGTCGTCATTACTGAGCGTTAATTTATTCCATGGTCAATCTCCGATTGAATGTATCAAAGCTGTAACGCTCCACTGATTCAGCTGTTAATTCAAAAACTAAGCAAACCAAACATACTTGTTCAACTATTGTCACATCAATCATCCAAATATCTTCTGACAAGCGAAAGATGAGAAACTTTATGGTCAGATTGGAAAATGTTGGTCAAATTCTTCTGTCGCATGCAAGGCATTGCAGTGTTCCATGTAGAAAAGTGACAGTCTTAGATCAATATTTGCTGTTGATATATCTTCACTTCATTTCCACCTAAGTATTTTGTAAATGTTGTAAGGGCGTATGTACCGAATGCGTGAACCGCATTCCTTTCTGCTCATGACAAAAGGAACTTCAAAAATTGGGGAGAAAAATTAATCAACGTTTTGCTGCTTGTCTTCTTTCTTGCTTCTGGAGACTCTGACTACTTTAATGTAGATGTTGGGGTGCATCAGGGTTCGGCATTGAGTTCATTGCTCTTTGTCATAGTCATGAATGCCGTTAGTGAAGCTGCGAGGAAGGGATTGCCATATGAACTTCTATATACAGGTGACCTTCTTCTTATGGCAGACTCGGAGGAACATCTAAAGCGAAGTTGCTGTGTTGGAAAAGAAGTTTTGTCCTGAAATGGCTTGAAAATGAATGCTGCAAAGACGAAAATCATGTTAAGCGGATGTAAAGACACGATAGAAAAGAAGTACAAGATAGCAAAATGCCCATGTGTGGAATGCTGCTAAGGTTGGGAGTTAATTCCATTCAATGTAGCATCTGTAATGTATGGCTGCGATCAAAAGTGAAAGGGGCTATCAATTATAAGTATGAGAAGTGCTTGTCAGGTTCGAAGGATGATGATGAAGATATTCACGGAACCCGACTTGAGTGCGTGGACAGCGCTTCTGTTACTTGTGTTGTTGTGGTTGCCGTAGTTGCCAGAATACGGTGTGGTTGGAGTCAGCTTCCAAGCGAGTTATAGGCCAGTTGCATGCAGCATGCGTCCTTCAAGCAATGATTTACGGTTGTGAGTCTTGGCCCCTGCTCTCTAATAATGAAAATATGCTGCAGTCTGCGGAGATGCGCATGATACGTTCGATGTGTGGAGTGAGAGGATCAGAGAGAAGGTCTAATGAAGAACTCCGACAGGAAAAAAGGGCTAGAGAACATCAAGGATTCCATCGGAAGACAGAGGTTGCGTTGATTTGGTCACTCGAAATTGCAGAGTAAGTAGCTAGTACAGAGAAAGAGCAAGTCAGAATGAGTTAAGAAAGTCATTGAGATCAAAGTTGTTGGCAAGCGTGCTGTAAGACGTCAAGATGCCAGTTTCATATTGGATAAAATCGGGTATTATCGACAGTAAAATGGTCGTCGCGCTGTCACAGCTGTATTTCTTGATTTTGACATTAACTGTGATATCCAAGTAATCTCCTCTAACTCGAAGTTGTTAGTTCATCGATTAAAGTTATGATTCTAGGTGAAAAGCAATGTGTGTAGACTAAAATTATATTCTTATAATATCGACACTTGGTCGTGTGATATCGACAGTCACAAAAAGAAGCGTCAAAAAAGGCCAAGTAAAATAAAGTAAGGACATTATATATATGCATGAAATGAAATTTTGCACATTTGTTGCTTCTTTGATAGTCTGATTAGTTGAAATTTCACAGACTGAAAACAGCCTAGATAGACGAATGCATCTTCGTTAAAGACGAAGGAGAATTCCGCACATTTTTTATGCATGCAAATCAAGCGTGTTATGCAGCGGAAAATTATGAAGTTTCAAATTTTCAGACAATCAAGGAGACAATATATGTGTAGCATTTCGCTTCATATAATATATGTTGTCTTTAGTTTATTTATTTGTCCTTTTTTGACGCTTCTTTAGGGAACGGTCGATAATGTCCTGAAATGTGTCGATATTATGCGAATATCATTAAAAGCAGCATAGTGTACACCTTATGCGATTATCATTATACGGCGCGTGAAGGAGATGACTGAGTTGCACTGATTAGGTAAATCGGTGAATTACTTCACGCTTCGATATCTGTCAGGATGAGGCAATCAGGCGCGTTCCATTCAGCTTCTATTGTGCCTTTGAGAGTTGACGACTTCGTAGTGCAATTTACTGAACGCATGGATGAGTTCCTGAAGTTTTAAAGCATCATTTTGGAAAAGCGGCTTAGTTGTCGATATTACCCTGCCTGCCTGCCTGCCTATGACTCGTGCCTGTGAGGCGTTGAGGCCGCTCTTGACACCATTCGTCTCCAAGATGGTCGGTCCAGGGCCAACTCCGATGCGTCATCCATGGAGATACCGAGTTGATTGAGATCTTCGACAACCACGTCCATCCATCGTGTGTGTGTGGGCGCCCTCGAGGTCTTCTCCATCCAGACGCTGTCGGATTGAAGTCGAGCAAACGTTTCGTTGGCAGTTCACTAGGCATGCGGAGCATGTGCCCCAGCCAACGCATGCGCCGTTGAGCTAGAAGACGTGGTAACGGCGGTTGGAGTGTGCGCCTGCGCACTTCGTCGTTGGTGATACGCTCTTGCCATCTGATGTTGAGTACTCGGCGTTGGCATCGGTTGTCAAAGCCCATAGTTCTTCTACCTTGCGTTGCGGAAAGAGGCCAGGTTTCGGAGCCATAAAGCAAAATTATTACCCGATGACTTTAAATATTAGTCTATTAAAAGTGAAGTTGCATCTTGTGACAATAGCGTGTCATGTCCATTTTATTTAAACACTTTGATATTACCCGATTTTACCCTGGCTCTAAGTTGCTTGATAATTGACAGTTGATTGAGCTGTTATCTAATTCATCTCGTAATTAGTCGGTGTTGCTCCTAATAAAGTTGAGAATATATACAAGTTTTCATAGCTATTCGAAGATTGGAAGTCTCCGCGATGATAATTTGTTATGTTTACCAGTAGTAAACGCGATGTTTGACCTCCAAGCCACACAATCAATAAATAATTAATAACCAAACAATCCTAAATTTCAGAAAATCACGTATGACGGATCTAATTTGATGAGAGTTAATCGTACAAACATGTCTACATAGTGTACATCTGAGCATGAGTATGAAGTCAATTTCATAGATAACTTGGCAATTTAAACAAATCAGGTGAGAAATTCAACTTAGAGGGAAAGGAGAAGCGTATTCGATTTATATTTGAGCTGTTCATTATTAACCCGGTTGAAAAAATCACTGTCGGCCTGAAGACAGTCTCCAAAATTCAAATAATACATGTTTCCTCTTGCTTATATCATTGATTCAGCTTTTATAACTAAGCTGGTAAATTTTTCACAGTTTCGTTTAATGGGAAGCAACCGTTCCCTATACCCTACCACACGCTTCTTACATAAGCTCATCTAAATGATGAGGTTGCAAAAGTCTGCGTAGTCTTATTGTCTCTTCTACATTAATTATATTTTCATTTGTACATTCTTCATTTTGTCAATCAAAATCTTCAGCAAAAATCTTTCGAAATGTCTATCAGAATTAAGACAACTTCAGACTCATTAATTAATCTTTGATTGAATTTGACCCACTTCATTCTCATTAATCTTTTGGAATAACTCACATTTCTCTGACGGACAATATTAAACTTCAAACGTATTCATCCTAGGAAAACTCTTCTACTTGCATTCAACTTTCGGTGAATCGTCGGTTGCCACTTCTGTGTCGACAGCTACCCGACAATGCTCAATATAACTTCAATTGCATGAAATAACGGGATCTGACTGTTATCAACCATTTTGAGGGAACCCGTTGAAAACGATAAGTTTTCCACGATAAGCTCTTTATCGAGTACTTTCGGTCACTGCACGCGACCATCGTCAGGACATGAGTGAGACAGCAAAACCAATGCGTGAACGCTGTGAGCGAACATCAAAGAGTCAATACACCAACTTAGGGAATGCCGATACCTAACAAATTATAAACATTGATATGGCTCTGCTGACAAAATACAAAAGTAGAAGGTAAGAAACGAAAATTACCCGAAAAGACAGAAGTGAAATTAAAAGAAAAAATGACATTAAAACTTCCAAGCATCACTTAGAGAGTGCTTCACTTTATTGCAGGAACCAAGCTTATGAGTCCAGAAGGATTCTTTCACTATCCGCTTGTTCCATACTGGCTCTCTGTCGATGATAGTCATACTATCCAAAGAGATGGGATGTTGTGTCGACATTGAATGCTGCGCTACCTCAGAACGCAGCACGTCCATTTCGCGGATTGACCGCAAATGCTCCTTTTTTTTCGCTGCTCAATTGGTCGCTGTTTCGCCACTTTGCCATCCGCAGCTTTGAACAAGCAACCTGAGCTGCTAGTCGGGCTCCAAGTCTAGCAGATCAGTTGCTTGTTCACCAGTTGGGATCGCAAAGTGGAAACAGGTCTCATCGCCACATCTAAAAAAAAATGAGCATTTGCGGTCAATCCGCGAAATGGACGTGCTGCGTTCTGAGGTAGCGCAGCATTCAATGTCGACACAACATCCCATCTCTTTGGATAGTATGACTATCATCGACAGAGAGCCAGTATGGAACAAGCGGATAGTGAAAGAATCCTTCTGGACTCATAAGCTTGGTTCCTGCAATAAAGTGAAGCACTCTCTAAGTGATGCTTGGAATTTTTAATGTCATTTTTTCTTTTAATTTCACTTCTGTCTTTTCGGGTAATTTTCGTTTCTTACCTTCTACTTTTGTATTTTGTCAGCAGAGCCATATCAATGTTTATAATTTGTTAGGTATCGGCATTCCCTAAGTTGGTGTATTGACTCTTTGATGTTCGCTCACAGCGTTCACGCATTGGTTTTGCTGTCTCACTCATGTCCTGACGATGGTCGCGTGCAGTGACCGAAAGTACTCGATAAAGAGCTTATCGTGGAAAACTTATCGTTTTCAACAGGTTCCCTCAAAATGGTTGATAACTTCAATTATTGGATTAATAAGGCACTATTGATAGCAAGACCTGTTGGAAATAGCAATAGATATGTGTCTGAAGTTAGCGGAACCACTTTTATCTTTAGACTTCAATTTCTTCATAAAACGGCTGAGCCTTGGAAAGCTGCTTGGAAATCGGAGGCTTGAACTCGTCTGTTGCGCTCCCTCACTTCACTCAGTGGTCCCTGCCTCTCTTGGAAAGCTGTTTAGAATATTCTTAGCATAGACAAGTGTCGAAACCTGTCCGAAACTGCACTTTGACCCCAAAATCGAACTGAAAGTTCTGTTTTCAAACGAGAAGTTATAGCGATTAAACATCGACGGATGTGATTGTGAGCAGGCAGCTTTCGCGCCAGTGACATTAGATCCACGGTTTCTAGGCTTTTTTTATATATACCGGTATATATATTAAGGAAAAAGAGTACGAAGTCAATAAAAAACATATATTGGAAAGCTTTCAGGTCAATGGTGAACCGTATATATCTATCTATCTATATGTATATAGCCGTTCCTTTCATTAGCGAGATTTTCGTTACTTTTTATTAAAATTGATTCAAGAATAAATGGCTGTTTGCGTTTACCAATCATAGAAAAATTCTCGAATCGATTTTGATAAAAAGTAACGAAAATCTCGCTAATGAAAGGAACGGCTCATACACTTTGAGTTTGAATCAGTAAATAGTTTTATCTTCTTACAGATATTATCTTCTAACTTTGTAAGTAGTTTGTAAATAAGTATTTTTAGTTTCATCTGTTTACTGCAGCGTATAGTAAACGTATGAAATGAGGATATAAGTGAAAACCAGAAGAGAATCTCAAATTAGAATTTTTATCAGCCGATCGATTTCATCGGATGAACCGGCTTCTCTAGGCTACTTTTACATCAATTGAGTGATTTATGAGTGAAAAAATTGAGAGACTTCATCAGTTTATTTTCTTGCAGCTGTCTACGAGGAAATTCGTTGCAATATTCACCTTTTGTAGAAAGATGACATTATACATACACAATTATTTTGCAATTTATTTAAAGTGCTCGACTGAAATCCTTTGGAAAGTATCTCATCAAAAGTCAGAGACGTGCAAGACGTATTTGCGTTGTAGGTCAATATTAAACGTTGACAATAGTACTCGTAGTAAGTAAAACTCCACCACTGGACCGCGCAAGATGGCCGCCGTCGCTGACGTCCCCCCTCCTGTCAGTCGAGTCGGTCGTGGTGAGCCGTCGTGTTGCTTCGAGTCTGACGTCCCCCCCTCCTGTCAGCCGGGTCGGTCGTGGTGTGCCGTCGTGTTGCTTCGTGTCTGCCCCCCCTCTGGCCGGCCGACGTAGCGCGAGGTGGTTTGTGCTGCGCTCTCCAGGTTGGCGTGGTGTGCCGGCCAGGTTGGGAGGGTGGAATGTCGTAGCTCACCTGAAAAAATCCTAAGTGTCAGAGTGGCTTTGTATGGGTAAAATTTTGAAAATTTTCCAAAGTATGTCATTTCGACCTGGGACCTTTACCAAAACATTTTTCATCAAATTTCACCGACCCCCCCAACAGCGATCTTCTAACTTTGGTTCTAGTGGACGGATTTTGTCTTACAGCTACTCGTTTGAAAGAGGAGAAAAAACTGCTCGATGCCATTTTTTTGTTGCGAGTCAATCGGACCAGCCGTTCAAAAGTTAGAGCTGTTACAAGATTTTAGGTCGGAGCTCACCTGAAAAAATCCTAAGTGTCAGAGTGACTTTGTATGGACAAAATTTTGAAAATTTTCCAAAGTGTGGCATTTCGACCTGGGACCCTGACCAAAGTTTGTTTCATCAAATTTCTCCGAACGAGGGGGGTCAGTAAAATTTGATGAAAAATGTTTTGGTAAAGGTCCCAGGTCGAAATTCGGAAGTTTTAAATTTTTCAAAATTTTCACCACACTGGAGCTCCCACACTTAGGAATTTTTTCACTTGTGGCATGTTACATGGACATGTGCTGACGCACCGACTTCCCGTGGTCATATGAGAATGGTTCAGGTGTCATATGATAGAGAATGATGAGACAAATCGTTTGCAACAAACCGCATGTCGCTACGATGAATACTTTCGGAGATAGAGACATTTTAAGTTTTCTTCCGAGCATATATAAACCCCCGACAACGTAAGTCTGATCACTTCATCGAAAGACGAGGTAAGCGACGGTCAAAGGACTCTATCTTTTGAAGTAGGCAAGCTATCTTCTTACTTCAAAGTTTGTGTGATGGAGTTTGATAGTGTCTTTACCACTGATAAATTTTTTTTAAAAGTAGTATGAGTAGTAAAATGCGGATTTTTTTTAAAATTCTTAATTTTCAGTTTTTTCAAAGTTTTAACATGTAGACTAAGGGTTTCAAGTATGCTGAGTTCAAATCTGCTATCAGATTTAAAATTTAACTAAGTCTAAGGCAGCTTTGAGGGGTTAGATCCCAGCTACTGATCACTACCTTTGACTCGGCGCTGCTGTTACAACTTCGGGGCAGTGACAATGATGTCTTCAGCTGTAAATAGCGGGTATCGGTGAAGATCTCTCACTTCCCTAGTGATCAGTACAATGCCTTCGGGCTGTCGACGGGATCGAGTGCCACTCACTACACTCAAATCTATCATTCCTCACTAAGTGTAATGGTTTAGGAATATGACTGTACTACATGATTCCAAACTTATACAAATTTCATTATCTTACAGTTAACGATGAAATCTCAGTAATGGCAAATGACAAGAACCGAAAATTCCACATCAAAATGTGTGTGTGCGGTCGAGTAAATCGCAGTGCGGACGGCAAGGCGCATGTTAAGAAGGCGGGCACTGACCACATGATTATCCTGAATAGGGTTGCGTGTGTAAAGTGTAGAGTGTTGGAAGGAGATGAGGATGAGGCGCGATTTTACAGAGTGCATGCAGATTGCAGTGGAGGTTTGGTGAATGACCTGAGATTCACGCAGTTGATTGTTGAAGAGAGGGAGCGAATGTTGGCGATAGAGCGAGACGGCAAGGTGGAGAATGTTGTTGAGAATGATGAGTTGGCGAAAGCAGTTGCTTCGTTGGAGGCTGAGATTGAGCGAAAGAGAGTGCTTGAGAGTGATGATGAGGATGATGTGGATTTAGATAGGGACCGTGTGAGGAAGCGTGTGAGGAAGTTGAGCTCTTCTTCCTCGGAGGTCTCCAACATAGTTGTTGAGGACCCCCCGCAGAGCTCATCTTCCCCAAAAGTGAAGAGTGGTGGGATTCGTGTGCAGTCGGCGAGGTGGTTGAAGGATGAAGAGAAGAAGCATGTGTCGCAGCAGATGGCGCATGATTTGTTGGTAAATAAGTATGAGAGTTTGAAGAAGGTGAAGGATGAAGTCGTGAATGAGTTAGATGCGTTGAATAAGAAGGAATTGAAGTCGAAGGAGACAGCGGATGAGAATATTCGAATGAGGCGTAGTGTGACTGATTTGAAGAATAAGACGCGAGAGTTGGAAGAGAAGAATGATGACTGTGAGAAGAGGGCGAGTGCTGCAGAGAGAAGAATGAGAGATGCAGAAGCGAAGTTTGAGGAGATGATGAAGGAGATGAGTGTGTTGAGAGCGAGGAATGTTGAGTTGGAGAGGAATGTGGCTCGGCGGGGTGATGAGAGACAGGCGTTTGAGAAGTTGGAGCGCATGAGGGATGAGTGGAATCGTGTGAATGAGGATTGGTTGTTTGAGTTTCACATCCCTATTCGGGATAATCATTTGGACGGTGAAGTCCTCGTCAACCGTAGTCTCGACGAGTCCATCATTTGTTACAATGGCCATCCGACCAAGAAATGTTTGCATGCCACACTGAGAATGCGAGAACATTTGCATAAATTTTCTGTTAGGAAGCGCGCGAGACTACCCAAGGATGGCTAACTTGGTAAGTGAAAAGCAAATAAGATAGTATATCCTATTCTAATACATATCATTTTCATTGCAGATCTTTTCCCCGCCTTCACCACCCCATCACGTTACTCCCGAGAACGAACCATCGGCTCTCTTAAGGGCCACCTAGGGGCAAGACATGATAGAACCTCCACGCGGTTTGCCCTGGGCAGTCTTCGGACTGGCGAATACTATCATTAAGTTAAATCTGCTATCAGTCAACTTGAACGTTGCGTCGCGTTAGAGGGGTATATAAACCACTACCTCTCATTTCATTTCATTTCAATCATGCAGACGCCGAACAGTCAAGTCAGCTCTCCTCGCGGACCGCAGTTAAGGCCGCGAAATTTATTTGATGAATTTGTTAGACTAGAGGAGCAAGACAGAGTCCACAACAATCTTGCTCGGATTGGCAATCCGATGACAGCAAGTGTTGTCAATTCAACGGAATGGCGCTACATTCCACTTTTCAGCCACATACCAATTAGCGTAGAAGTCGACACTGCTACCAAGGAGAGAGTCAAAGACTCTCTCAGCAGAATCGGTAGGCTGTAAGATGACGACTCCCGAAAACGAACCATCGGCTCTCTTAAGGGCCACCATGGGGCAAGATTTGATAGAACCTCCTCGCGGTTTGCCCTGGGCAGTCTTCAGACTGGCGAATACTATCATTAAGTTGAATCTGCTATCAGTCAACTTGAACGTTATACAGTCGATTGCCATCCCTGAAGCATTCTGATTCGCTGTTGAGCAATTCATTGTTGAAAACCCTATATAAGCCAGAAGATTGTAATGCTTCTCATTCAATTTTAAGTCACGATGGAAGCAACATCTGCTAGTACCATTCCCGACCTCATCATCCTCGACGTGTGGGATGAAGACAACGCCATTCCCGACTTCATCATCCTCGACGAGTGGGATGAAGAGGATGAGAAGAAGGGGAAGATCAAGAAGATCGTTTGGACGGATGAGGTGTGGACTCCGAATACCACCCGCATCCGAAAGGTGCCAGATGCACCAGCACGACCTAGGCGGTATAGGGTATATGAGAACCTAACCGTCATACCTATTGACTATTCAAGCCAATAGTCAACTTGTTACCCCCGAGAACGAACCATCGGCTCTCTTAATGAGGCAAGACATGATAGAACCTCCACGCGGTTTGCCCTGGGCAGTCTTCGGACTGGCGAATACTATCATTAAGTTGAATCTGCTATCAGTCAACTTGAACGTTGCAAATGAAGTTCGGTGTAATACTTCCTTTCGACGGGCGTTCCTGTAAAGGGCGGCGGTGAAACCCGTAGCTATGTATACCGCAAGGGACATTCGGCAATGGTCAATCTTGTTAAACCTCTCTGCGTCATGTTTGCAAGTGATTGCCTCTGTCTCAACGTAGTATGCATTCGCGCCAGGGCGACATTTAGCCAACTGTCGAAGGTTGCCTAAAACTTTCCATTGCATACGTTATGAGAACCATGAGTTCTACCTGTCTCTATCAATGAGACGAATTGATGAATGGAATGAAATGGGAGGACACTCACGCGCCACACGCAACATAACACACTTCTCTCTTCCGTAGTCTAACAAGCTCTTTACACATGGATCGCAGTCGATTGCTATCCCTGTATCAGAAGTGTAAGCCATCTTAATTTTATTTAACACTATTTCATCTACCATCATCGCCCATATGAAATGTTATAAGATTTACAAGTTAGACTAAGCGTGCTACTATTTCCAAATGAAAAAGTATACATGGTTAAATCATCCACTGAAGCCCCATTCAAGTAAGTCAGTATGAAAGCAAAGATAATACGAAATAAAAATTTATTATGGCATGTATTTCAAAAGGTCTTCATCGTCAATATCGTCCCAGAGTCTGACTTCACATAGATCGCAAAAACAGTTCACTTGCTTCAATCGTTCTTCTACCGCGAGCCTCACTTTGTCGATGTACTCCCACTCCGCCATAGTTCGTGGCTGGGAGTTAGGGGTGTACCATTCCCATAATTGGTGGAGGATTTTGGTGCTGGTGATCTCATTCACATCATCAGTATCGTACTGCAGATACTTCCACCTCACGCCTGTTAAGTCGGGACACTCCTTCTCACATACACTCTCCTCTTCGTCGTCCGCTGGTAATGACAACTTTCTGATATTGTCCAGTCGGTATATTTTCTCCACCTTCCCCTTCGTTGGAGCGTTTGGTGCAACGAGCGCCTTTGGTGTTGAGCATGGAGAAGAGAATTTTGTGTTCAGCGTTGTCGGAGGGCTTGTCATGTTCACTGTGAATAATAACTTTGAAATGTTTTCTAATTCTTAAGTATAAACAAGCAACCAATCAGAATGAACAGCCAATGAATGATGAATATGAAAGTATATATGTAAAGTGACATTCGTGTCATTTCACTCTGTCTTTGAGACGTATAAGTGAAGTGTTCTCTGGCGAATTCTGTTATTATTTGAGGCGTACAAGTGAACTGCTCTCTCGTGAATTCTCTATCTTGTTGAAGTATCAACCTTAAACTTGATTTCGTTGAAATGGTAAGTTGAAAATTTCTTCACTCATCTCCCTCAAACGTGTGGCTAATAGCATCTTCCTCAATTTCAGGCATCAACTTCATCACCAACGCCCTCCCTTCTCGAGGAAAGTTTAGAGTTGTTGAGTCAAGGTAGGTTGTAACAATACACTGAGACTTGAACAGAGATGATAGAATGATTTCTCTTTCAGGTGATGTGAGTTCCAGCTCAGGACTCTCGCGACAAGGCAACGAGTGGGAATGTGCCGACTGCGGTCATATGTTTACAAGGAAGCACAGTCTCCTTCGACACATCAAACAACGTGTGTGTCAACGCAAAGCGGCGTCAATCTCCGGAGGTGAAGTTGATTCTGACGATGACATCTCCTTTCCTTGCGATTTGTGCCCTCTTTCTTTTGATAGTCACTTTCAGCGATCTTCGCACAGACTTCAACACACGCATGCAAATGATCACTACACCAACGGTACCTCTACCATCTCCCTCATTAATGTTTCACATAATAATTTAGTACGCGACTACTGCATGGAGTCCAATACTCAAATAGTAGATTTTCTTGAGTGGCTCCTTCAAAATTCTAACATTATCGAAGCGCTCTTCAACAATTTAGACAATTTTAGAATGAAGGCGCTCATCTACCTTAAACTAAAATATATTAAAATAGATTTTCAAACGGGTCAAGTGACGGAGAGAATACAGTTTCATGTTCCTTCCTCTTCCGCAACCGAAGTTGTAGACTGCGAGTCTTGGCTAAATTTTCACATTCAATGTTAAAAATCAAATGTAGATAAATTCAATCAACGCGACAGCGCTCTCATTTTTGATGGTGTGGACTCAGCCATATTCAAAATTTCCCTATTAGAAAGTCATGCAGCTCGAGGCACATTTAAACTACCAAAAACGTTGTATAATAAGAAAGCTGTCATCAATGTCGATTGTAAATCGCAGTGTTTCAAATACGCAGTCCTATCCATCCTTCACTATAATGATATCAACGCCCACCGAGATCGCACCTATAGCTATAGACAGTGGAAGGATGAACTAGACTTTGAAGGTTGTGATAGTAACAACATGAAAATCAAAGATGTAGAAACGTTCGAAAAACATAATCAGATTAAAATTGTCGTTCACGTGTGGGAGAAGGGGTTGAAGGGTGCCCGCTATAATTCACGTTCAACTTGTTATGAACGTGTAGTCAACCTCTTATTAGTAAAACAAGATGATAGCGAGGAATGGCACTACTGTGGTATTCCCAAAATCTCTCGCTTGTACACACACTTGGGGCACTCTAAAAGAGGTGGACATTTTGTATGCGACCGCTGCATCCGCTCCTTTTGGAGTAAAGATAAATTTGAAACTCACTATGAATGGTGCAAGCGAGGTAAATTACAAATGGAACGCATGCCCAAAGATAAAATATTTTCACATAGGGATAATGGTGGCGAATTAAGTCCCCTGCGTATCATTTACGCAGACATAGAATGCTAAATTGATGATATCATCCACAAGCCAGCAGCCATATCCTGCTATGACGTATGGCATGACCACTTTAGGAATAGACAAAACAAAATGCATACTTGGCAAGGTGAAGATTGTATTTCAAAATTTCTAGAATTTCTCGATAAAGCTGCTAAATTTCAACAATCATATGATTCCCAATTGCAGCGTAAGTCACTACATATGTCAGATGAAGACAAACAAAAATTTGAAAGTTGCACATCGTGCCCTAAATGTCATAAAACGTTTGATGACGATAAAATTAAGAAAGTGCGTGATCATGATCACATCACTGGTAAATTTAGAAACGCACTCTGCTCCAAATGTAACTTTTCACTTAGGTTGAGACGTCGTGTACTACCCGTCATTTTTCATAACTTTAAGGGCTATGACAGTCATATGCTCATAAAAGGAGGGTTGAGCCAGATGAAATCGTGGCAGTTTAATGTAATAGCGCAAACGAGAGAAAAATTCATGGCAATGACAACAAAAGTACCAGTAGATAAAACTAAAGAAAATAAGACAGTCTTCTTCGAAATAAAATTTTTAGATTCATTCCAATTCATGTCAGCGTCACTAGCTTCTCTCGTTCGTAATCTTAAGTTTCTTCCCCATAGTCAAACTTTGAAGAAACACTATCCAAACTTAACGGATGAAATAATCACTCGCAAAGGAGTCTTTCCCTATGCGTATTTTAGCTCAATGTCTAAACTAAATGAAACAACCCTTCCTTCCATTGACAAATTCCAAAACGATTTGACGGGTCAAGATTGTCCAGTAGAAGATTATGAACATGCTCAAGAGGCATGGTTAAAATTTGATTGTAAAACGTTTGGCGATTATATGATCGCTTACTTAGAATTAGATGTCATTTTGCTGGCTGATGTCTTTCAGGAATTTCGACGAGTGGCATTAGAAGAAGACAAATTAGATCCTGTCCACTTTGTCAGTCTACCAGCCATGTCCTTTAAATCAGCCTTTAAAATGACTGGTGAGACCATCCATCTCTTACAAGACCCCGAGATGTATAACATATTTGAGCGCGGAATACGCGGTGGTCTCACATTTGTGAATAAACATCACATAAAATCTAAAACAGTAGGTAATGATCATATCCACCTAAAGTACTATGACCAAAATAATTTATATGGCAGTTCACTGTCTAAACCACTACCTCACTCCGAGTTTAGTTGGTTAAATCAAGATGAGCTTGCGTATTACTCCAACCCTTCAAACATTCTGAAGATTCCAGATGAAGGTGATTGGGGATATTATTTTGAAGTGGATTTGATTTATCCAAATAGTATTAAAAATAAAACTGCTGATTTCCCACTCGCACCTGAATCTGGTGAAGTGACTGGAGATATGTTTTCACCATTCATGTCACAATTTCATAATAACTTAACAGAGTGTGGACAGCCAAGGTACAAACCATGCCGCAAACTTTTGCTCACCCAATATGATAAGAAAAATTATCTCGTGCACTTCTGCATACTAAAATTCTATTTAGAAATGGGCATGCTTCTAAAGTCAGTTCACCGCATTATCAAATTTAGACAGAAAGCCTTCCTCAAACCCTACATAGATAGTAACAGTCAAAAACGTGCACTCGCCCAAAATAATTTTGAAAAGGATTTTTATAAATATAAGAATAACAGTCTTTTCGGAAAGACCATGGAGGATGTTAGAAAACGTATGAACTACAAACTAGTCGTTGATGAACAAAAATATCACAAATTGACCTCATCACCTCTTTTCATTGATAGAGACATCATCGATGAGGATCTTGTAGGTGTTAAAATGATAAAATCAGAAGTTGAGTTGTGCAAACCCATCTATATTGGGCAAGCCGTTTTAGATTATTCCAAGCTTGAAATGTATCAACTCTTCTACAAAATATTAAAACCATGCCCTCTCGTAAGAGGTTCGCTTGCTGGGTGGTGATACAGATAGTTTCTTTTTAGGAATTACCACTCAAAAAGATTTAAATTTTAATGAAGTAGGTAAGTCATTAGAAAAATATTTCGACACATCTAACTACAATCCCACTCATCCACTCTATTCCATACAGAATAAAGCCAAACTTGGTTGTTTTAAGGATGAAACAGCAGGAAAGGAAATAGATTAAATGATTCTCCTCCGTCCTAAAATGGATTCCATGAAATTAAAAGAATGTGCAGATAGTATTAAGCGTGCTAAAGGTATATCAAAATCCATTGTTCACAAAATGAAACATCGGTCCTATAAGAAGGCCTATAAAAATAAAACTATAACGTTTGTCAATATGACAATTTTAAAATCTCAAGTTCATACTGTGAAAACGCACACGTTCAAGAAACGAGCGCTTTCAGCATGGGAGGATAAGAGGTGTTGGATAGGACAGAACACATCTCTTCCACATGGACATCCTGACACAAAAATACCTCCACCCAAAACAATAAAACTCACGCTACCACATTCAGGAGATGTATTGACATAATCAACTTTAACTCAGTATTTTGATGTTGCTTTTTGTAGATATACATGGTTGTTTTATGTATCGCATGAGATCGTTTCTTCCTTGTGAATATATGCCTACAGTCAGCCCATTCCCCCTATATCTGTGAAAAGACTTTTTCATACACATATTTTTATTTCAATAAACATATCACAATGACTTCACTTTGTTTTCCGAAACACTAAAGTTACGAGGGATTTAGTATCTTTCACATGGATGCACTCTTGTAAACCATTGGTAATTTTGATAGTAATAGAGGGTATAGTTTGTTTGACGACGGGATGATAGAAAATAGATTCAAACATCTTCTCGACTATTCCATATGAAGCGTCTTTATCATGAATGAAATCACGTAAAATGTATTCTTTTTTCTCACCAACAGAAATAGGAGGAATCAAATCACTTTGAATGTAAAGGTGCTGTTCATGTTTATCAAGTGTCATTGGTGTTTCTATACCAATCGTATGCGCAGCAGTAAACACAGTTTGTAGCATTGAAAAACCAAAGAGTTTTTTCAAATTTTTACTCAATTGACATTGAATGTCATCACCCAGTTTCAGAACAACGCGTTGATTTTCAATTGAAAACGAAATGTGGTGTGTCTTTACATCATATTTACTTTTCATCACATGCTTCAACTTCTGTTGTATATAAGGATTTACTACATGAATGAAGCTTTCAACTGTATGATATAGACGCGGCATTTTATTGATAGCAACTTTAGATTCTTCATAAGACTGGTAAATTTTCTTGATGCGATCACCATAGATGTCCACCCACCATTCATCATTAACTGAATCAGCTTTAGTATGATATTCATGAGAAGCATACACCAGACCGCTTCCAATAATAGGTGTATAATGTCTTACAAAATGACGCAAGGTTGGAGAGAAATAAAATGTTAGTTTGTCATTATATTTTTGAATGACCAACTTATTTTTGTCCGCCATAATTTTCTCTCCATACTTCTTACCCACAGTCTCATTCCATCGTTTTACTAACTCAATAAGTAATAAAGGTTGAACACCACGCTTTTTCAAAATGATGCGTTCTTCACATTCTACAACATCTTCATCAAATATTGTAAATTTATAATGAAATTTATTGATTCGATTTGAATAAACTTCTCTAACATTTGCAGTAGCAATTGACGTTAGATGTAGTCCATGACCAAAACCAAGATGTGGATAGAATTCACTATCCAACCTCAGCGTAAGACCTTTAGTAAAAGAATGAAAGCGAAGGAACTGTCTCCCACTCCAATGATAGATAGTAAACTCATAAGCTTTCTGATTTTTATTCTTCATGATGGAAGTATTACCACTGTTGAATGCCTTAATAATTTTCTCATTCCCGAATGGTTCATAATAATCTGATTTTATCTGAATCCATTCATAGTTCCACTTTCCATCTGATGTTAAATTGTATGGGAACTGGAATGCATTATTCATCATTATTCCATCATGGGTGCGAGGAGTCAATATCATTTCTTCCACATCATTCACATTCTGAATATTGCTATCATAGCAAATACTAGAAACGCCAACCTCCCATTCTCCTTCTAAATGTAGTGGGCGATTTAATTCTACTCGATAGTCTGATGGTTTATTTTTGGGAAATTTATTCATAGAAGCATTACTGGGCAAGTAGATTAGAAACGAGTCCTTATTTTCACTTTCCATATTATTCACATTGGAAAAATGTATTAGCATACCTTTGCATTGACTCTTCATTCGGAAATGGAGTGTGATACTTGTCACAGCATCTTTATGAAAAGGAATCAACGCACCAGCATCCCATAAATTGCAATATCAATTTGTGGGATGTAGTTTGATTTCAGCTTTGTATAATGCACTTTCTTGAAAGTATGCTCAGATAAAATACTGCAGCTTTTTGGCTGGTATGGTATCATTGCTAGCAATGGAGCTTCAACATCTCCCACACGTACATCTTCACCAATATTGGAATATATCTGAAAATAGTTAATACGACGCGATAGTGACATGTCTGCGCTAGCTTTGGTTACAGTACCACTTTTAAAGATATTTTGATCAAAACCCAAAATGTCCATTAGAGTTTTGTCCATAATTAGTTCAATACCTTTTCCACTTATAGTGAGAGACAAAGTACCTTCTTTTTCAGAAAATGAAATTTGTTGCTCATTAATCACTTCATTTAAATAATCTACAACCAATTTAACTGAAGTAATAATGCGAGGCATCAACACTCTTGTTTCATGTAAGATACCACCTAAAGGCTCTACACACTTTCTGTATAAAGATACGGTCCATTCTGTATCAAATTGATTTGACCTTTCACATGGTAAATGTTGCATATCAAATTTTCCATGAACAGCTGCAGAACGATGTCGTAAGAACTGATGAAAATCTTTTGAACAAACTAATACTAGATCATCATCATTTAATTTACTTATTGCAATATGATTAGATGATTTGATATAAGTCAATGTTGCCACTTGTTTACCATCAACTCGAAGGAGATAATTAAATTTCTTCAATAATGTTTCAGGAGTCATGTTTGTCTTTCTTGGCTTAATCACAATCTTCTTCGCCAACGTCTTCTCATTTCTTGGAATAAGATCTACATAATAAGCTTCCTCTCGATATATTAACTGTTTATGACCACTTATGTGGTAATTAACGTTAAAATTATCATAGCTTGTTAAGGCGCTAGCGAGGTAACCTAAATCATTTCTTAAACTTGGACTTAAACCAACAATCCAATCTTTCTCAACTACATGATGTACATAATTATGATCATCATTGTGCGGAGTAAATTGGACAATATGTTTACACGCTTTATTCAAGAAATCATATATAAACTTTTTACATGATAAGAGATCTTTCTTTGGCCACTGTGGAATGTATACTCGGCAGCCCTTTTCACATTGGTAAGCAGCTGTGCGTCTCATATTAATAGTCATCACCTCATGATCAAAAGTATAGACACAGTTGCTATAAACAAGTTGAGTGACACCCACTTCCCAATTTCCATTTAGCTGTTGTGCATGATCAATGGGAGTAGAAAAGAGTGCGGCTCGATTACTAGCAAATCTCTTTGTAGCCGCATTGCTAAGCAAAATATGATAAAATGACATTTTGATATTGCTGATCTGCGGCTTTGCATAACATCATGAAGACTTGGATTTTGGACTCTCTACAATATATCAGAGTTGATCGTGATGGAAACGTACACTTCAAAAATTCTCATGGTCATACATCAAGAGGTATTACATTAACATGGCGACAATTTGTCAACCTCAATGATATCATGAGGGATTTGGAATATTTTGAAACATTAAGATTCATCTCCTTGGGTGATCAAGTTTGGCTTCAACATTACAGAAATGAAATTCAAATCTGCCATTCTCATTCCGCAAACTGTTTCTCATTTCGCAAATACAATTGGGAGAAGTATAGAAGATACATACATCGCTCCATCATGACATTTATTCGTCGTGAGTTCATCGCCCTACTATGCAAATCTTAATCAGACATGACTACCACGCACCATGAGTTGGAAATTAGATTCCCTACAACGTATTGAAACGGATCATGATCGAAACGTCTATTTCAAAGATTCAACTGGAAATGTGAGAAGAGAGTTTGCTTTATCTTATCGTCATTTTCAATCTCTACATCATATCATGAAGGATTTGAAATACTTCTATATGAAAAGACATTCACGTATTGGAAATCGCATCTGGTTGCGCGTCAACAAACGGCGAATTCAACTCTATCATTCCCAACTCCATACTAACTTCACATTTCATCAAGGTAGTTGGGAAAAGTATAAAAGGAAGGTACATCGCTCAATTTACTCATTTTTTCATCATGAAGCGCCATCGCTACACCATCGTCAACATTCTCCGTCGCTTCAGACTCTACACCAAAATCGATCTCACAACATTACACCAACAGCTTCCAAACAGCAAGTATTACCCGGGCCGTCCTCAAATGTTAGTGGTGAAGATGAACAATTCACGGAATCTTCAACTCTTCCCAAATGGGACTGTACAGATTCTCGGCGCCCTTTCTCATTCATCGGCGCAGTCAATGCGCTTAGAGCTACAGAGACTACTACGTCGGATATGGAAGAGGGAGAGGTGTGTGATGTCGAATCTGACTGTGGACAATATGGTGATCTCTACTCAATTGAGTGAAAGTGTATCATTTTTGAAGATTCGTACCAGCAGTTACAATTTGTGTTATGAACCCGAACTTTTTCCTGTAGCTCTCATTAGTTGTTGGTTACCTGTGCATGTTGCAATCTTTCATAATAGTAAAGTGATCATTACTGGACTAAAATCTCATGTACAAGCAAATGTGATCCTAGACTATCTCATCGAGTATGTACGTACCCAGCGGATTGTAAAATAAAAAACAATTTTTCCAACATGATGTTTTTATTTCAAATCATGATAGAACTTACAAATAATTTTTTCATTAGAGGATGGATTACATGAAAAGTTTTGAATAACAGATACAAATCGAGATACATGTAAACGTTTTAAGATGAAGTATAGTACAAAAGCACCACACGTTGATGAAAGTGGATGTTGTAGTATGCGTTCATTTCGCTGATATTGACGCGTATGTTTTCTCAACCACTGCTGTGTTGGTATATTTGGAGGTTGAGCAAGAGAGTCAAATAGTTCACCACGTCGGTCTTCTCCAATAAAGATCGCTTTCCAATGCTCACCGCCTAAATTCTGCGAATGAGTGTTTAGCACAATAAAGATGGGATAGTGATTTACTGCAGGTGGTAAGGTATCGAGCGAATAGACATTATCGAAAGCTTTCAACGTCGCTTCGTCTGCATTACGCTGTACTTTAGTTTTAATATCGTCAGCAGTCAACCAACTCATTAACGATTATACTGAAGAATCACGTCACGATACTTTGTAATTTCAATATTTGAATCGAAGACTGCATAAATTAATACATTGACGTCTCAGGTAGTGTTCTTTTGAACGTCAAATCCAAACGAATATTATAAGGCACGTTCGCTTGACGATAGGGTGCACTAATATCGCTGTCAGCAGTCAAATCAAATACATAAATAGTATATCCACTCTTAAACTCTTTCATAGTCAGTCCGTTGGTGTCATCCGTATTGTAAAAGCCAAAGACAGCCATAAAATCAACATAACTGCGCATAAATTGATCCGCAGCAAAATCTGGTTTGTAGGGTGGACCAGGATGACTCACACCATTTACACGTAAAGCAATTTCACTTAACTGATTGTGTTTAAAATTGAAAGGATTCTTATTTATATTACCATTAAATGCATCATATTCAACCATTGCCACCATGAGGAGCTTCGGTGCTTCCGATGGAAAGAGGCCATCTTTCATGAAACTCTTTTGATCTTTCGGAATTGTAAAGGTGAGAAGCTTTGTATGCTGAACGGGGTAAATGGCATTTTGGCGGTTAAGACCTTCAGCATGTCCTCTAATGACACTTGGATTCGGTACTACTCGACGAATGTAAAGTGCAATATCTTCCACATGAATTCTAAAATTGTCAACTTTAGCAAATGCATTCAGCGCAAATTCAGGCTTATTCAATGTCAGCTTGAGTCGCATGCTGGTATTACAGAGTAAAAACTTTGACTGTCTAAAGAAGTCTAAATTCAGCGGACCATATAGCTGACATACTTTACTATCTTTAATCATAGCAGATCGCTTTACAAAGCCACTGTTTGTTTCAGCATCAAATTTTCCTGCTTCATCTCTGTACCATCCCATGGCTTCCATATGACTTTTTTGTGCTGCTGGATGAAACTGTGATACATGATTGAAATATGATTTATAGGGATAATCGCTTTGGCCACCTTCCACCTGCTGTTCTCCAATCGTTAGAGAAACATCGCGGAGTAATGTAGTCAATGGTAAATTGTTCAGTCCAACTTTATGTGTATCGTCAATAGCAGTTCCATCTGCTTGCTGAATTCTAAACCTCAAATCAACCATCGCATAACTCAAATCTATGTAGTCATCAGTACCACCAGGAATAACAAATTCAATGGGGCCAGCATTCTCAGCTGTTCAAGGATGATAATCTACAATACTTGAACTAAGAATATCTGTCTGTATGGCTTGTTGATCAAACAAACAAAAACCGGAAGTTTTACACTCCATGATTAGAAGTTATAGCAGCGTCGTCGTTTAGCGCCTGATGAATGATTAGAGCCTCTGCGACGTTTGCGTGAATGCCTTTTGACTGAAGATCGCACCTTACCAGCTCCGCGATGTTTCCTTCTTCCTTTATTCATTCGTTTAGGCGATTTCTTTCCTTGAGTAACACCAGCAAAGGTCTACTTCAATGTTTTTAAACCGCGTTCCTTCCCACGATTCAACAAACTGCTCTTAAAACTTCTACCTCTGGAAAGATCACTAGCAACATCACCAGCAAAGCCAACGGCATTATTTAAAACATTTCGTTTTAAAGATCTTCCGACATTGGATATGAGAGGTGCTACAACAGATTTCAGTGCACCAAGTATGCTACCTCCACGTTGGCGGCGAGCGCCACTGTAAATTTGTCCTCCACCACTTACATAGGAGGGTCGTGAATAAAATGAGGCAGTTGGATTCATAGCTCAAACCCTAAACATTGTTAGTTACAACTTTGCATGAATCACTGTCGATCACTTAGATGAAAGATGTCGGCACGACGCATCCAAGAGTTCATACTTGAAGGATAACCAGTCCATTTAACAAGACACCATTCTTCACCTTGTCGTTTTTTACATCAAATGATTTTCTCTACCAAATATGTTTCACTTTCAGTGACTACCTCAATCTCATCGCGGTAAAAGCTACCCTCAATTTCTTCATTATCGTAATCTTTCAACTTGTAGGTGGTCGGAGAGTCTTTTTGATTAATCCTTGATACTGTAAATACCTCCTCTGTCCAATTCGGAAGGTACCCTTTAGGAAAAACACTCTTCACTTTTGAGATACGAACTTTATCACCAATTTTCACATCACTTTTCACATGAGTGCGTTTACGTTGGAATGATTAGCGCACTTTATCTACATTGTCAGCATTTACATCTACTGGTCTGAGTCCAATAGAACGATGGATAGAGTGATTGTAGGCATGGAGTGTATCTTGTAGAACCTTTGTCCAATTTTGTGTCAAGTTGGCAGTAAAATGTCGCCACAAGCGATTTTTTAATGTGCGATTAAAACGTTCAACGAGTGCAGCTTTATAAGCACTCTTTACACTAAACAACTCAATGTCATGCCTCTCAAATAATCTTCTCACATGCCGATTTTCAAACTCTTTTCCTTGATCACTCTGAATTCTTTTTGGAATGCGACCTTCTCGAAAAATTGTTTGGAATGCTTTTGCTACTCCTTTCCCTTCTTTAGTTTTTAAAGGTTGAGCCCACGCATAACGCGAGAAAATATCAATGACGGTTAAAATAAAATTATTGCCCGAGTTATGTTTTGAAATGGAGGCAACATCACACAAATCTGCTTGCCACTGTTCATCGATGTCATGAACAATATAATGGCGGGTGCGGTACTTCTTTTTCGCTTGTTTGTGGAGTGTATAGGTAGCCTGACCCTTTAACCATCGTTTCACTTGTGATTGTGGAAGACCACTCGCTTTTGATAATTTCTTGATCGATGCAAATCCTGCCGGATGTCTTACATCATAATAGATTGACTTCAAACGCTCAGTCGATGACGACTGACTCTTTTTCCTCCTTCTCATCTTTTTGCTCTCTTGCCTTTCTACATTTACAACAACTGCAGCATCTAGCTTTAGCGGTTTTGCGATCGTGTTCACATTGCTTAGGAG
This sequence comes from Prostheceraeus crozeri, assembly GCA_907163375.1. Taxonomy (NCBI): domain Eukaryota; kingdom Metazoa; phylum Platyhelminthes; order Polycladida; family Euryleptidae; genus Prostheceraeus; species Prostheceraeus crozeri. The sequence continues at coordinate 753,506 of CAJQUW010004746.1, read as the reverse complement.
TTTCATTGTGAGAGCTGGCGCAGCAAGTGCAAGTGACAACGACACTCACCTCTGGCGGCTCATTACATGGCAAGCAACACATCTGCTTCATATTAATAGTCTGAGAACATGTATTTCTTGGGAGGAGCGGTTTTACGTTTTCCTTTTACTAGTTTTAGTGGTGGTGTAGATCTACGTCGAGTTCTTCCTCTTGTTTGCTTAGTGAGTGTGGGAGGGGATGTAGCAGGTGACGTCTTAAACCAATTTGTTGGCATTTTCATCGTCTGAAGCATTGGAGCAGTAGCCACTGTTGAATCAAGTTCTTTCAATGTCTCATTATTCAAAGCAAATTTTGGCACATTATGCTTTTTCAATAGTTTAAGAAAGTATGTCCAACCAGGTGGAACATAGCCCTGACGGCGCTTTCTACGTGTCGCATACTGAATCAAGTCTTCATAACGTGAAGCATCAATCACTTTATTTTCATCTGCAATGATTTCTCCCCTATCATTTACATTGAGATGGGGTTCAATACTATTGAAAAGAGATATGGAATGTGCGCGAGATGCTAAAGGTGTAGCAGTCGATACAGAGTCACGCATCTTATTCTTCAAGTTTTTCAATTGCTCAACAGTTTCCGATTGTAATAATACAGCACGATGTGGATCTTTGATATGAACATTTTGCTGATAATCTATTTCTTTCCAATACATTTGATTTGCAAGAGGTTGCTTTACTTGCTGCATGGCAGTCAATTGTACATATTCATCCTGAGGAATAACAATCATGCGAGAATAAGAACTCATAGTTTGTAGATAATCATGGGAGTTTTCAAAATATCACTTCGAAATCTAAATTCTTCCGGACACTCTTGCGTAAAGTCAATGAATAAGTAACCGTGTGGTTTTTCAGTAGCTGCTTGAAAAATTTCAATTAAGGCTTTTGATCCTCTTGGTGCAACTTGTCGCGCTAAAATTTCAAATTGACTTTTATCTCGCGGATTCTTGAAAATAGCATAATAGTGTGTATTCAGGTTTCGTGTACGAGCTTCTTTTCCATCAGGAAACAAATTTTGTGTGATATAGATGATAAAGCACCTTTTATGATGTGCTGCGCGAGTGAACATATCTGTAACATCTTTTGAATTCTTACTTTCTTTTAGTAAATCATCCAATACAACAACATCATTAGACTGAAGTTTATCCACTGGAATAATTCCTTCATGTCGAATAAAGTTGCGACTTTGCAATTCCTGAAACAGCGACGGTTGATAAATACCATAACACCAAATCACTCGATTGATAGGTTCCTTAAACAACTCCCTTCTTTTATCCAATAAATTCAGCGTGAAAACAGTTTTACCTGCATGAGGTGGACCTGATACAGTCAGAACTTTATCACATTGAAGTCTGAAATCCATTTTATTACTTTGAGATTCAACATTTGCATAATTAACGCTTAGAGCCAAAGATATTTCCCAATAGGTTGCCCACGGCAGGAGCTATCATTGGAAGTATTGTAAATCAATGGTTTGAAACAGATAAAATAGATACAGCTGGTAACTATCATACAGCGAGCAATGATGACCATACAGGACTTTGGCAGTGTTGAGGTAAGGAGGAAAGAAGCATTGGTTATGAACGTAGCTACTACAACGAACAGACAAAATAGGAACACACAAATCCTTAAAACGTTTCGTGACTTCATGGTAGTGTTGATTCACTCTACTATCCCAAGGTGGGAGCAAAATGTCATCAATGATTAGATTGGGAAATACTTTCCTCTCCTTACCAGGATTATTACAAAAGATGCGTATAACATTGAAAGCAGCTAACCATCGTTTAAAGTCAATAAGAAGAGCAATCTCACAAGAAAAGCCATAGTCTTGCAAATATTTCAGATTAAGTCCATGAATGTGTTTTCTCGCCCATTGATCAACATTGGGATCGCAGTTGGCATGTTGATGATAGACACTAACAATCTGATATGTCCAATTGTTCATAGCAATAGCACTGAGCTCCTGTACAGGTTCACCCTCACAATCCATAAAAATGATGATAGAAGTCTAAAACGGAAATTTACACATCTAAGGAAACGTTCTATAACATATTACAAAATTAAGAATTACATCGATGCTTTTCACGACAAAATACACAAATGATATGATGGCAACGAAGAAGTAAAATGTATTCAATAAGACCACGTCTACGACACTCAAAGCACATAAGCGAATTGTCATAGGGTAGAGTTAGGAAAGGACTAGTAATTCTCCTTCTTTTATTTGCGTTTTGAGGCAGCATTCTTCTCCGACTTGCGCTTCGTACCACTGCTGTTAAGGATTTGATCAATTATGTCATCCACGTTGGGTGGTTTTGGAATATATAGGATGGATTCCATATGCATGGAGAGCGAGGCTATTTTATTATCCTTGTGCCGACCATAATATAGCCCATTCACTTTGAAAAGGATATCCCAAGTACCTTCTCCGAGCTCGTCGCATGTGATGGGTGTTGAATGATCTCCCTCCTTCTTATAGTAAGTGCACCAATGTGATACCGGTAGGCAAATTTGATTACCATCCCAAATCTTTCTATAGGGAGTATCCTTGTCATCTCTCGCCTTCCACTCTTGAGCAAGAGGAGTAGGAATGTCCATATTTAATGTCATGTACTCCTCAATAATATCAAGTTGGTGGCGAATGTACGGACTCACGGGGATCAGTATGTAGTCCCCATACTGATTGTGCATTATCTTGACATCCGTGGAAGGGAGCATTCCCGTTTGGAGTACTACGCTATGATCGTCATAACGCAAGACTTGTTTAAATTTACGCTGTAGCGGTGTAGGATTATGTACCTTGGTTGTTCCTTCCACTGGCCTCAGTTATAGATGATCTGACCGTAGCGAACCTTGTAACGTTTGACCGCCATTTTGTCCTACTAGTGCAGCAGATGGAGTAGATGCCTGAAAATGAAAAAGATTGTATTAAGTTTACGTTCAAGGGAGGAGAGGGAGGAAAGTAGCGACTTACCATTTTAGTTGGATAATAGAATAGAGAGAGAGAGAAAATGTGCGTCCGTCACTCGTGCGATTCAACGATGGAATGATTCTCGCTGTGGAAGGCTCGCTATTTATATAGAAATGCTTGATTCTCATTGGATGATGATCCTCATTGGACAATAACATCAAGCTGATTCCAAATCTGGCCTCCGTTTACCAATTCTAGCCTTCGTTCGTCCGCTGGAGCTGTTTCTTGGGAAATTCTAACTCTGTCGTTTTTTCATTAATCTCCCAAATCTTAAATGGCGTCTCACATTTAAACGAAGACAGATATGAACAAGCCGTTTCTTTCAGTGAATTTGTCTCACTCTTAGCTTTCAAACGAGCTACTGCACGACTTTTACGATCACTAGAAGCAAAATTGGAAGTTTGGTGTCGGGGGGGGGGGGAGGTCAGTGAAATTTGATGAAACAAACTTTGGTCAGGGTCCCAGGTCGAAATGCCACACTTTGGAAAATTTTCAAAATTTTGTCCATACAAAGTCACTCTGACACTTAGGATTTTTTCAGGTGAGCTCCGACCTAAAATCTTGTAACAGCTCTAACTTTTGAACGGCTGGTCCGATTGACTCGCAACAAAAAATGGCATCGAGCAGTTTTTTCTCCTCTTTCAAACGAGTAGCTGTAAGACAAAATCCGTCCACTAGAACCAAAGTTAGAAGATCGCTGTTGGGGGGGTCGGTGAAATTTGATGAAAAATGTTTTGGTAAAGGTCCCAGGTCGAAATGACATACTTTGGAAAATTTTCAAAATTTTACCCATACAAAGCCACTCTGACACTTAGGATTTTTTCAGGTGAGCTACGACATTCCACCCTCCCAACCTGGCCGGCACACCACGCCAACCTGGAGAGCGCAGCACAAACCACCTCGCGCTACGTCGGCCGGCCAGAGGGGGGGCAGACACGAAGCAACACGACGGCACACCACGACCGACTCGGCTGACAGGAGGGGGGGACGTCAGACTCGAAGCAACACGACGGCTCACCACGACCGACTCGACTGACAGGAGGGGGGGACGTCAGCGACGGCGGCCATCTTGCGCGGTCCAGTGGTGGAGTTTTACTTACTACTGACAATTAAACAATCCATTGCTATGTTATTTTGATCTGATAAGAACATCCGTGTCAATATAAAGGCTTTCAACATTTAAACTCGACATAATTGCTGACTATGCAAGAAAAGAGAACAAACCAGTTTTTAAGAGAAGTTCAATTTGATATAAATGTGACATATCAACTTTAAATGTACAGTCTAAGTCTAGTTTTATACTATCTTTCAAATTTTACTTTTCTATGTCATTTGCCACCTAACATCCACAGATTCTACAGCATAATTACATCAATGACTGCTTCTCTGTTAAAACATACCGACTTTCTGAATAATGAACTCTCCTGAGTCCTGACATTTGACAAGTTGCAAATTATGTGATCCAATCGAAAATGCCTCAAACATTTCGACCGGGTTTCAGTTCTGATTCAAATGATGAGACAATCAGATGTTATATGCTACTTGCAAAGTCAACAAGCTGTTGAGATTCGGTATGAAATATGCACTATTTCATGCGTGAAATAGGAGGACGAACGACTTTCAGAAATTGAGACAATTTCACCTGATATTGAGTCTCTTCGATGGTCAGGTTGCTTGTGAAAATATATGATATAGAGTCACAAATTGTAGATCGCTGATAATCGATGCACTTAAGCCTCAATGAGCAATATATGAGTTATTCATGAAATCTCATCTAACACGATTTGTAAATTACATCATGACTGAGTCGGTCCATCATGTGAATCTATTTACTCCATAGGCATAGCGATAGAAAAATGATGTCCTCAGACTTGATCAAATTAAGCACGAAAATTCCTTGGCAGCCGTAGACGCTGCGTTTCGTCCTACTTGCAATCTTTGATACTCCATAGGCAAAAGAGAATGTAATAAAATGTGCTCTAAGTTAGATTCGGAAGTGGTATATCGAGGAATTTTTTTGTTGCTTTGATTGCAAGTGACGAATAGTCATCATCGACTTCAACTTTTAGTAATAATTGAATACTGCACTGGATGATTGCAATATGGCATATTCAGAAACAATTGGACTTTATAACCATGTACATTATTTAGTTGAAAAGGTTGTTGAGGATTTCAGCAATCATGTGTTAATCATTTCGCAATTGATTAGGACCTACTAGCAAATAATGAAACGACTTATATTAGGCATATGCTTTTCTCTTTTGAATGCACATGCATGTTCTATACAAGAGCATCTCTTTCATAATCGACTGTTAGTTCAATGGACACATGACACTTGCTGATCCTTCGCCAGAGTTCATCTGTGTAATTTGCCATGGATTTAGCAAACATTGATGACAGATCGTTACATGTACGAGTATTTAGAGTTGCAAAATGTCGTGGTTGCTTATGACCCAAATCAGTATTTACACTACATTACTCGATCGGGTTTCCGTCGTAGGATTCCGTGGCATTTGATTCTCACTCATAATTTCCGTTTCTTAAGTTCATTCTTAAGTTAGGCATGACGTTTTCATTGGAATGTCCAGCACAAAATACACTGATCTGATCAATAACAATCTCATTTTACATATGGAATTCGCTTAAGCCATGATGATGTCGTATCCAGAAAATGAAATATTTCAAATATCACATTTCATGAAAATATACACGGTATGTTGTCATTTTCAGGTTTTCTGAAAGCTTTGAAGCGAATGTTAACCAACCCAGCCGTAGTTCTAATGACAGTCGGTGCAGCTATCGATTATGTCACGTTTTCATCATTTGGCACTTTCCTGCCGAAATATTTCGAAGTACAATTTGAAAGAACAGCGGCCTCAGCAAGCATCTCTGTTGGTAAGATTTCCTCATCATTTGATTTGCCTTGAACATTGCATGTTGTTTTCATGCTATCATAGCCTCATCATAATGATCAACGCGCTATGAGGGGATTATCTCTAATAAGAAGTTGACTATCAAAAACAGACCACCTAAACAGAATTCAATCGGTTCTCAATCTCATCCCTACCAAGTCTTATACACGTGCGCATCATTCGAGAGCTTGAGTCCTATGTTTTAAATAAGATATTATACATGTACTTTTGAATTAATTGATTGTCTTGATGATGGATGTTATGAAGGAATCAACAACTTCAATATTTTACCATTCAGGTGCAGAGAAACTGTAGTAGGGCTTTTTACGTTTATCATTACTCATCCTCAAATTTCTGACTTTGAGATTGAATTTATTGCAGCTTTAAAGCAGAACATCGGATGAAAGGTCTCTCGAAATGAAGTGACATTCCCTGTTACTTTTGGCAAGTTTTTGCAAAATATGATCACATTGTCAAGAAAGTGAAGAATGAATCGAAAAAGCTAGAAGAGGAGGACAAACAAGTTTGATTCTCCCATTGCATTATGCAATATGTCACTGATTGAGTGAAAATATTGTCGATGTATAACTCTATGACATACATGTAATTTTATTTATATTTATATGTATAATCGAATTGAGACACGACACGGTCAAAAAAAGTTCGAAGGATCCAGGAAACGGAAGATACCAAAGTTAAACACTACCCTAGCTACATTTATGATATCTTCTCACATGTTAGCATGTAATTGGTAATTAATGAACTTTTTCCGTAGGGGCTGTTGCAGCTTTGGCGGCTGCCCTCGGATCCCTGATTGGAGGTTACCTGATGACACGTTTTCCAAGTTCATTAGTTAAGCAAGTTCTTCATTCAAGTATTGTACTTACTATTATGGCTGCACTTGGAATCAGCTTTATATTCTTATCTTGTCCACAAATACCTGTAAGTGGATCCATCGGAAGCAGCGGACAATGGAATGCTTCTCTTGAATGTAACAGTCGGTGTATCTGCGATCTCAATCAATTTCAACCGATTTGTAGCACCGATAATCAAGTTTTCCTCTCACCATGCGCAGCAGGATGTAAAGAAATCAATAGTATGAAAGTAAGTCGGAATCAATTTTCTTGCTCAGCGATTTACACTTGTATCCAATTAAACAGCTTTATATTTACGTCCGATTACTGTCCACCTAAAGTGAATTTCCAGGTCGACTGTGCATGTCTTGGCGAAAATATCATTATACCTAACATAATAACATGAAGCGGATAGTGAAATATAGTGAAGCAAGATTAACTGGGTGCTTGTAGAAATGTTAGCGCATGGTCGGTCTGTGCATTTATCTAATTATCCTTAAAATTGCTTAATGGTCAAAAAGATAGGAGGGCATTTAATTTGATATGTAATGCATGTAAACTGCGTTTTAGTTCAGTGTATAATGTGCTGGGGCCGTGGTAATTGAAAGACCTTTCAGCAATACTTCATTCCGCCCTCATCATGGGCTTCAGCACAATGAATGAGCAGGATCTTGCGCCAAAAGCCGACATAAATCTGTATGCAAGATGAAGCACACAATACATGAAAGATAGAACGGCAAATCACGGACACTTTTTGCAGCAGGCAAAATAAAAGAGCGAAACAGCTGACATGCATGGGCCAACACACGAAACAATGATCACATCGCACGGACAGTGAAACCCACGCACCAAGAGTTTTGCGATGAGAGTCAAATCAATGCAGGCGTAATCGGGGTCAAATTGACGTTATATATAGCGAAGATAAATTTCAAGTGGCAACAAACACAAAGGAAATTGAACTGTTGAATCGTAATACCAAATAAAATAAAGTCTTTTTGAAAAGCCTGCTTTCTAAACATAATTCTCAAAATTTGAATAATTATTTTCATAAATTATGAAGATAGATGTGTAGAATTTGCTGTAAATGATAGTTATTTGATGATGTACAATTTCATACAAATTTCATAATTCCGAAAAAGCAACATATGTTCCAATTTATACATAACGATTCATGGAAGAATTTTGACCCTTTAGCGCATTTGTAAATGAATAAGAACGACAGCATTTTTCCGACAAGGCCTTTCGATCCGCTCTATTTCATGTCGAACGCGGATATGACAAGTTGATGGGTGTGCCATGGGAAGCTGTTTGGATCCCATATTTGCGGATATTTTTCTTGGTTCCCTTGAGAAGAAAATCTTATCAGAAATCAGTGACAGTACGTCTTTTTATCAAAGATATGTAGATGATTGTTTTTGTCTGGTGTCATCGTTAGACGATGCCAAAGGTTTTCTTGCTGTGCTGAATTCCTTACATCCATCTTTGTGTTTCACATATGAGTTTGAAGACGACAATGTGCTGTCTTTTCTTGATGTAATGTGTAAACGTCGTCAGGACGGGTCGGTATGCACGTCGGTTTTCAGAAAGCGTACTTGGACTGGACTGTATACAAGTTATTTCAGTTTTGTTCCGCTGTCTTACAAGATTGCACTTGTGAAGTCACTGACATTTCGTGCTCATCGTATATGTACGCCAGATGTTTTGCAATCAGAGCTTCGTTTAATCGAGGACACTCTTGTCTCCAACGGTTATCCGTTACATTTCATCAGCCGTTTTATGCAATCTCCAAAAGATAAGTGCCCGAAATTTGGTCCGGATAAGAAAGTTGTTTGGTTGAGATTGCCTTTTGTTGGGGATAAGGCCGCTTCTTTTGCGAAGCGCAGTCTGAACAAGATTTTGTCCGTTTTTCCAGCCGTAAAGCCGGTCATTGTATTTTCTACGTGTCGTGTTCCTGTTTCTTCTCCTAAAGATCGTCAGCCTGTCTCTGCCCAATCCAATGTTATCTATTCTTTTTCGTGTACCTGCGGATGCAGATACCTTGGCAGAACAGGCAGATATCTTCGGGAGAGGATACAGGAGCACATTCCTGTTTGGATGAAAGAAGGCAAGACGGCTCCACCACGCTCTAAGAAGAAGCCTGCTAGTGCCATAACCCGTCATATCATCAGCTGTACATCTGTAAATCCGTCCACTGCAGCGTCTCCTTTTAAAGTTTTATTTTCTGTAAATAATTTTCATTTTTTACGTATTTTAGAAGCCATCAGTATTCAGTGTCTTTCTCCTGAGTTGTGTGTACAGAAAGAGTTCGTGTATGACCTAACTTTGCCTTGGCCGTAATTATCTTTGTTCATTTCTATGTCTTCTTTTGTCTGGTTTGTCAAGTCATGCCATTTCATTTGTTCTAGGCTTTGTAGTGTACTGTCCGTGTCTCCAATTCGCTATCCATTCTGTGACGTCTTGATGTTAGTAATCTATATGTGATCTGTGCGATGAAGTTGTCATATCCGCGCTCGACATGAAATAGAGCGGATCGAAAGGCCTTGTCGGAAAAATGCTGTCGTTCTTATTCGTTTATATAACGATTCAATCATATCGTTGTCTGAGCACCACAATCTACTCCAAAATTCATCAATGTGCTCTATCATCTTTTTTACCCAAGTTATAGTACTTGTCATAATCACGATAGAGAACATTCGCAAGAGCAAGCAAAATTCCTTTTTTATCAGTCAAAGAAAGCAGATCAACTATACAATAAAACATACAGTATATCACACTTTTAATTAAAGAGTTATAAACATTGTGTTGCAGAGCGATTGTTCATGATTACTAGGGGTGTACCGATTAATCGGCCGAATATTGACACGGCAGAGCGATAATCGGTAATCGCCTGATTAGTTGCTAATCAACCGATTATTTGCCGATTAGTGGTCTTTTGAAGATTTTTGTAAATTATCATTCAAACTTGGTGACTGATCGAAAGACAGGATTTCAAATTTCTAGATACACTCAACTTTACATGTACATCGTGCATTGAACTACTAATATAAATTCAAACGACTTCTTTTTATCATTCCAATGACTGATAACAACTGAATTCTCCCCTACACTAGATTTTCATATTTATCATAAATACTGGCAAAAAAAGTTATTTTCGCATATTATCATGTGTAAGTATATTTAGTATTTTTTCACCGAGTCTGGGTACAGGAGCCCGGAACAGCAACTGGTCCCGTAATCCAAGGCCCGAAGTTTTGGTCTCGCTGTAGAGATTTAATTTTTGGTCAGAGCCCGACTCGTATTTTTTTGATTTTTAGGCCAAGGCCCGTCTTATTTAAAATTAGTAACCTTTGAGTATATTCGCAAATTATGATTGAACAATCAATTATCATATTTCAAGTCATTAAGATTCACTCAAAATGTCTTCTTGCTCAGAATAAAGACATATGAGTATTGATAAGCTAATGCACATAACCAGCAGCTAGCTGCAATGTTACATTGTAGATGCTTGTAGCAAGTATACATGCATGTTTTTATATTCGTAGATATACAACGTATTCCTATATCGAAATATGCAAATGCGTGTCTGATTTTTAAACCGTAATTATGACTCGCGCCCGCAAAGGAAATGTCCATGCCATCAATAACGTATGCCGCCAATAAAATTCTTTGAAAATTCTATCATAACTCACAGAAATATTTTGTCATGACTTAGTCGTTCTGTACAAAGCGCGCTAGTCTTTAAATTCATTAATAGAATTTTTAGGGAGAACATTTTGCGTGTGTCAAGGAAGATAATAGCCTAACCATCAATGTCAAATGATTCTAGCGTTCGTCATGATGGACATGATTGTAAACAGCACAAATTGTATTTGAATGCGCATCAACGCAATACATTTTTCGTATACAGATATATTAGGTTTTAGAGGACGGCAATGAAAACAATCTTAAGAACAAGCGACCGGTTGAGTCTCCGAAAATCCAGGCCAGGGCTCGGCTTCCACTCTGGAAGAAGCACCGATTTCTGCTTTTCTAATTCTTGGTAATCCTTGGCCATGTCACGATCTCGTCTCTGGTTGACTCATACATGCAAACATTCACTTTGACTAACCAATCAACTAACCAAATGCTGTTGTAGCCTTCGTATGGAGTTTTCTCACGAGTAGAACTAGGGGACCTGTGTTCGAGTCACAGCGCGGAATATCGGCCTATATTTAATTTCTGTTGATAACGAATGCAATTATCATTTACCAAATTGGAGTCCTATAGTAAGTAATTGCGGGTCACTTCAGACCCCTTCGACATAATAATAAGGATGGCTTCTGTCCTTTCATGCCATCATTGGTTGGAAAATGAATCCGCTCTTCCACGTCTCATTATTTCGATGATGATGATCAACGATGTGATTTTGGTTGAGATGCAATGCCCTTGTAATCATATAAAGTAAACTTCCTGTTCTATGCTTTTGTATCTTCTACTACACCTTTTCCATGTCTATTTCAGATCTTTCCAAATGAATTTCAGACATTTCCAGATGGATTTCAGATTTCTCCAATTGAATTTCAGATATCTACCTCAGACTCAACTTTGAAGATATCTGAAATCCAAATGGAAGTGTCTGAAATTCATTTGGAAAGATCTGAAAAAGAAATGGAAAAGGTGTAGTAATACTTTAAGTAGCCTACTGCAATATAATCAAGAGCAATTGATAAAAATTCAAAATTATTCAACGTAATGTAGGACTGGACTAGAAAATCATAATACCTTTTGCATGGAACATTCAGGACCCGTTTTACGTATTATGTTGTGTACCTTACTATTATGTTTCCTTTAATTAAATAGGTACTTTCAGTACATGGAAAACGTCCATTTCAGATAAAATCAAAAGAAATAATCGGTACACCCCGATGATTACCATGAGATTTACTGGAAAATCGTGTTTTGATAACATCATGTCTCAGACGACTTCACAGGCAATTACTGGAAGCTCAAATGATAACACAATCATTACAAATATAGTATCAAAATTATGAAGATAGACAATTCATGGACACCGAGAACAAGACAATTATTGAAAAATCCATTAATCCATTAGTTTTTATAGGTGTCCTCTAAAGCCCTGTATGTCGCATCAGTAGACGCTTATTGCTTCATGCACATGCTTAGAAAGTAAATAATATATAATATTGTTTTAGTATTAACACTTTCACTGCCAAGCCAAAATTGCTAGTCTCTTCCTATTTGCCAAACAAATCCAGCTAATTACCATGAAAAATATTGTGTTATTTGTAGTCAGTGGAAGTCACAGATACCATTTTAGAGCATTTGCATTTGCATAGATATGGACCACTACGAGTATACTCGTAGCTGGCAAATATGAAGAAATTTCCATGATATTTGCCAACTACGAGTATACTCGTAGTAGCAAAAAAATGAATTTTGACTGTCACCTGAACAGTATTATTCTGCATAGGCATCTCCAATGAGGCGAATTGATAACTCAGGCCATGAAAACACTCCAATCGCGTGGTAGATCTATGACTCAGACACACAACAATAGTAGGGAAAATTGACCTTTCGAATCAAGTTTCCTCATTATCTTTTCAAAAGACTTCAGGGTATGGCAATAATTCAAATTGTTAGATATCTATGCTATATTATCGATTCAGTGTGTCAGCCAACACAAAACATACAGGGATTCTCACATTCTAAACGAGGAAAGACTGAAATAGTCATCACTTCACTTATGGTTGTCATTCCGCAAGATGAAGAGAAAGTATACATACGAGCGGGAGGCCGCTATACTAGAAAGCGATTATGATGATTCCGGAGATTCATCTGATGACAGTTATGAAACATAGTTATTAATATAATTTAGGCCTATTCAAGATGCGTGATTGGCCTATGAAAGCTGCTGAACACGCAAATAACAGATGTGCAACCTGTGTGTAAAAGACAGTGTTATACTATATGGCCTTTTATAAAATGCAGTTTATTGAACACCCTGTAGCGGAAGCTCAACCAATCATTATTCTACACATTCCCGGCACACCGACGATAATGTGGAAGGTGCATTAGGGAAAAAAAGAATAAAAAACGAGTGATCTGAACACGAATAGGATAAAATCTGAGTATGTTTGTTCATAATTTATGTATCTTATTGAACACCCTGTAGACAAGTCTTTATGTGTATATATCTATGTTTTTCGAGTCTCACGCTTTACATTTGATCTAGACACATGGCTCATGTGATTTGTTTTGATCATGCATCATTTTTTAGGTGTAGGACCTATTTTACTTGACTACGAGTATACTCGTATTGGCAAAAATGAGAGCACCCTCAACTACGAGTATACTCGTAGTTGGCAGTGAACGTGTTAAATTAATGTTTTGGGAAAACCAAGTAAGGTGATCGAAGTTAAAATATAGGCTACTCTTAAATATATTGCAACCTTATATCAAAGGGGCATCATCAGGTTCTGAATCATTTTATGTACATTATACATATTTCTGTACAATTACATTTTTTACATATTTGTACATAATTACAATTTCTGTATAAATACATTAATAAATATATACTGGATATCTGTATATCCAGTCAAAGTACAATAAGAAATTGTCTGATATCTCATTGAATTATGTTGGTATGGATTTAGCATTAATTTTCCATGATCTCAAATGCAGTGAGCAATTACCTTGCTCTATTTATTTACTGCTCAAAGACCACACGCGAGGCCCTATGAAAGGCCGTCCAATTATTTCATCAACTGATGGCGTTACTCAAAGTTCATTCAAATAGAATAGCAATATACGTTATGTAAGCAATATAAGTAGTATATAGTAAGATATAATACTATATAATAGATATATTATATAATATATAAGATATTGATTTGCATCCTCAGTCGAAAAATGGAAACAAACCTGAATAGCTACTATTTCATCCAATATCAGGAATCATCAGCAGGCCTAGTTTCCATCTCCCAACATCGACACTATTTCTAGACACTATTTCTCGACACTATCGGTCTAGTTTACATCTCCCTATTTAAAGTTGCATATGTCCGGGTTAATTTGAGATTTGCAATTAGCAAATTAGTGAAATTGCGGATATTTACGGAACTATTGGATTTCGTTCCATCTCATCTTAAATCCGGTTCCAGTTTGTCTCTGCTATAATGTCACTTGATCTGCCTAGATATAATCAATTTGTACGGCTTCATTCCGACAGTGGATATTGCAGCATCACCCAGCATTATCAACGTTCGACAGAATCTTGTCAAAATCATGGATCGTCTTCTTTTGGGATTTTGTCTCCCATTCATTCGAAGGAGCTACTCTATATTTATCTACAAGCGGACAATTTTGTGGCAGATGATACCGTATTTATAGGTGATGCCGGTCTAGTTATGGGCAGCTGTGCATCACCTCCATTGGCTATCGTATGGATTATATTGAGAAACACATCAAGGAGACTGCACCTCATATAAAATTTTGGTATAGATACATCGATGACATCTTCTTTATCGCATCGGATATCTCACTTGAGCACCTTCTTCATGTTGTGAATGATATATTACCTGAAACAAAATTGACATTCGCGGAACTTTCGGAAGATGGCAATATTAACTTTTTAGATGCAGAAGTACATACTCAGCCTTGCATTAGAACTGGACTGTATATAAAAGGACCGCGCAGCGGATGCGTGATTCCGTGGTCTTCATTCGTACCGCGCTCACAGAAGATCGGGTTGCATATCGGTGAAAGGCATCACGTGTGTGGCATCTACTCTGACGCTGAAACATTAAAGGGATGACCTTCCGACTCTCGGTCGACGGTTTCAGGATAGCGGTTTTCCTGAACACATTGTTCGACGTTTTCTCATAATGAGCGACCAATGAAGCTGAGAAATGTGAACCACGATAGCAACTCAAAAATTAAATTATTACTTGCCTTTCCTTGGTGATAGATTGAACGATGAATCTTCTCTTCTCCTCAGACTGGATGGCTTCGATTCATAAGTGCAAATAATTTGCAAAAATAAACCACCTCTTTCTCAATTGCTACAGCCTAAGCGCGGTCATCGAAAGTGTGCTCCAAATTGTGTGTCATGCAAATGTGCTGCAAAACCTGGTCACTGTTTCACGAAGTTCGTAGTTTATGAACTGGGGTAGGGCCCGCTCCCGCGTCCGTGCCCGTACCGTTGCCGGTATTGCCTGCAATTCAGCTAGTGCTCCTGAGCTAGGTATGTCAAGTTTCTAGCTAATACTGTTTTTCTTTCCATTTTTTTGAGAAACGTGGAAGCTGGCAATGCAGATACATCTGACACCAACCGCGCATAAAGTTGAGCCACGACTAATGTAGTAATGCAAATCATCTGTTCTTATTCATAGAATAACGTTTGTTCTTAGATTAACACACATTGGTGCATACGGCTCTTAGAGATTAAGCTTAGGCGTGATCCTATCGAACTGTTTTAGTCTTATGTAATCTGTTCATGCTATTGAGCCTAAAAGCTTTTCCATTGTGTGGATATGCCTGCGATGAAGATATATATATTATATAGGCCTATTGTGGAGCGACATTCTAAAAATGCAATCTCTTACACACACGATAAAAGGTCTAAATGTAGGATGCTAGCAGGCCTAGATCTAGCCCTCAGAAATAGTGACTAAAGAATACGATGATGACTAAATTCGATGGTGACTAGATCCAATTATATAATATGCTCAGCTTACATTAAGCCTACGTCATTTATGCTATCTTTGATGTATGCCGCCATGAATCTCTACCTGCATATCCACTGATCGGATATGAATTCACGTGAATAAGCCATTATTGTACATGTCCGTGTCCGCGCCCGTGCCCACAGGCGAATGCTCGCTGCCCGCAGTGGGCCCCACCCCAGTTTACGAAATTTCTTGTTTGTTATGCCACCATAAATAGCAGAGAAGATAAATAACACGATAAATACATTGGAGAAACTTGCCGCACAATGTACTTCAGATTTCGTGAACATTTGTATAATGATAATGCAACCGTCTTCAAACATTTATATGAGACTCACGGGATTCAAAATCGTAGTGTTTTGCCATCAATGCTACTTTCGTGGAAAATCGTTGAGCGCAATTTGCGTCATCCCAATGTCCGACATTCGGAGGAACCACTGCACATTTGTCGGGCCCATTCCTTGGTGAATGGTTGTTGTGGTTGTGAATTAGGTATTTGTAATTGATTATTTCAGTTTTCTACAATATTTTATTATATTTTATTTTTTTTCAATTTTTTGAATGGGTTTCAATTTTTCCTTTAAAAAAGTTTGTATAGTATATACTTATTCATCAGCATCGCAAATTTATTTTTATTTTCTTCTATTCACTTATCGTTCTTATTTAATTTTTTCCCTTTTCTACCACAATATATATTATTATTGATATTTGTGTATTTTCATTTATTTACTGATTATTCTTGTATTTAGTGTAAATAACTATTTGTCTTTAGCCCACTGCAGTTTTATTGTCATCTTTGCTACAATGTGTTGATATCTATGTCTTGAATTTTCATTTGTGTCCAGTTTAATTAGTGCTCAACATTTGCTCAGTTTGCCAGTCATATTCAGTTTACATGCACCTGACGAAGGCTTCGGCCGAGAATTTGTGCAACCTACGTGTACATGTATTAATAAGCGAATGTTTCTTAGTAAAGCGAGGAACTTGCGTGAATAGTGAGTGAAATGGCTTCAGATATGTCATACACGTATGTTTTAAGCAAATATTGTTTGTAAGTGAAAAAGATAGTCTTATGAACCAATCTTTTCTTTTTATATTGCTTTCGCATTCCGAACAAATTTGCCTCTTGCGCAAAGTAAAAGGAATTTCAACTTTTTCAGTAACGTATGACTTTCATACACAGCCTATTGCTTCTGCGCTTTCAGTTTTCATCATGCAACTGCTTCGCGAATAGCACTATAACAGGCACACCTGGTCTGTGCAAATATGGATGCGACGTTGGATACATTGCTTTCGTTGTGATTTCCTTCGTGATCGGTTTCATCAGTAACATGGCATACATGCCGTTTGCCATGGCTTCATTGAGGTAATTTTGAAAATTGATGAATTGACTTGAAAAGTGCATGTTAGCAATCGATTGTTAGGCTACTTCATTTCGAGAAATTGATCTTACACTGAAACAAGCAAACTATTTAATCAAATGTATATATTTTCCATATATACTCATTGACATAATTAATGAAACAAACTATCATTGGCTTGAATTGTAGTTTGTTTCATTTTTTTCTCAGGTATGATGCAATATCTCACTTTCTATGTATTACCATTCAACACATTAGAGAATGGAGAAAGATCTATGGTGGTCAAATTTCAAATTTTGATATCGATACAACTGTCATAATTGCTTTTACAAATTGAACATAAACGTGAACTGAAATCCAGCTTTTGTAAAATAAAGTGGCACACGATCAGTTTACCAGAGGTATGACTATTGGAATGATTCGTTGTGGTAGAAGTTGTGCGAGTGTTGCCGAAGAGCTGCAACTATCGAGAGTCGTTGTTCGGGTTTTGGTGGTGTGGAAGAATGAAGAGAGATTAAAAAAGAAGAAGGGATCTGGTCGTCCAAAGAAGTCAGCAGAAGGAACAGAACGCACGTCTAGTTTTTAGCTGCAAAGAGAAAATAGAGTGTTTGTGTCAGTCCCTAAGTAGTCGTACAGGAAGAGAGTGCCCAAAATATAGACTGTAGCGTTCGAACGGCTTACCGAAGATTGCGAGAAGGTGGAATTCAATCGCGACGACCAGCTGTCCTAATTCCATTGAGTTTTGAGCACCGCAGAAGACGAGTTGCCTGGGTGACCATCGCTCATGGATGGAATGACCATCAATGCAAAAGTCTTGTGGACCGATGAATCGAGATTCACTCTGGTCAATGCGGTCCGTGTCAGAGTGCATCGTCCTTCCAGGTGAAACGCTTTGCCCATTGTAATGATCGTGCCATCCGTCTTCCAGTGTTTGTGGTGAACGCTTTGCCCCATGCTGTATTAAAGAACACGACAGATATGGTGGTGGAAGTGTTATGCTGTGGGGTGGCATTTGGCATGGCGGACGAACGACAGCAGTCATCATCAAAGGCACGTTGACTGGAGAGAGGTATCTCAATGAAATTGTGCTTCCTGTTGTTGCCCCAGTGGTCAGGGTGGAGGATCTCGTCTTCCAAGACGACAACGCAAGACCACATCGCTCCTCGGCTGTCATTGCCACTGTTAGGAGATTGAACATTCAAACCCTTGACTGGCCGGCACGCTCACCTGACTTGTCACCCATTGAACAAGTCTGGGACGAGCTTGGGCGGCGAGTGAGAGACCGCTATTCACTTCCACCAGTGTCCCTGAACATTCTCTCTGAAAGATGACAGAGCAGTGGCTTCTCCTTGAAACATCCTTCATTCAGAAACTTTGTGAATCCATGCCATCTCGGATTACTGAATGCATTGGAGCTAGAGGGGGGGCACACGCGCTATTAAAGTTGAATCTGCTACGACAAGTCAGGCAGATTTTTCTGTGCTATCGACTTGGTGGAGATTGTGACTAAATTATCAAGGTATCATGCATACATGTATATATACCAGTCAAAAAGAAAGAAGTTAAAGAAGTAAATGTTTCAAAAATTTTGTCAATGAGTATATGCTATAAATAGGACGAATTCCGAACGAAGACTGAGTCATATGTAGTAAGTTTTGAATTTACGGAATTGGTTAAGCTTTGATTATGTCCCATTGGATTTATATTATAATGTCTTTGATAATGTGTGACAAGAGGGACCAGGTAGAACTCGGCAGACGCGCAGATTTGTATTAGCCCCAAAGTGCACATCGGACCAGTGCATTCGAACGAGGCAATTTTTCAGATCACTCAGTTCCTCGTTCATTTGTCGATTTTCTTCGCTCAATCAGTTCATTTTCAATTTGCTCCAAGCCGTTTCAGTTCATCGTTCAGTTCACTTAAAAGGTCAGTTCGATCACTTTGTGAGACTTTGTGAATTAAAAGGTCAGTTTGGCATGTGTATGACATGGCAGTAGAGGTGAGGCGACGACCTTCTTGCTCAAAAGTGGATGCAGCTATAAAAATCCGCTTCCAAAGTCTTGCTTAGGGCTGTAAAGACGTGGGCGGCTTTATTGACAGGTGGCAGTTTAAGACAGGTGCGGAGACGACAGATTGAAAAATTGCCTTGGTTTTTGGTAATGTACTTGTCGAATTTCATGAGGAAGGCGCTTGCTTATTGGACATTTTAGGAATGAAGAAGCCACACTCCCTATCGATATTGTATATTGATATATACAAATATATATCCCTATTTTCATAAATTGGTGGGGGCGCGCGCATACGAAAAAAATATGCAGCGCAAGCGCATGCACAAGTATGCAAATGTGAAAAAAAGTATGCATGTTGCAAGGATTGCAAAATATTTTGAAACCAATCAGTATGGGAGCAAAGAGTATGTTTATCTGTATTTTGAGATATAATAGAAACATTCCCTTTGCATTGTCCTATGGTTCAAAATCGACTAGATACAACAATTCTGATGAACGTGGCACTGATTCTTTTGTGTGTGCATAACACACCTTGCTCTAGCATTTAAAAAGATCAGACAATTAAATTATAAATCAATCAATATTAATAAATAAGCACTGAAGACCGTTGTCGATGATCTTACGTCAAGTTTAATTATGTGACATTGGGCCATTGCTGTTTAAATGTATTATAGCCTATTTCCTTGATGATTCATGCCTCATAAATCAAGTGGAAATCATTTATTGGTCTACCAACTCGTCTAAAGGATCTAAATCACACGAAAGCAGGGATAGAGTCAGATTGCTATGCACCGTCAGAGACAATCTGACAATGGGGTCGATAAAGCTTGTGAGATCGGTAGAAGTCAAGTCTGACTTATCACCGGATTTATTGTTAAGACAATGACTGGCTAAATAATGGACAGCAATTATTTTAGAAGATGGATTTCCCATTGCTTTGAATGCTGTCCGGTTGGGTGCACCAATGGAATTGAACTTAAAGCATGTAAGAAAGTATCTTTAAGCAACTTGTTCTTCTCGCAAGCGATGGCATAAGAATTTAGAAGACAGTGGATTACAGCGTTTGCATGAGAGATTTGATGCAATGCACGTGTAGTCTACTTTGAATTTTTTGCAATAATGGCCTGCAAACATTTTGCTGACGACGACATCAAATATTAATGTTTGTACCCAACACTTATAGACAGCATTTCCACATTCTGTAAATTTCAAAACAACTTCTATATAAATAGTTGCATCCTAAATTGAAAAATGGGAACAGACTTGAATGACAGCACTGGTGGGGAAAGTCTTTGGGGAAAGTCTCATTTTCGGCCCTGATCCCTGCAGAAATTCGTTGTGGCGACCTGACTCGCGAGTGAAATGCGTCGGTCTAAAAAGTAGGCAAGATATTCAATATAAAGCGGATATTTCTTATTTTCATTCAACTCCAGTGAACTCCTTGTATCCTCCTATCATTTACTAAAGCTAGATGCATAAAGCTGTCATTTCCAGGAAGCAACATCAGCATTCAACGGATTTTAAGATCAATGATTGCATGATTAAAATTTGCATTTATCTCTTATTTTAGATGTGTTCATGAAAAGGACAAGTCCTTGGCAATGGCCCTACTCAGTTTCTTAAGCTCACTTCTGGGTATTGGTGGATCACCACTGTATGGAATGATAATTGACAATGCCTGCCTCTTAAAAGGTGATTCTGGATATGGAGCGTGTCTTCTTTACGATCGTTCTAAACTCCGATTTTTATTTATTGGCACATCGTTGTTATCTCACATTCCTTCAGTCATAATGTTCTTTTTGACCTACATCGCTCTGAAACGCAACTTATATATGCAAGAGAATGAAGCAGTGATTAAGAGGGAAGCGGATACAAAACGTGGAAAGCATTCTATCAAAACATAACTCATCCTCATACGCACATTTCAACCTGATGACAATGATAAATTGTTTTTGACTCGAACTTAAGATCGTGACATCGAGCAAGAGTCAACATTGGCTACTAAATTTATTTGATTGGAACATGGAACGGATATCGAACTCAGACATTTGGCCTTTTATATGTCAAAGCACATCCCCAGAGGCCAGGTGTTGCAATAATGGTGTGTTCGTGTTGACTTTGAAAGATAGCGAAATTTTGAACTTCAAACCTTAATTTGAATGGCGAGGGTATTTTTGCCTTTAAAGCAGAAGTCTATTTTGTACTTTGTGTACTTTGTTTAATTAATCAGTCAGTTATAAATAATGTATTCGATTATTAACTGTATCTAGAATTTGAGAAAATCAGCAGTATTCCAAAGGAAGTTGACAATTATTTTCATTGGTCCTTTTTTTCTCTAAGAGAGTTTGGACAGATTAGAAAATCATTGAGCCTTCTCCAAAATGTTGGTATGTAATAATAGGTCGTTGTTGAAAATGTATTCTCCACGATATTCATATCAAAAAGTACCATTGTGAAACCTATCGAATTGTTGTTTCGATTCACATTTCATGTTTTCTTTATTCATTCGATTTTTTATTCGATTACTTCGCAATTGTTTCGAGACACACTTCCATCGGTTGACGTGGTCTAGTTCACGCAATTATTGCCTTTACATGTACCTTGATAAGTACATGATGTGACTGGAAGTCACAAGGAAAAGTTTACAAAGTATAAATTGTAGATTCTACATTCTCGACGGGCAAACTTATCTTGAAAAACGCATCCCGTTGATCAGGAATTTGCAAATTGTCCACAATCATTCTCTTAATACAATCAGCCAGTAAATCAACACATTAAAGATGTTAATGAAACTTTTTACTTTTCTATTTAAATATTTGAAAATATTAGAAGAATTGTATTTAGACATTTAAAGTCAAATCGCCTTGATGTCGTCTCTCTCAAGAACGATTTTAGGGTTTTCATCAAAAATGGGTAACATAGATCCAAAGTACAAGGTCAAAATATTTCGAGTAAATTAGATACTGCGGGTTAAGTTGATTAAGTTGGGTATTTTAGCTGCGCTAGAGAGATTCCTTGAATTTTCAATCACAAATATTTCATATTGTCTCAGAGATAGAGCCGGTAGTATTTTCGGCTTGGAGCGCATATTGATATATTCTACTGCGTACACGATAAGTCAAGTAATTAAGGAGGGAAATATTCAATCCGTGGGTGTTTAATTCGAATAGAAAATTGTACATGAACTTACGCACGTATTAAAAGGTACACAGTTGATGAAGAATCTAGTATTTTTACTCGTACTGTCTGCTTAAAAACGTAAAAACGTAAAAATTTCAGACTGTAAAATATAATCAACAGTAATGCAGAACCCAACTCTCAACTGTTAGTTAAAGAAAATCTGCCTTAAAGTATCATTTTATATATATCATTAATGATTCTTGGATTTATAAATAGATTTAAAGAAAATCAACTTTTAGTGCATCACCTTCATGGAATGAATTTCATCAGTCGCTAAGTTATGGACGTACATGTATGTTGTGTGAATTGAATGTGCTCGAAATTTTACCGGAGTCGCTATTACCGGCTGACCGGTTCTATCTCTGTCTGTATTGCCTGTCGCATGCGGACAATGGGGGTAAACTGGAAACAAGCCCAGAAAGTCATCAGTAGTCAAGGAAAATATATTTCTACTGCACACTTAGTGACCCGTGAAGCGATTTCTCCTAATAGTCACATCTGCTTATTAAATGTACATTGTTGGTAGATGCGGGAAAACCTATTAGAAATTATTTAACTTGTAGCTTGCCTTCTGAAGTCATTTGATATCACTAATCCTCTGTATTCTCTCGGAGGGCTATTTTTGGTTATGACCTACATGTCATTATGGTCAAAGAAACATGGCTATTTCATGTATTTTCTAATAAACTCAGATGTTACCTACATAATTTGTTTTCACATTCATGAGAAACTTTGAGAAAATTTAGTACGAAGCAAGTGTAAGAATACGTACTCTTGGAATGTCAAATCTGAATGTGTGTACTCTTACATTTGTGGGTATTGTGAACATGTATATATATATATCAAAAAAATAGCCCAAAGAAGACAATCAAAACTCAAGATTTTATCCCGACCGGTTTACGTCCTATCATAGGACTCTTCAAGGGATTAATGCATATATTTTTTGAAATTATAGCACAAGTACATATACATAGATGTCAAAGTTACATTAAAATAATCGTCTATAGGATATCTTCCGGTCATAGAATGCAGGTTTGTTAGTAAAATTAAGGTAATTGTAGCTGTTATAATAATTATGTCCATTATAAGGATCATTATTCCTATTTGAAGTTCTCCAATTATTTTCATTATGATTCATAAGTTCATTTTCCTCATTATATTGTTGAACCCTCCAATTATAGTTAACATTCCTGCAATTTCTGTTTGAGTTATCGTTTCTTTTAGTTACGTTATTATGTTTCTTATTATACATGCATCTGTTGTGAAAGTTTGAAGAATGCAATTGTTTATATACACTTTTGCTTTCACTATTAATTGATATCATGTGTCTCTCTGAATTAA
The DNA here is from genome assembly GCA_907163375.1 of Prostheceraeus crozeri. Lineage (NCBI taxonomy): Eukaryota > Metazoa > Platyhelminthes > Polycladida > Euryleptidae > Prostheceraeus > Prostheceraeus crozeri. The sequence continues at coordinate 730,113 of CAJQUW010004746.1, read as the reverse complement.
AAAATGATCTCTTCTTCTGCCAAATTACTTTGCTTGTTTGTTCTTCTCCTTCCACCATTTCTCTCCATCGATGTTTTCGGCGGTCTCCTTCCTCACTGTTATAATGTGCGTTATAAAAGTCTGATATTTCATCATCTATTTCTTTCACCACTTTGTTCTTAATATCGGCTACCAGTTTTAGTCTCTTTATTTCATATTCACAGTTCTTTAAGCACATTTCTTTTCTTAGTTCTTTTTCTTGTGTAGAATGCTGAGAGACGGGATTTTTAAATAGTTTCTTTGGAATCTTTACGTTTTCACTATTAAAAGCTTTTTCATATATATATATATATATATATATATATATATATATATATATATATATATATATATATATATATATATATACATACATGTACATATATATATATATATATATATATATATATATATATATATACATACATGTACATATGTAAAGAATATATATATTCGAAGAAACATTTGTGCCCCATGTGTGGGGCACACTGAACCAATTTTATTTATTACTCTCTTGCTTATAGACATGTATCAGATCTATAGCTTCAGTTCATGAATTATTGAAATCAAACAACAAAACTAATAGTTTTGAGATTTTTGTTGTCAAGAATGATGGCCTATATGCTTGATATAAAAAATGAATTTCTGAAAGAAAAATGCAGAGTTCTCAGATTAATAGCATTATTCATGATGGAAGAGCCTTGGTAAGAGCATTAATTCTAAAATTATTGATACGTAAAATTATTGATAAATGAAAAATAAACCTGTAATTACTACCTATAAAATTACTGCTACTTGTAAAATAAACGTAATTATTGATAAATATTACGTCTATCATTGAATCATCAATTAGAGCATGCCTGTGGGCATTGCGCATTATACGTAGACATATGTAGAACACAAGCAAGCCTAAGAAAAATAGCTGAATATCATCAAACACCGAAGCATTAACAATTCAATTTTATGACCAGCACGGTGCATAGACGCCAGTGTATTTAAAGGCACATTTTGATTGGGATCACCATTAATATCAATTTATCAATTAATTTTTTTCAATATTCATTCTTCGTCATGCTACCCTGCAGGGTGCTTTGTTCTCGAAAAGAGTTGCAGCGCACAAAAACGAATTGCATAACTGCTCAAATATTTCTAAATAGTCAATTTGATAGCGTTGCAGACCAATAGCACAATCACATGTCAAAACTTATAAATCACTTCGCTCACTCAATAAAAGAAAAATTGATCATCGAAGTGGGGCACTATGAACCATGTTAAAAGTGCCCCATCTTGGGTGGTTCAATGTGCTCCTCATCGCTAACTTTTCAAAAACGTTCTCTTATGAAAATATGTTGCACTCAACGAGTTTTTGTCTCAACTGCATTAACCCTTTCGACGCCATTGTCGACTTTAGTCGACTTACCCATAGAGCGCCATTGGCGACTAAAGTCGACAAGTTTCTAAACACTCAATTCTATTGTTCTATTATGCTTTTGTCTGGTATTGTGGCCGTGTGACGAATTCCAATCATGCTGCCGGTGTTTTCGCCACATTTATTGCGGTTTGCACTTTTACCCTGCTGCCAATCAATGCACTGCCTGATCGATTCGCGAGCGCTGTGCCGCTCTGAGCTTCGCTCACGTTTGGTGAGAGTCAAAGGCAGTAAGAGGCAGTGCTTTTCAACCGTTGATTGGAAATGGCAAACTCATCGCGAGCCAGAAGATTCACGAGAAGCTTTACCGCTGAAGAAATTGCCAATATAATACAAGATTCTGATAGTGAAGTGTCAGATACACACTTTGACATTCATTCTGAGTCTGATGGTGATCAAAATCAGCATGCAACTGCAAGATTCTCTGGCCAGCCTGTTTCCAATAGGCCTACTTCGCACTGTTCATCGGATACAAGATGGGAATCTTGTAGTAACAATTATGTATCTCACTGGCTACCTCCTTTTAGAAGGAGAACAGGAGTCTTGGTGGATACGTCTGACTTCGATCCTGTGGATTACTTTTCTTTGTTTTTCCTGACGAAGCATTTTATCTTATGGTGGAACGGACTAACAAGTATGCATTGGATTTTTTTGATTGCCCCGCTGAATTGCCAAAGTGCTCTCGTTTCAACTCATGGAATGACACAAACCTTGATGAGATGAAAGCATTTGTAGCTTTACAAATTGCAATGGGCCTGAGCAACAAAAATGAACTGGAGGACTACTGGGAAACTTGGTGGCTAACTCATACTCCCTTTTCGATGATGTCACGAAATCGTTTTGAACTTATGCTGTCGTTTTTACATTTTGCTGACAATAACGTTGAAAGACCGAAAAAAACTGACGAAAATTACGATATCCTATGGAAAGTAAAACATCTGATCAACATCTGCCAATCTCAGTACGAGAAGATATACTGCCCGTCACAACACCTCACAATTGATGAAAGCATGAATTCGCTTCAAAGGACGACTTTCCATTCGGCAGTATTTACCCAATAAGCCAACAAAATGGGGAATAAAGCAGTACTTCCTTTGTGAAAGCAAGACTGGATATGCATTGAAGTTTATCACTTATTGCGGCCGCGGCACAATTCCAGTTCTGTAGAGCTTTAGCACCACCCACCGAATCTATCGTTCTTTCTTTACTCGACGGTTTTGAGAACCATGGCCACATTGTTTACACTGACAATTTCTATTCCTCACCGCGCCTTTTCAAAGAACTTGAAAGGTAAAAAATTGGAGCCTGTGGGACTGTAAAACCTGGTCGAAAAGACAAGCCCAGTGACCTCCATCCAAAAAATTTGAACCTTGATCGATGAGAAATGTCCGTTTTCCGGCGGACTGGAAACCTCATAGCATGTGCATGGCATGACACAAAGCGTGTACATTTCTTATCCAATGTTCATGACAATGGAACTGTTGAGAAAAGAATCCGATCAAAACGAACTGCTGATGGCCATCGTGTTATTCAAAAGCCTCTTATCGCTGATGCCTATAACCAACATATGGGTGGCGTCGACATCCTGGACCAAAAAGTAAGCACTTTTTGTTGGTTGCACAAAGAAACCAAGTGGTACCGAACCATTTACCACAGATTGGTGGAAATTGCCTTGATAAACAGCTACATCGTTTATCAGAAAAGTGAGGAGAATCCAATCAGTCAGCGCAAGTTTCGCCAGCAAGTCATTGACGGTTTGTTGCAGAATTATGCAAAAGATCGGAAGTGTTTTTCCCGTCCATCGCTAAATCCGATGCCAGATCGACTCACTGAGAGGCATTTTGTTTCGAGCCATGTGGATTAATCACATAAACCTGACTGCATTGTATGTAGTGACAGAAAACTGCCAGGATGGAAGCGCAAACAAACACATTTCAAATGCAAGCAATGTGACCTTCCAATGTGTTCCTCACCGTGCCACGAACTGTTTCACACACATCGGGATTTCAAGGCCGCAGCTGCAAAGTATGTGTATCACATGTAGTAAGCCAACTTTTGGTTGTGTCGCCATTGTTTCGCCATTTTGGCATCAATATAATTACGTTTTTCTCTAACTGCGAATGGCTTCTATTTTATTTTCGGAAAGTATGAAATAAAGAAATCGGACTCGTAAAATTTTGTACTGTGTTGATGAATAAAATTTACTCTTTTCATAATTACATAATTGTTTCATTACAATTACAGAGGAAAACACAATTTAAGTTAATGGAAATGATATAAAAGTAACGTAGGATCAAAAAAAGGAAGTAAATGATGAAAATACACGTTTAAGTAAAAAAATCAAAAAAATGACATTTTTTCGATCGAAAATACTTGGCGCTGGCAGCAACAGCTTGTGGGAATACTTGGCGCCGAAAGGGTTGAAACTGATAAAGAATGCTTGAGAAACATACTGTCTAGTGAAAATATGCGCAAGTTTTTGACTACATTAAAACAAAAGTTCAGATTTTCAGAAAATTTACTTTTTCATTGACATTTTTTGGAAATCCTTTGAAAATAATGATAGAGAGCATAGACAATTGAAATTATCAGATGAATCATGTTTATTTGTTAGAATAAACAATGTCTCAAAGCATAAAAGTTTCCGCTATTTCTATTTTTGGAGGAAAGGCTGTTGGTTCAATTTGCCGCACGGTTCAATGGCCCCCACCATCTCCTTCACACGAAGGTGCGAAGTAGGACCCAGAGTAGAAGCAATCTAGCCCAATCCACCCAGCACCAAACGAACAGCAGGCCCTGATATGTTACAGGGACACTACATTGAGCCGATAAGGGACATACAGAGCATGCGGTGAGGTCCCCATCAAGCTCTAACCCAGTTCCTTTACACATGCGTCATACTGACTATCAACGAAAAGAACCCTGCCATCAATCCTTTACATTATCAGGGACATGCTCACTAGCGCTGACTCTGCATGGCGTCTCAGGGACACATTGCCAGTTACAGGCACAGAATTGTGGTTACAGGAGTGTCTCCCTCAGTCATAAGCACTAACTCGTAGGGGCCAGGAACCCAACAAGAACCAACCCTGACACGAAGTAACCAGAGCAAACTATCGCTTCGCCAGACACACACAAACTTACGTGCTCCCAAAAGGAATCCCTTAATCCCTTTGTGAGGTCTTTGCCAGTTGTCAATGGAACTATTTTCCACGGTCACCAGCTGTATTCTCTGGAGTCACTAGATCTTCCCCTGGAGCCTGAGTTGCCTCATGTTAGGTAAAAATGACAGTCTTTTGATGAAAGAATAATTACATTTTTTTCATGATAATTACTAGGCCTACTATTTTGGACTGTTTGTACTCTATATTATTGTTCTTCAAATGTCATCAAGCTTGCTGGAGATCATTGTTGGGACGTCCTGCAATATTATCATTAAAAGTAATTCATATTATTTATTATTACTCAGGGGATTTCTTACGCTCATTCATTTTCAGGACATTACTAGTAGTTACTAGTAGGATTTTATTAGGACTTAAATTCAGATTTTGTAATGCTAACGGTTTGACACAACTATACACAGTAAAAATGACGCATCTTTCTATGAATAAATTGAAAACTATTGCTGACAATCTGTCAACCGATATCCGCTTCTGTTTATCTCAAAATCTTGTCCCAATCAGGGTTAAAAATTATATCAAATTGACTGCAGCGAACGGGAGGTAATTCATTTTTATGAGGTCCAACTCGTTTGGTAAATCTCCCTTGAAAAAATCATAAGCTGCTGGTTATCATTTACATTGTTCCATCCCTGCAGCCAACAGATGATGGCCCACAAAACAAAAGCATGGTGAACGCTGAGCTTTCGCGAGACCACTCGCATCGTCTGAGCGTTGTAAAATTAGCCATTAAAATCATGACAGTGGACCACTTCACTACCAACGGGTTATTTTATACTTTCTGTTGAGATCAGGTCGGTGAATATCAATCAGTTGGGCTTCAGCGATTTGGGATTCACCCCTGTCTGATCATTCTAAGAATGGTCACAATAATTCTTTGACAATCAACGATTTTCAGGTAGAGATACTGACACATTGTAATGCGCCTGTTGAGACTAGAATCGCTGAAGCCCAAATGATTGATATTCACCGACCTGATCTCAACAGAAAGTATGAAATAACCCGTTGGTAGCGAAGTGGTCCACTGTCATGATTTTAATGGTCAATTTTACAACGCTCAGACGATGCGAGTGGTCTCGCGAAAGCTCAGCGTTCACTATGCTTTTGTTTTATGGGCCATCATCTGTTGGCTACATGGACGGAACAATATAAAAGATACTCAACGAGCAAAATATCCATCTCAGATAAAACGGATAGTACAGAATTTATCCATCAAACGGATATCTATGAAGTATCTAGACTTGAGTGATATCAAATGATACATTTTACGAAGTTATATCACAGAACGCACGCATCTCTCACCGACTCAGGTGTACTCTGCTGACAGCTTATTGTCTTCCATTTCCAGTAGCAAGCGATACACAAATTATCCGTTCGAGAAGGAGCAAGTTGTCTAATTATGTGATGTGTCGTTTCGATATTAAGGTTGCATATAACTCTTCCTTTCTAGGTAACCGTAGTGCGCGCAGATGAATCTAATTCTGTGGGATAAGCCCTAGATTGATAGAAGTTACAAATTCGATAATTTGTTTATTTATTTTTCTAACTCCAATGCTATTTATATTTGAATTTCGTTGCAGTTTGCAATGTTGATGATGAAAAGTCATATTTCTGGTGCCGCAAATCCTTTCATTATTGTGTTGCAAAATCAGTGACCACTAAGTGCAGGCATTCCTGCCAAAATTGTATTTCAAATGAAAATCATCATCCAAGAGGTTTTCAGAATAGTTTTTGCCAATTTTGAAACTTGAATTTCTAGACTGAAAGAGTTGGGATTTTAATTTCTCATCTGCAAAGGCTTCCTCGAAAATGTGGAAACATTGGATGCCTGTTATAAAACTCGGTCGCAACAATCCACCAGGATATACGATATCAACGTACGTGAATCAATAAACTGTCAGCAGAGGACACCTGAGCCGGTGAGAGATGCGTGCGTTCTGTGATATCACTTCGTAAAATGTATCATTTGATATCACTCAAGTCTAGATACTTCATAGATATCCGTTTGATGGATAAATTCTGTACTATCCGTTTTATCTGAGATGGATATTTTGCTCGTTGGGTGACCAGCAGCTTATGATTTTTTTTCAAGGGAGATTTACCAAACGAGTTGGAACTCATAAAAATCAAAAATTATAGCATAAAGTGGAATCAGCTTTGCATTTATTAAGCCCTGTCAAATAAATAATAGTTAAACTTCTAATTTCTAGTGCTTTGCAAAGTCATAGCAATGCATTGTCTTTTCCACCACTGTCGAAGAAGCATCAATTAAAGCCCAAAAATGCAGTCTGATCTATTGTGTCTTGTACAAATATTATGCTGAAAAGGAGCACAACTACCATCAAGCGCCCCAAATTTAGTCAGGCGTTCAACTAAACATGGGCACACGTCTGCAACGCAAAATTTCTGTCAAATCATAATTGGCAGAATTCATTTACAGATGAAATTTATTATTGATGTCATTATTGATTATCAATACTTACTTTAGAAATATTCGCTTAATAATACTTTAATTGTTTGAAAATAACCTTACTATAAAATCCAACAAATTAATAGAATCCTTAAAGGTTGCCACAATTACAAGTTTTGAGCTTTGAATATCGATAGGCGCATGTACCATTTGACGGTGATAGGGATAAATAGAGGCATACTGCGTCCATCTTAAAAAGTGTCTGAATCTCAGAAATAAGTAGCCTATGTCTTAGTGAAAATGGGGCCTACAACTTTCGGTTGACGTCCATTACTCCCAATTAAGTCCGCTAACCCGTTTCTTTTACTGAATAATGAGCAATGATCAGGGAATTCGGACAGCCATGAATGCATGCAACACAACTATGCCATGATTAACTTTACATTAGTTCAAGTGAGGCCATTCCTGGTGTATGATTAAATATCTTCAATTGCCACTGGCTTTCTCAGGAATCAAAAAGAAATCTTTGCAATACCCAATATTTCGCTATTCTTCATCAAGGGTGACAGAATGAATGACATTCATTAGAAATGGCCCTAGAAATGGTATGATATAAAGCTTAATTCACTGATATTATACGGCAAGTTTCAAGAATATTCATTCAGTAGTTTCTCTGAAAAAAAATGTTGAAGATGATAGCGGTAACACAGCAATTTAATGCAGCACTATCAATCCAAGTGGAAGAAAAAGTATTCACATGAAGACTGATGGGGTATAAATTGATAAACACTAAACTCCCTCTGTAGAATTCATGACATAAACAATTTCAGTGAGAATCCGAATATTACACTGAGGAATATTGGCTATTAATAAGGCTCACTCATGTCAACAACGCTCTTCGAGTTATTCACCAAGCTGAAACTAAAATATGGATCTGTGTATTGCAACTAAAATTAGCAGAGGGCATTTTAGTGCCAACTGAATTTGATCATTGCATGTGTGTCAATGTCAAAAATGTTGTCAATGTGCATCGTATAACATACATATCGGTATATGTTGTTTGTTTTTATTTGCTTAAGCCAATTTTATATCAAATTTTCTGATAGTTCATATTTACTTTTTCTGTTGTATGATGTAATTTCTTACCACAAAATTATATACGCACGTTAGATTATTGTCAAGCTTGGCAATCGCGTGCGTGGTCGGGCACCGGTGGGCACAGCAACGATATACGATAAACGATATACCAGAATTATTACCAAGGAACAATCTGGCTGCATGATCACAAGTAAAGACGTGTTTCATTTTTCTGTTCATGTATCTGGTGAATTGTAGGTGAACTTTACACTGCTTTCATCTAAAAATGAAACAAATGGTTTTCATTTGTATTATTCCCATATAACATGCGCTCTTCATATCTAATTATCAACTGCCAAAAAATAATGCAATACAATCTAATTGAAAGCATTGTATCAGCAGTGCTCTTCTTTACAACTGTGATTTGCAGAACATCTGAAAAAGTAGAATGTTAGACTCTTAGACCCTTTTTGTTGCAATTTGGACGTTGTTTTTAGATATATAAGAATTTCTTGATTTATTATTAAAATGCGTTTTAGTTCTGTAATTACCAAAAAGAGGCAATGAAAAGGAATAGTTGCTGCTCACTTACAGATATTTTCAAATTCATGCAATATCAGCTGATTATCAGTGGTTTCGTTGCACACAAGGTAAAAACACGTCTATTTCCTATCTAGCCCTTTATGATATTAAATATCTTTGATGCTGACCCTACTTACCTGTAAAATTGATTTGCATTGGTGCTTTTGCCTTAATTGTGGAAGCAATAAAGAAGTAGTGTTTTAAATTTATGTAGAAAATGCACTCAACGAAGAGCAACCGAAATTTTCTGAAGACTGATTAACTTTTGCAGATTTTAGGTCAATTGCAAAACGTGGAGAGCGATAACCCATAAGTATCTCAAACAGTAGAAAGGTGAGAAATCGGTTCGTTTTTCAGCTTGTGCATTACAATTATGGTCGGACTAGTCTGCGCTGAAACGGCCATGCCGCAACTCTCGTATTATACCAAAACGTTATGGAATACTAGAAGATGAGGATATATAAAAGAGAACGAAATGACGACGGAAGTCAACAGAGATTGGCTTATCATATGTTCGCTCTCACAGATTATATGACATGATATGCTATTTTCGTATTCATTGTTGCTCACCCTTCGTCGTTAATATTTAGTGCACATGAAGATACATCCGAATTAGGACTCTGCTGACGATTTCAACAATAAACACCGGTATGCAAATTTGCTTCAATTCAGCTCATGATAGGACAGAACGTCTACTGATCAACCGTTATATTAAGATCATACTGGAATGAGGATCTCAAATCGAAGGATGATGCCAGCGACGTTTTTGATAGGAACCACTGTCTGCATTGTCCTGATAGCGTGTCCTCATCGCTGTGCCTCTCTGCTTCGAAATGCAAGAAAATGTCCAGATGGTATTGAAGAATGGTCTAATGTTCTTCATAAATCAGCATGTGACTCATGCTTTTCATATGAAATTCCTTACAAAGATGACAATTATAAAATCTCAGCTACGAGTTCATGCAAATGTTTCCGAGTGGATGCAGAGCGAAATTCTTCCGTTGTATGGACATACACAAAGACCAATACCAATCTGACTGCAGAACTTCCTGGTAATACATTTTCTTGTCAAACAGATAGCGGAAGAGTGAACCTAGTTATGTGCAAAATTTCTCAGCTGGACAATGACGGCATATACACCTGCCATTCTTCCAATGAGACCATTATCAGTCGATTGAAAGTTGAAATAGATGACAAGGTAACTAAACTGCCAGCTTACTACGGTCGACCACGTACCATCAGATGCTTTTTTGATTGGTGTGTAGACAGATATCATTGGTACCACAAGCGATTTGTAAATGATTCTTATTCAGAAATTTCCATGTACAATTATCCTAATGATGATTGCCTCATATCAAATATGGCAAATCGTTTGAAATTCGGAAGAATTACGTTTCCATGTGCTGGTTATTACAAGTGTGTCGCTGAATCAAGCAGGGGGAATATGTCGACGCAGTTTGAGTTGAAAATAAAACGCAGTGCAAGTCTCGATGTTACTTGCTCTTCCGACCCAGTTTATTCTAAAATCGGTCAAAATGCCTCTTTGTTTTGCAACATTTCTCTACTGCCTCATTCGCTATCTGATGTCTTAAACTTGTCATGTGAAACAGGAAAGGAAGAAAACCGCAAATTTGCATTGTATAATGGTCGGTTGAGAGAAGAATTCGCAAAAGTGGTTAAAGAGAAATTCGAACTGATCCTTGAAGGATCAAATACTTCTAACACTGCAGCTCTAACACTTACCCTGTTGAATTTCCAGGCTGATGATGATGGTGTAAAATGTGTGGTGAAGGTGGATCATTTGAAAACTCCCTTTGAAAGGAAGATAACATTTCTTCATTTGATCCCAAAGTTGCATTACGTCTGGGTTAAGAAAACTACTATAAGCTTAGGCGCAATCGTGCCTATTGCTCTGATAATCTTCATATTTTCTTGTCATTTTAAAATGGAGATCAGATTTTTCGCTCGTAAAATAGTTAGAAACGTCAAATCATTTCTCTGCCCTATTGACGTAAGGAGTCGGGAAAACTATGAGATTTTCAAGATCGTCTTGATATTTTCATCAAAGCATTCAACTACAGCTGAGCAACTCGGACAAAAGCTAACATATCGATTGCCTCTTGTAGAATGCATATTCTTTGAGGAAGGACCTTGTGGTGGCGATTGCGGAGATAACGCTTTTCAAGTTATTCAACATGCAAAGATGGTGATCATTCTCTTCGATTCATCAGCTTTCGGCAAACGCCCAGCCGTTTTTGAGAGAGCTGTCGAACAATGTTTAGCTCAAGATAAGACAATTTGCATTTACATCGTTCTTGAACGGGATTTTCGACTTTCACGATATGCTTGTTCTAGTTCACTTATGAATAAGCGTGTAAAGCTAGATATGTTTTCATGTTGTTGCTCTGAACATCCACGGTGCATGCATGTGGATTGGGAGCCAGGAAATGTGAGTGATCTTGAAGTTGCTAATCTGGTGAAAATTATTCAGCTTCATTTACCTCTATGGGCGACAAAATCCTCACCTGTGACATCACTTTCTTCCGTGATTAGAGGAAATAACACTATACAGCCATTGGACTTAACCGATCTTTCCAAAGTTGCCAATCGGAAACTTGCAATGTTTGAAGATTTATCGATTAACGCATAAATTGGTTCATCAACTTGAGAAGGCTTTATTCCAGGAATTTCCAGGAAGACTTTTGAAGAGTTGCATTTTTGCAAACCAGCTAGAGTTTCTCAACTATGGACATGCATGTCCGCTGTGCATTGCATGTGACCCACGACTTCTTTCCGAATTATACATGCTTGCGAAATTTTTGATAAAAGTTCCCTCATTTTAATCAAACGATTTTATGTCTGTGACAAGGCAGCTGCAGTAAATCGAATAAGCTGATAGTACTCCATTTCATGCTAATAAGTGGATTCCAAAACACAGTAGAAAGTGGTGAGCAATCACCAGGTCCGCTTGGACTTGAATAGAACAGTTACTTACTTATTTGACGATGATTTGAGAGTCTTCTGATAATTTCTGATAATTTGATAACTTTCGTTTGATTGGTATGTTATTCACCAAGTAACTTTTATGAAGAATATTAATTCATCTTGATCATTCGATGTAATTTTTACAAATGCGATTCGTACTTGAAAATTGTTCTGTCAATACTTTTGCAGTCAATCTGGGCAGTGGGCCTGTCAGTCTGAAGTGTGGGTACACTTACCAGGGTTGGTAAACGCTGGTCGGAAAAATTAATTACGCCCATGACGAGCGTTGACGACATTCAGTCTAGAATGAATTGCTTCAATCATTACATAAGAGCATGTAAATGTAACATATAATTTGAGAGCATCCACCCACACGCATGTTTTGTGATATAAATATTGCGAACTGTTCTTCAAACAGTTAAAAAATGATTGCCGGCAACTTATACATGCAGTTTAACCCTTACTTTATCTCAAATAAAGTTTCCAGAATCATGTATTCTAGCCTGAATAAATTTTGGAAGTATTGCGGGTTCCTCAACCTATCTATTGCAAAATTATTCCAGATCTTGAATGATTTCACTGCGTGGGATAGTTTATATGACACGTGGAGCAGATTCAATGAGTAATGGATTTCAATGCAAATTAGGGCCTGCTAACCGAACATTTGACACTGGATCGTGGACAATTGCTTAATAAGCTAACTGCACTCGATCAATTTTGATTGACGTTGTATAGGGATACTGACTGAAATGATAAATCGATGACAATTTTGTGGTGGAGAGAGTTCTCAATTGACGTCGCAAATCGCTAAAATTCCTTCACAAGTGAAGAAGTAAATCTCACTTCAGTGAATCACTTTAAATCAAGTTTGCACGTCACAGACAAAACACTCAATGACATCAGCACTCAGTCCGTGATCACAATTGTTCATCTCAGAACTTTTATCGCTAGAAGAACTTTTATGATAGTGGAACTTAGAATTTGTTGACCGCTTAAATCTTTCTTGGGGAGGCGGGATATAAATATACGCATATATTATTATTGTATCAATGTTATTATTGTTACATTAATGCCGTTCGGGTCATTATTTTGATTATCTGTTTTCAATTTGCTTGTGTTTGATTCACTTTGAAAAAACAGCTACCATGATCGTAAATTATAAAGTAGGCCTACAGCTCACTAAATAAGGAAATAAATATGTAATTACGCGTATTACCCATTGCACATAACACATCTAAATACGAATAATTGTATTGTGTGATGTTTGTATTGTAATTAGTCCGGGAGCCAGCGTGAAGTTGTGCAGGGAACGAGGTAGTACATAAAACTTTCACATAGCATAGTACACCTCTAACCTACTGCAAAACTTCGCGTCTGCCGGATCAGATCATTTGCTTTTCAGAAATAGAGAGGATAACACAATCCTATGTATTTCCAATGGTAAAATTGTGACATTTAAGGTGCTGACTCCATTTTTTCGAATTTTTGCTCATAAAAGTTACACAAATTGGTATTTTGTTGAACTGGTTATTATAGAAATCATCTACAGATCATGATCTTTCAAATGAGCTATCATTCAGTGACAGAGGATGAAGTAAAGTGTACAAACAGACACTTTTCGTTAGAGTATATCAACAATTTTCCTGAAATTTCTATGCTAAAATTTGCAGTTACACCAACGAAAAGTGTCTGTTTGTACACTTTACTTCATCCTCTGTCACTAAATGATAGCTCATTTGAAAGATCATGATCTGTAGATGATTTCTATAATAACCAGTTCAACAAAATACCAATTTGTGTAACTTTTATGAGCAAAAATTCGAAAAAATGGAGTCAGCACCTTAAATGTCACAATTTTACCATTGGAAATACATAGGATTTTGTTATCCTCTCTATTTCTGAAAAGCAAATGATCTGATCCGGCAGACGCGAAGTTTTGCAGTAGGTTAGAGGTGTACTATGCTATGTGAAAGTTTTATGTACTACCTCGTTCCCTGCACAACTTCACGCTGGCTCCCGGACTATAATAGGTTACTCTCGCTTATTCGGAGTGCCGGATACCACCATTCATGTATTTCACGCATACTGTGTGGAAATTGAATAATCCCAATGGTATAAGTTGACCAAATGATGTCTGACGATCAAAGCCTCAACCAATCGGTATAGAGACTCCACCCACCGTTCCATCCCCGACAGGCTGGTTTTGATGACGACGACCGCCGGCCGGTTCCAACACTGACTCGTACTAATCAACGAAAGCGGATTTCCTTCTTTCCTTCTTTCAGATATAGTCCGGGAGCTAGCGTGAACTTGTGCAGGGAACGAGGTAGTACATAAAACTTTCGCATAGCATAGTACACCTCTAACCTACTGCAAAACTTCGCGTCTGCCGGATCAGATCATTTGCTTTTCAGAAGTAGAGAGGATAACACAATCCTATGTATTTCCAGTGGTAAAATTGTGACATTTAAGGTGTTGACTCCATTTTTTCGAATTTTTGCTCATAAAAGTTACACAAATTGGTATTTTGTTGAACTGGTTATTATAGAAATCATCTACAGATCATGATCTTTCAAATGAGTTATCATTCAGTGACAGAGGATGAAGTAAAGTGTGCAAACAGACACTTTTCGTTGGTGTAACTGCAAATTTTAACATAGAAATTTCCGGAAAATTGTTGATATACTTTAACGAAAAGTGTCTGTTTGTACACTTTACTTCATCCTCTGTCACTGAATGATAACTCATTTGAAAGATCATGATCTGTAGATGATTTCTATAATAACCAGTTCAACAAAATACCAATTTGTGTAACTTTTATGAGCAAAAATTCGAAAAAAGGGAGTCAACACCTTAAATGTCACAATTTTACCACTGGAAATACATAAATAGGATTGTGTTATCCTCTCTACTTCTGAAAAGCAAATGATCTGATCCGGCAGACGCGAAGTTTTGCAGTAGGTTAGAGGTGTACTATGCTATGTGAAAGTTTTATGTACTACCCTGCACAAGTTCGCGCTAGCTCCCGGACTAATATCCTTGCCGGACCTGGTTCTTGCAAATTAGAACCAGCTTATTGAGATGCGGAAATATATCAAGTCCGGACTAAGCTATGCGACTAACAAAAATAACGTATCCATACAAAATGTAGAAAGCAAGACAAAGCGGAACACGCGCACACTAGGCTATATGGCAAGGTTGGGATTTAAAGTATAATTAATTGTAGAACGGGCCGGGGCTTGGCTGAAACTTTTACTCCGCTTTATGACATCTAAACCGTCGGTAAAATTAGGTCTACGCTTCACACGCAATTCGCTACCGGTTAAAAATATGCGAATTTACCTCACATATTCGATTAAAAAAAATTAGTGGACGTTTCGGTAATGGATTACAATGATGAAAACATGCATAAATTTGTAAATCATTCATGTCGACATGTCACAGACAAATATGCACAAGAAATGCAATACTGCTAATGCTAAATAAGTTTGCAGCTAAAAAAAGTTCCTTCATGGTTCAATTGCTTGTTCAGACTAGGGTCATACTTTTTAATAAATAACGCCTCCATAATATTCAGTTCAAAGTTATTGGACGCTTGTCCCAAGATTTTAAAGTTACTAGAGTTACAGCTACAGCTATTACAGATAATATGTGGGTTGAGAATTTTGTTGTTGTCTTTTAGACTAAGAAATTTTGGCACAAAATTATGTTCTAAACATTTGGACAAGAAAGTGATATCACATTGATGCTTGAGAATTTTATGGTTCAGTTTTTCATATTTTTTACATGTGTTGAGATCGATGTGATATTTACGTTGCAATCTTTCTTGTCCAAATGTTTAGAACATAATTTTGTGCCAAAATTTCTTAGTCTAAAAGACAACAACAAAATTCTCAACCCACATATTATCAAAGAGCGCCAGCTGCGTAAAGTTTCTAAGCTGATTGCTCAACACAAATGTATGACTAAAAAACTGAAAAGGCAGATTACTGTCTTACGTGATCTGATCCTTAGTAAAATCAACACTTTTGATCGTCTCCTGTTTGTTAAAGTGTTCACTCGTGAGAACGTAGCTTAAATGAAGAGGGTTACAGCCACCCACCAAAAAAAGCTGCTAAATTTATTTCTCCAAAATAAAGTACATACGCCAGATGGCACCGTCCAAAACTTTAGTCCCTTAGAATTAAATAATGAACAACTAGAATGCTTGAAAACGGGGTTAAAACATCCCACGTTTACTTGCGATAGTGATGCTATCAGCTTGACTTGCCAACTAGAAAAGGCGGTCTACCACTTGAAGGATAAAATTTCCAAAAATGATTGTAACGAAGTTAGAAACTCATTGCAAAATTGCAACAAACGTATGAAAAATTTCTCTAAAACAGCATATGCGAAGCACAACATTGAAACGGTGAAGTCTCTTAGAACTAATGACAAAATTAAAATCGTCCCTTTTGATAAGGGTAACGGTGTTGCTGTGATCAATACCGAAGACTATTTGAAAAAACTCAACGATATTGTTGAGGACTCTAGCAAGTTCACACCAATTACGCACAACCATAGTGATCTACTATTAGATCATCCGGTTATTAAACAACAAAATAAACTGAAATATTTTATAAACAAACATGTCAAAGGGTCCATTGATCCAAAAGTTTTTGCTTCTATTACCCCTCAAGGAGCATGTAGCGGTAAATTATATGGCTCAGCTAAGGTACTAAAGGAAAATGTCCCTCTGCGACCCATTGTCGCTAGCTTCGGTACTGCTGAATATAATTTAGCCAAATATCTCAACCAATTTATTATCAAAGCGATTCCTAACGAGTTTTCTGTTCTAAATAATACGGATCTTCTAGATAGACTTAATAAGTATAACTTCTCGGAAAATTCCAAACTGGTTAGCTTTGATGTGGTCAGTCTCTTTACTAACGTTCCTCTAGAAGAGGTCATCGAACTAGCTTGTGATAAAGTCTACAACTCCGATGTGTCAAAACCTCCTTTTAGTAGAGACACATTCAAAAAACTGTTACAGTTCGCAACAGGAGGCATTTTCTCCTTTAACAACACTCTTTATCGTCAATGTGACGGTCTTAGTATGGGAAGTCCACTAGCACCCACTCTTAGTAACCTATTTATGGGTGAATTAGAAACAAATTTTCTCAACATCAATCGTATGAACCTGAAGTTCTACGTGAGGTATGTTGACGACATTTTAGCAATCTTTGAGGATGATGACCATGAATCTTTCTTTAGTTATTTAAACTCATGGCATCCCAACATGAAGTTCACCGCTGAAGTTGGTGGGAAGAGTTTACCTTTCTTAGACATCAGCCTGGATGTCACTGATAGCTGCCTAGTCACTTCTGTTTATAGGAAACCCACTTATACGGGTTTAATTTTGAATTTTAAGGCTAACTGTCCTATACAGTGGAAAAGAGGCCTACTGAGCACTCTGATAAATAGAGCATACATAGTGTGCTGCACTTGGGAGAAGTTTCATGAAGAAATGGAGAAAATCACCAACATTTTTAGAAACAACGGATATCCGTTGCAATTTATCAATAACATTATTAAAAATTATTTAGAGAAAAAGTTTAATGACCATGTCAAGACGGAAGACATAACATACACTCAAACAATAAAAATCCCTTTTTTTGTTATTCAATCAGTTTATTTTAAAAAAAGATTACAAAATATCTTTCGTAAAATTGACAAGGAGTTACAAATCAGATGGGTTTTCACCTGCAATAAAATTAAGAAAAATTTTTCGAACAAAGACCGTACTCCGAAGGTTCTAAAGTCATGTGTCGTATATAGTTATGCTTGTGAGGTTGATCCTCGCACTACTTATATTGGTAGAACTCTAAGACACTTGAATGCTAGAATCAAGGAACATAGTCAAAAAATGTCTGCGATCTCGGATCATAGGCTAAACTGTAGCTGTAGCTGTAACTCTAGTAACTTTAAAATCTTGGGACAAGCGTCCAATAACTTTGAACTGAATATTATGGAGGCGTTATTTATTAAAAAGTATAACCCTAGTCTGAACAAGCAATTGAACCATGAAGGAACTTTTTTTAGCTGCAAACTTATTTAGCATTAGCAGTATTGCATTTCTTGTGCATATTTGTCTGTGACATGTCGACATGAATGATTTACAAATTTATGCATGTTTTCATCATTGTAATCTATTATTAACCACCTCTTACGCTGTATTGTTTCGGTAATGATTTGATGCTTTGTGGAGAAATGAACCACAAGAGATGAGAAGTGGTGTATACATGCATGCACACTCACTGGCAGCTTTTTGAAACAATTATATGAAGATCTGCATTCTAGTTTAGTGAGATAACTGCATACTCAAAACTGCATTATCTCTCTGCTTTAAATGACATCACGTAGACTCGAATTTGCGCCCGCGGCTAAAACAATCTTATTCTGTGATAAAAACTTCCAGGCATTATTTGTTGATAGCCACATGTAGTTTCAGAAGCAATTAGCAAAAATGTAATTTTTCGAATATTCTTGGTGAGAAGCAAATTAAGAACACCTGAAGATCGCAATAACGTGGGGTAGACAGTGTCCCATTCCAGTTTTTGATATTTCATCCGCAGCTGCAAAAAAAATTCCACAGTCTAATTTTGACGAAAAATCCATCAAATTTCATAACGAGTTAGACCGCATAAGCTACATGCCGAATTCCCATGTGTTCATGAATTCCCATGTGCCAGCCTACTCCATGATATTATTGTTGTTAATTTCATGATATTAAAGTTAAACTCATTTTCAACGAGCTGTTTCTCACCAATAGTTCATAAGTCCATGTGGCAATTATTTCAAAGAAAATGGCAGTAATTTTTGGCGCATTTCGTGACCACACCGGAGCAGTTATTTCATCGTAGAATAAGGCGATGAAGTTAGCATTAACTTTTTAATAAATGTCTGATCTTTTCGATACATAGATCGATATTCTGAATTGTTGTAGAGCCGTTAGGCAATCCAAAACATGCGAGCAAGTTCGGGAATGACCCAATTGACAATCCTGAGTCGTTTGTTCGAGCGAGTAAATTCATTTCGATGTCTCATGAAGTTAGCATTAGTTTTATCATCAATTTACGGTTGATTTCGAGACGAAAAAACATTTTCTCTGTATTTGAGGGGCAGGAGGGATTGGAAAAGATGTGAGCAGATTCGGAAATGAACTGTTTGTTGATGCTACACTATTGTTGATGGCGAGCAAATTGGTTTGAATGGTGTGTGAAGTTAGCATTAATGTTAGCATTAACTTTTGATCTTTTAGTGATATTTTCTCCTGTTTCCTTTAATTTTCTTATTTCAGGTTGTTGATGAGCAAATTCCTAGTTGGAGAATGCACTTGTACGTGAATTTTGAGACGCGAGCAAATTATCTGAAAAAGTTAGTGCTAACTTCATCGCCTTTCGTAGAATTACGTTTTTTTATGTTTACTAAATTCTGAGTTAAAATGAATTTTATCGCATGAAATCAAGACTATGGTACCACTATGTAAAATTTCATACCCCAAGGTTATCTTGCATATATAGTAGCTATTAAAAATATTTCCACGAGATGAATTTTTCGCAGCAAAAAGAGAGAGTCGATAGAGATGAGTCGTCAAGGAATACATTCGACTTGGATGCCAACGAATTGTTACATAGGGGCCTACCTGATGCAGGCAGAGCCAAAAATTTGGTTATTTAATAGCTCTAACTTAGATTAATAATAATACAATTATTTGAGCCAATTATTCTTCGATTATAAAACAGAATGGAATTATTCAATGGAATTATTTTTTTGTTATTTATCAAAAGAGTTCTTGGTGGCATTTGAAGTCGCTTTCTCAGTCTGGTCATTATTTTCTTTTTCTTTGATAATTCATTTTCTTGTGTCTCTTGTTCGTCCGATTTAATTTATATAGCTACCAACCTCCTGTGATACTTAAATTGAAAATCATACATCGACGAGAACAAAATGAAAGATTCATCTGACCTGTCACATGTATGCATCGATAAATAGTGGTACCGGTATCTGAAACAAGAAGAATTGAAGTACGTTGCATGGTACTTGGAATAATGGCAATTATAATCTTAGACATTCCCATCGGCATCAAATGGGAGGGATTGACATTGACATTCCTCAACAAACACTAGGTGACATGCCACGCGTAACTACGGAACACCCCAAACATCCGTGGTTATAAAGACATTATATTCTTCTACGAGCGCACATACGCGCTGCACTAAGAGTCAGAAATCACTTGATCTGATGCTGCTAAAACATAGGGAATGTTCATGTTGTATACGCGCGGGCGAGCGCTTATAGTTTGCGCGTCGTAGGCCTATATGGTTGTCTGCGTTGTCGCTTGAACCACGGATGAACCGCTAAGCATGTTCTGTTTTCCCTGAGCATGAAATTGAGGTGCTATCATATTGTTTAGCCTCTGATACATACAGACACATGAGACGCTAAGCCTGTATAACAGGACTGCCGACAGATGTTGCAGCAATGTCACGCATAGCCACGGATGTTTAGGGTCATGTGTATTTACGCGTGGCATGTCACCTAGTGAACTAAGATAGGCTACCTGGTATAGTCCATATATTGATATAGGGCCTACCTGAACGGAACAGTCGGTTCAAAGAGTGAAAATTGGATGCGAGACCCGGTGAAAAAAAACTGTCGGGATCTGTCGGGCCGACAATTTACCGACAGATCCCGAGTTTTTTTTCACCGGGGAGAAACTGAGTTTGATTTAGCTTGTTGAATTAATTTTGGAATAATTTTCAAACAATTCATTTCATTCACCACCATATTCACTGTTTAAAAATTTCCACAGCAAAAAATTACCCTCCGTTTTTCGCAGAGAATGGGAACACTGGTGATAGAGCAACAATCGTTTGTAAATATAATGCCTAAAGATTGATCTGAGACGTTTAAAAGAAATCATCATGCTATGCTGGGATGGGTCCATTTCTCCTCTTCCCCTACATGCAAGGATTTACATATAATGTTAGTGACTGAAAGCGATTTTCCATGAATTCCGATAACCGGTCGACTACCAATAATTAATAATCCCTAGATTTCGCAAGAATGATGAATAATCTTTGTGATCTCCATGAAATCTGCTAAATAAACGATATGGTCGCAATTCGGTAAATGGTTGTTTGATCCGCTTGGTTATAAAGTGAATACTGACCACACCATAAATCAAAAGCATTGTTGATTTTATACATTAATTATAATACACAAGAAATATGTCACATCAAGAAACGTGAAAATACAGTCTACACCGGAGTCTCATTTGCATGAAATTCGAAAAGATCTCAGCAAATTTCATTCGGTTTTCATGGACTTTACAGTTTCTTCAAGGGGACGATATACCATGTCATCTGTGCTGTTTTCTTCACGTAATCCACAAAAGTACACAAGAAATACTGCCAAACTGACAGCGATAATTGGAGCTTGGTATGCAGGCCGATTGGTTTTTGGGGGAACATAGTTCCATGATGCGTGCCAACGATTCGTTTGAGAATATCTCGGTGCTACCTCCTCTTCGAAGTCTGCATCTTTCGCTTCCATTTTTTTCGCTGCTAATGCAGAAGATGTCTGCAGAGTTCGGAGGGTTTGCGCTGCTCTCATGCACGAAGGCCTAAAAGGAAAGACAGTTGTATCAATATTGACGCAATTGTAAAGCATCGATTATCGGATTTGGCTCTGAAAGTAGGTTCTCCAGCACTATGGACACTCACTCGTAGATGCCTATCAATTGTGCAATATTTAGTTTCTTAATATGAAATAAAAAATATGAGTTTTATCTAAATTATAAGAAATTAACGAGAACACACCGATTGAACACTATCCGGTCACAATTTGTTGGATACATAGATACCTACTCAAAATTGTAAATGGGCCTTAATTTTAAGGCCCGTCCCGGACCAGTTTTCATACAAATGCAAATTCATGCTTTCATGATTGGTTTTGCTGAATAGGCTGATTCTATAATTGGCAAAATTTATGGATTTGTGTTTGATTTATGCCATGAATAGCCCGCAAAATACACTTTTGGTTATGAATTTCTAGTCAATTGAGGTTTTCAGTACAACAGAGGTTTAGAAGTTCGAGATGGATCGTACAAAAGAGACGGCACGAAAATCCACCGGCGGCAAGGCTCCAAGCAAGCAACTTGCGACCAAGGCTACTCAAAAGAGTACGCCGGCAAATGGTTGAGTTAAGAAGCAGCATAGATATCGTCCTGGTACTGTTACTCTAGAGAAATCAGGCGGTGTCAGAAGATAACTGAGCTCTTGATCAGGAAGCTGCCATTCCAGCGGCTTGTTCGTGAGATCGCCCAAGACTTCAAGATTGACTTGCGATTCCAGTCATCGGCAGTTTCTGCACTGCAAGAGGCGTATGAAGCCTATCTGGTCGGTCTCTTCGAAGATACCAGCTTGTGTGCCATCCATGTCAAGCGGGTCACTATCATGCCGAAGGACATCCTATTGACCCGGCGAATTCGTGGTGAACGTGCCTAAACATCATTAAATCGTGAAAGCTCAACTTTAGGCGTGAAGGGGAAACTTTAAAGTATAAGAAAAGTATTAAGGACGGGGTTTTCCGTAAGCTCACCCTTCTCCATGGAGAGAAGTTTTCAGGGAATTGTTTCCAAGGAGCAGATAGTCATATTTATTTTCTAATTAGCTTATGATCATCTGATCTTAAAGATACAGTTTATTAAAGTAATCACATAATAGCGGCTAACTCATGGGCTAGCTGAAAGTGTGCGCTTATTGGAAAGCATGGCGAAAGCGATAATTCATTTAGCCCTAACTGTTGACTAGATGAGTTACACATGTTTGGTTTTTTTGTAAGCTGCGAACGAACAGACAGAAAATAATAGCATATTTTTAAAAAGACATGTTAAAAATTGAATACCTTTAGAGCTAAGTTCATAAGTAGACATTGACAAAACCCTTTATTTTAATCATAATAATATATTTGTCAGCAAAAGTCGTAACTTTCGTTACCGCTACACTCGTTACAAAAGTACTAATAGTACTGATAGTTCGATGGTTAATTGAAATCCATGATTTTACAAAAACGGGTCATATATTTTGCTTCATGTAATTGCCCTTCTAGAAAACTATTTGTTTCCTTCTGCATTTAATTTGTGTTTGCACATTTCTAATTTGATTTTAGACATTTCTCAAAGTCAACCTCCGCCGCGGGAGGAAAATTTACAGTATTTTAAATAAAAGGAATTATTACTTCATCAGACTTGTAGTCCGTGTTCTTTGAATGATCATGCCACCACCATTTGTCAATTTGCAAGCAGAGCGATTGATAGCGATTTCACCATTTTCTTCAAGAATGTTGTAAATTTCATGAGGTAAAATATATTTTAGGACCCTTACGGAGATACTACAAAGATGCTATAATGATGTTACAATAATAGGTTTGGAGCGTAGTTTCATTATGATGACTCTTTCCGATACCTCGCAATAACAAGAGATCGTCGACGCCACAGTACCTCATTCATCATGCTAATGTCGACTCCTTTTACAGGGGTGCTGCTGCTTCCAGAGTACATCATGGTGCATCCCTCCAACCTGACTTATCCCGACTTTGGCCATTGCATCTCAGCCATGCCAAGAATATGTACCTTCATTCCTTTCATTTCTCTTACAACGTTTTCCAGCTTCTGTGGTTGGTGCAATGACCAGAAGCTCAATGTCCTTGATCTCTTTTGTTTCATAATCTGCACAGTTATTGGATGTGTCGAAGGAGTCCCGTGCGAGCAACTCCAAGGTAATACAAAGCATGACGCATAAATAGACATACTGTGCTCCTAACATCAACAATTTTTGAAATTGAAAGTTTCAAAACAGAGTGCCGGTAAGCGCCGTTAAGAAACCGGTAATATCGGTGAGATAAGTCGACAAAGAGGATGCGGCAGCGTTCAGAAGCCGGTAATATCGGTGAGATAAGTCGACAAAGAGGATGCTCAGGGCAGTCACAAGAAAGAATTCAAGCAACGTCTTCGTTCAAGTAAGATTGAACGCTTAGTCTTTACAGCACATAATTCGGTGAGCTCGATTTCGTAGCCTCCTGATCTTAGACTGTATCAGCTTGAATTTTACAAAATACCAATGCATGCGTCACTAGAGACATAATGCAGCAATTAGAAACTTCAACTAATTAGGTCTTCTCAACGAATGGTTTCATTTTACGAAAAATGTGTGTGTACTTGCGAACATCAAAGATTAACTGCTATAATAAGAATGCAACTTATTTTATAGATCTTTTTCACTCAGTGATTTCTTCTGAATAAACGCTCTTGTTAATAATTATCAGAATCATAAAACTCATAAATCATGTCTCGCCCCACAATGGCTCATCAGTACGACTGGGAATGGTTAAACCAGCAGAAGATATCTAGAATGGTTCAACTGCGCGGTTGTGCGCAGTCCGAAAGAATAATTACGGTGAATTTTGTTTTCTCAACAAAAAAACACTATGAAAACTTCGTGCAACTTGTTCATGAATTCTATTAACGAAAGCGCCCTAGAAAATTTGATAATCTGAAAAATTGAATTACCAGTCAATATCATATAATTTCGGCAAACAACAAAAACACGATATTAATTAATATTATAAAAAAGCGTAAAGAATAACAAAAAATTACACAAAAAATATAAATGTAAATGTAGTATTTTCAGTTTGAACCCAAGTATCAACTGTAAAAGAAAAAATGTGGTTTACAAGCTTACGCGGTGTGTACACTGGATCTACCAATCGTCATTTTCATTGCGTTACAATGAGCATCGAGGCAGTATCACTAAGAAGGATACCGTGACAAAAGTGCTCTCAGACCATGTTCGTCATTATCACACTGATTGTAACAATACCAGCATCGATTTAATAAGTATTGGAATTATTGGAATGCAAACTAATGCCCTAAGAACCAGAGTATTAGAAGCAGATTGCATTAACAAAGTTCCACCAAAAATTAATCGCAAACATGAACGTAGCATAGTGATCGACAGAAGCATTCGCTAAAGAAACCTCGTCTAAAACATAAAATTTAGTTTGGCCCCTGTCGATGAGTTTGAAACTCGAAGCGTTGGGCGAAAATTGATTTTATATTTCTTCTAATGGCAATACAACAAATGGGAGTGAGGAACTTGCCTTATGACAAATGAAAATGTGCTATCTTTATCTATCCTGAGATTTGCAATTAGCAAGCTACTGAAATTTCGGCGGGCATTCATTAACTATCACTTTTGACATACTACTGGCAAATCGCATAATTTGCATTATTTATCCTGGTCTATCTGTGCCACGTTATCACACACGATTGTTCAGTGTCATTTTGACAAGGCATACATCATGAACTTGTTTTGCAACTTGAAAAAATTTGCGCACGAAATTAAATATGATTTAATTTACAAATTAAAAAAATTCAGATATATATCTTTTCTGGGTTTTCGGAGCAGGATATACATTCTTCTAAAGCAGTTAGAGGCATCTGACTCATCTATCTGCTAAATTTCCACTGCGATCAAATACTTTCGAGTACCTTACGGTTTACAGGACAGCCAACTGGCAGCAAGAGTAGCCTACCTACTTTGCTACAAGGCAATTGATCTGGATTTTCCTTTGTGATGATTTAAACCAAGCTTTTCTAAGCCCACTTTATCTTCTTCAAAAAATTAATATCAGCCTAAGTTAATTTGTATTAATATCATGCAAGAAAATTACGGCACTCCCTTTAGTAACGGCTTTAATAAATCGAATAGCTAAAAGTATTTACACGGCAAATATTTCGCGACCCAGTCGCTGCCTCAGTGCACTAAAAAGAAGGTAAAAGCTTCTACCTTCTTTTTAGTGCACTGAGGCAGCGACTGCGTTGCGAAGCGTTTGCCGTGTACTTTTAGCTATTCGATTTTATTAAAGCCGTCACTAAAGGGAGTGCCGTAATTTTCTTTCTCATCCTCACCATGAACACCCTCCCGTATAAGGCGATCAACTATATCATACAAAATCATATGATCTATAACAACAACAATGATGCAAATATAAGGATTACATATTGAGTGGCATCCTCAGTTGAAAAATGGGAACAGACTTGAATAGCTGCCATTTCATCCTATGTCAAGAATCATCAGCATGGTTAGTTCACTTCTCTCAACCATGTTTCCCATGGCACAGTGGTTAAATGCTTAGCCTGGCGATCTTTCGATCCATAGGTCGAGACCCGAGATTGTCATTGGAAGTCGTCAGGAAGGGTATCCGGAATAAATACTTACAACACTCTAGTTAAAATTCTGACCATGTCAGCACCGTCGAAGACCCCAGTATAGAGGAGTAGTGACGTTAAACCAGCATTCATTCATTCACTCAACATCTACACGACATCTTATTTAAACTTGCAGCGGTACCTAACAATGAGGTCAATATTAGGACTAGTGGATTTAAATAATGATAGCGCATGGTGTGTTGGAAGAACAGGTACACCTTCGTGCATTACGTAAGTCAGCTGTCACATGCATTTAGTTTTGGAGATATCAAGTGAAAGGAAAATTGCCCTTATTGAATTTCATTTCATCACAACAGTGTTGAAGAAATTTTCTAGGTTAGATTTTTTCAATTTATGCACTGTGAGTTCGTTAACTTCCACGCAATATTGCAATCTATAGGCCTATCAGTGTCTCACACATGTGCCAATCAGGCCTAAAATAATTTATGCTGTAAGTAGTAAATTTAGAATTTTTCCAGACATACATATATACATTAGCCCTTATCACACGAGTGCAATTAAACAACAATGAAATTAGATAAACGATAGATCAAATTGACATGCAAAAGATGTGCGGCTGGTAGGCAAGAAATTTTAACTGACAAAACTGTGTTTTAAGATATTATATTGCGAAATAGTTTTCGTAATAAGTTTTTATACATCATCTGCATCTTTCAATTCTACAACTACAGTTAGACTTTATCAACGCGGCTGAACAAGCTGTTTTAGACGACTGAAGTATCTTTCTGATCTTGCATAACTAGCATCAATTTAACATGAAGACTTTCTCATATGACTTGCCACTTCGATTGCATTGACACTTATGCATTAGAATTCGAAACAATTTCACATCCATTTCCTTAGACTAAGATACTAGCAACAAGTGCCTATCACTCTGATAACGATCAATCAAATATAAACTCTGACTTTACCTTAACATTCGTGTAAACAAATTCTCAGTATGATTCTAAATGATTTCCAGTAGCTTGTGATGCTTAATTTCAAAAACCTTGATTGTAGGAAAGTCTGGTCACTATCCAGGTCGACTTTGTGGTTGACTGGGCAAGATTGGGTCTGGGGCGAACGCGAGTAGCCCTACAAATCTTTAGTATCTCGACAAGCGGCGAGCCGCAACGCCTACGCTCATCCGAAGCGACTAGCCGTCGGCAGGAAATCGATGTAATTGCTGATGTGCTCTCTGAACTCGATGTCATCAATTCGGATCTATGCTAGGAGGAGCTGATATTCTCTTGTCTCTTGGGGTCCAGTTGCGAATCAGATCAAAATTTACCTGGTTCTGTGGGACTCGAATCCAAAATGCAGGAATTATAGCTGCCGGAACTGACAATGGAGGCTCGAAAAGGGTCGTGGTCACTTTCTGCCATGTTTGCTGATTCATGCGTGTCTCCGGATAACTGGAGTGGCTGATCTACCATCACCACAGAAGTATGCAGGGATGGTGAGATTGAGGCAGGAGATACCTCATTACTAACAACCTGCATTTTTTGGTCGCGAGATTGGCCGCGAGCTTCAGCGACTTCCCTAGTTGAAGGATGTGATGCTTTGTCGACGCTTTTAAAAAATGCATAAACCTGCATTGTGTAAAATGTCCATTTAATATTAATGCGCGTGAATTAATTAATTTAACCTTGTTCAAATCACTCCTTAATCTCGAGAGATAGTATGACCTAAGATGACACAGGATTAATTGTCACCATTCCCAACCATTATTCATGAATTTTTATCCAGGAGATCCGACATTCGACTATTGAGCAGCTTTAATGTAGCTATTTTATATCAGATTATTTACCATAAATAAACGATGCCACAGAAACCAGCAGAACCTTGCTGCACTTTGAAACAAGGTAATGCATAGCTGAATGTTTGAATAGATTGCATATTTGAATAAAGTGATGGTATGCTAAATAATTTAAAACCGATTCTGAAACCAATTTTCGGAAGGCAAGCCCTACGTATATTGCACATGAAGTCCTTCACATTTTTCCTGTGATGAAAGCCAGATGCATGTGCAAGGTGAGTCAGAAAAAAAGTTATTTGGTCTCTGTGAAAAATCCTCCTAAATTGTCATTCTAAATTCTTATTCTATGTCTTCATCTATTATAGAAAAAGTAAAAGCATCAAATTGATGTTCCAGTTCTTATCATCCAGATTCAAATCATCAAACTAATGGTCCATACATCACAAATCATGGCGGAAGTCGCTCGAGTTTAATTCAAACTATAGAAATGATGGCGTTGCCATCTGTTGTGTGGAAGGTTATGTGCTCCAACTTAGCTGAAGAAAAAAGAAACACAATGGTACATTTCTTGATACTTTCATGCTAACGGAACTGTGAATAAATACATCCTAATCACTTGAGTAGGGAGGAGTCAACCGTTTTTGTCGAAAAGTCTGACCGGAGGTCGGTCACACCATGAGTTATTGATAATTCATATTGGCGTCCTGAAGCTCGACATCACTAAACAAACAATGAGCAGCCACCATTACTGCTAAGTTCTGAAGCGAAATGCTATTCTGTTCGTTCGATGAAACGAGAACCGGAACAGACATACAAGTACGCATCAGGTTGCTAGACAGGATGAAGCCCTTCTCATGACAGTACTGTAGCCCTGGCCATTCTCACTGAACATTCATAGATCCATGGATCGGTCAGAGAGGTTCCAGTGAATGGTCACTTCGCTCTCCAAACTTATCTGTTCGTAACTTCTTTCTTGAGGGAGTGTTATGTAAATGTCTCTATGAGCGACTTCCAAGAAATGCGACGGAATGGACAGCCAACATTCGAGAAGAGATAACAACTTGCAACTCTTACGCAAGTCGGAGTACTCATGACTCCTTTGTCCGTCGCTGCTTTCTCTGTATTGAACAGGAAGGCACCCAATTTAACTCACTATTGTAAGTAGAATGTCGGTAACTAGTATATCATCAGCATAAATTGCAGTTTCTAATAAAAATTCTACTAAAGCCAGACAACATTTCTTATGACTAGCCCTGTATACCAGGTATCACATGCAGAATCATTTATCGTAGCTTACGATTGGACATTTTCCTCCCAAAGTTCATCGCTATTTCGATATTTTAGCTATGCATGCTCTATTTTGCACACATGACTGAATAATGCAGTTTCTAATTTGTCCATATTGAATTCTCGAAATTAGCAACAATTGATTTACGTGGATCCCTTCATGCTTGGGTAGGGCTGGATTAACGACTGATCAAACCCTGAGTTCCTGGCAGTGAACATGTACCAGACAACGTTTAATAGATTACTGATAGCTATGAAAGGTTAATAATAACAGACAGGGCTATCAAATCTTAAGGGAGAAGCCATGGAGTTCGAAATATCTGTCTGAAAAAGTCAGGCACATATACTTGGAAGGAAAATAACTGATCTTATGATTCCTAGGCTCTTACCTGAGAAGTCCTCCAATCGTAACGAGAGATGCCATGTCCTTCTTATTCAATTTAATTTTGAATCTGCAAAATAAAAATAACAGTTGATCGTTGAAGTGGCCGCTCAAATTAATTGATATCTCATAATAGCACATAAACAATGTCGATTTCCGCATACGAATATATTAGATTATTGGGAAGCAACTTTAATAAAATTCGGATGCAACAAGTGCTGCAACTGTTCATCTATTTAAATCTAATGATTTTTTTATTCGGATGCATCATCATCAGATGAGGAAGATGATTTTGTAATGGATGTAATGCATGCTTCAGTGAATGCTAGGGTCCCCACTGGATTAGCTGCAACTATCGCATGCCGCTAATAGTACTGTGGTTCATGCAACAGCAATTTGCCAAGATCCATATTGCACTTGCATGATGTGTCAATGAATAATTTCATTGGTTTTTTATGCCTCGTTGCTTATATCGTACTTTGTGTCGAAGATAGATCACTATTCCGAATTACATTATCAGTGGCAGGCGCAGTAAAGCGATTCCGCTCAATTAATCGTGCGACGGAATCAATCGCGTTATTCCTGAATGACCAGGAATCATGCGATCCTTTTCTTTGCAAAGGGACTTCTCAATTAAATATGACTATTTTCCCATTCACTCATTTGACACCTACGTAGATGCACCTAAGATCATGTATGGCTAGGATAAGAGTTGTTGTGTAACGCGATTCTATGGGAATCCTGTGGGTATTCCCACACATCGCAGGAATGCATTATGCTACAATCACATGACTACATTGGCTCAAAACATGGTCGTGTAGCAAGCCTACACGATTTATATGAATTATAGATGTTGTCAAGTATGCATGTGACACGGTTCTCCTGGGAGGTATTTGCTTGTTAGGTTCTTCGAAAAGCTCTTGACGACATTCTTCTAAGCTAATTTCCAATGCAATGGCTCGGGTCGGGTTGACTCTGCTTTTTGACAACTGTACACCTCTAATTCACATTTAAAAAAATTCAATCATATATATTCTTTCAATACTTTCATATAGAACCATTCAGTTGCGAGTCGATGTAGTCCTTATGTACGAAATCTGAATTATGCCTGAAGTGACCCATCCCATCTTACGGTATTATTTTTGAATATGCATCTTAACAAAACCAATGTTGTATTTTATGCATGTAGCACAAAACAGGGAGCAATGTAAATGAACTACTTATATATATGGTAGATCTATTATCACTTCAGTTAATCATGCTTACAGGAATTGTTGGAAATGAGTAGCACTCGTACGCAACCAATTCATGTTATCCACAAATACGCATTCCTTCTGTTGTTTTTGTCATATAGCCCCACATATTTCACATTTCTGTGCGTTCTCTACGACGCCAAAACATTAATATACCGGAACAGGAAATTCTTACAGCAAGTAGGTTATATTTTGAATACTAGGATATCAAGAGAGATAATTTTTCGAATTTTCATAAATGAGTTCCCGATGCGTCATACTGACGTCAATCAAATTGATTGGAATATTTACCATGCTCTCATATGTAGTTAACACAACCCGGTGCTCATATTAGTGCGATGGTGGTACATGAAATGCTAATTAATAATAACTATGAAAATAATGTATTGTGAAAATCTATTCAGATCGTTGAAGCAAACAGTACAAGAACAAAACATGCATTGGACAAGTTCAATTATGCAAAATGTATCAATTCTTTCTCAGTAATGTCTCGTGGTTACTAAATGATAGCAGCTTCATGCTGGAAAATCAAATTACACGTATATAGGCATACATGAGCTTTTAAATCAGACTTCAATGAAAGATATAATCCCTGGATGCACTGACAAGAAGTTTTCTACGCTATTGTAACATTTGACCTCTCTCCAAAAAATGAAAGGCTTCGTCCCTGAAACGAAATTGGTTAGTATCATGGCTTTCTCGCACGTGAGCCAACTTTACCTCAACCACATCGATAACAGGCTCCGCGCTTAAACTAAGTTGTTATTATTATCATCATAAGAAAATGAAAACACGTTATTTCATCCTTGAAACGTTGTACATGGCTATCTAGCTGAAATGTTCTTGAGATTGAGTTATCATATCATGATAACTGGCGGTAGGAGCCACCCTTGAAGAGCTATGATCTTCATCTACATGTATGACATCGACACCTGGCGTCTGATGTAATCAGACAGAAGATAGTAGTCGTTCATCGCCTGTTAAATTAGGCATCCCACAAGGATCAATTTTAGGACCCCTCTTATTTTCGACTGCAATCGGGTTACTCAAAATCTCAAATGATAATTATCGTGCAATAAAATATGCGGATGACGTAACTATTAGCACGTCTCTATACAAGAATTCTCAGAATCATCATGTTGAAGCAATTCATAATGCACTTACGGATTGGTTACATCGGTCTGGACTACCATTAAATAAGAAATAATGCAAGTCTATAGTCATCTCCCGCTTTGAGGGTTGTGTTCCGATTCATTTGCTGAGTTTTTTGAAAACCTAAAGGCACTCTATGTTATCTGGGTCATTCCACAAAAAACGTCAAATTTCGGAAAAAAGTGAGTGGCGAAGGTTCTCAGATTTTCTTGAAATTCACATATTTTCATCATTGAAATCCAAAATATTTCGGAAAAATCCTTGACTTATTCGAATTTTTCTATTTTTAGAGAATTTATGAAAAATCATGTACGTATTTGACGGCTTACATCACCGATCTCGCAGCGAAGTTGATGAAAATTCTTCTTGTACTGCTTAATTGATATCCAACCATAGATGTTTCAAGCGGAATTCATCACTTTTTCGCTGCGAGAAAATTTCTGTGGGCTCTCAAAAAAAGTAAAAATTTCAGAAAATCTTCGAAAAAAATCGAATTTCAAACATTTCTTAAAAAATGCAAAACCAATTTTGCGGTCCCTTCTTCCACAGGCGACTACAAAATACATCCAAATGATTGTAAAAAAATACTTCGAAAATCACCAGGGATCGGAAAAGTGGTTTTTGAATCTCAAATTATATTAACAACATTCAATTTTCGACATCTTTGACTCAGTCCTGACAATTTCTTGCAGTAGATACGTCAATTCTGATAGGTCGAGTGTTTTGCGCTTCACATTATCTATCTGAAACTGTAATCAGAAGTAACTTTTTCTACCTAGAAGCATGATTATTTTGAATTTGAAAATGTGGTAAAAATAGTTCGTTTTTTGTGCTGCTAGTATCAAATTCATAAGTAGTATGTGCCTTGCAAGTAGCAGATTGTTAGCCTCAATGAAAGGATATACTCCATGACTAAAAGAAGTAAGTTCATTTACTATTGTGAGTCATATTTTTTAAGCAAAACATTACTCCAGTATCTATTTAAAATATAGGAAAATCTTTTTCAGAATTAGCATGGCCTGTAAAATCCTGGGTGGAAAAAATTACTTCTGATTACAGTTTCAGATAGATAATGTGAAGCGTAAAACACTCGACCTATCAGAATTGACGTAGCTACTACAAGAAATTTTCAGGACTGAGTCAAAGATGTCAAAAACCATTTTTCCGATTCCTGGTGATTTTCGAAATATTTGTTTACGATCATTTGGATGTATTTGTAGTCGCCTGTGAAAGAAGGGACCGCAAAATTACTTTTCTTTTTTAAGAAATGCTTGAAATTTTTACTTTTTTTGAGAGCCCGCGGAAATTTTCTCGCAGCGAAAAAGTTGTGAATTCCGCTTGGAACATCTATGGTTGGATATCAATTAAGCAGTACAAGAAGAATTTTCATCAATTTCGCTGCGAGATCGGTGATGTAGGCCGTCAAAGATGCACATGATTTTTCATAAATTCTCTAAAAATAAAAAAATTCGAATAAGTCAAGGCCACGCAAATGACCTTCTCGGTGGAATTTTTCCGAAAAAATCTAGATAGGCCAAAATGATGAAAATATGTGAATTTCAAGAAAATCTGAGAACCTTCGCCACTCACTTTTTCCGAAATTTGACGTTTTTATGTGGAATGACCCATCTTCAATACTAAGTGCACATGGACAGATCATTTCTCTGTGGTTAGTCTATCTGCGTCGAGACGACTTTTCCCTCTGGGGTAGCTCAGACCTTATTTGGGGAATTAATCATTAAAAGGAATTTGCTATGGTATGATGCGCTCAATCATGGAATATGCTGGTCCGCTATTTACTGATGTTTCATGGGAAAGTGCAAACAAGCTTGAAATATTGCAAAACAGATTTCATAGACTTCTCTGTGGCCGAGATTGCAAAAACATGTGCCCCTGGAAACTTGAAGTAAGGCGAGAGATGTTGGTAAAGACTTTGTATAGATCAGCTATGAATAGTTACCATATTTTAAATAGCCTAATTTGTAGTGTTTCTTGCTACTGTCGTTTTATCATTCCTCGTGTTCGAACATTAAAAAAAGGCTTAATTCATCCCCTATAAAAGGTGCACTGCTGCTAAACAAAAAATTCTGACGTACTTTTGTTCATTTGTCTAATCGATATTGAGTGATGATTTTTACGTTGTCTATTTACTTTGATTTACTGTGAAATGTGCGATTCTTCTTCATTCTGAAAAACTATACACTTATCATCATAATCTGCTGCAGGACACTTCCCCAGCAAACATATTTGAAATTCACTGCCAGTAGATGAAGATATTTGAGCTGATTAGATAATCAATTTACTGCAAATTTGTCACTGAAGAGGTGTATAGATGCGTGGTGCCTTGTTGCAGAAGTGGGCCTTCAAGAGAATCGAATGCTGGGATTACATTTAATGGGTTTCCACTTTCATTTGCTCTGTTCACTTTCAGAAGGACAACTTTATTAAAGACAAAAGCCGATCGAAGATTGTTGCGCCTTTTCTTACTTGAAAACGATTAAAACCTGATACTGTCCTATCAATTTTTCAGAATTGTCCACAGTTCTTCAACTACAAGTACATCTCCAGCACTGCGTTCGACAAGTACTTAAGGCAAAGCAAGGCTTGCACTAAAAATCGAAATTTGAGGAAGTTATTAAAAAGCAACGGCAGAAACAAGATTCATGTTTTGAATTTCAGCAGAAGCTGTCATCAAATGAATATCTATCATAACGTTTTATGAAAGTTAATGGGCAATTCAGTGTAGCATATAAAACAATGAAGTCATGATCATCCATCAAGTTGGTCCAATGTCTCAATTTTTAACAACCTAAAACCTATGTACCTGCTTCAATTCGTAGGCGATGTAGCTTGGCTGCTAAGCTCTTTCAAACTCTGAATTCCCTGTGAAACAATCTCGACAGTAAACCAATCCTCAAGCATTCCGATATGCGCAAAAACTAACGTTGATTGTTTTCATAGAATATTGGTAACTTATTCGAAAATGCTATTTCGTCAGCAGAAAACATGCCAAAATGAAGAAGGAGAAAATGGGAAGGCATAATTTGAAACTGATCAGCTCCATGTGATGACGGAAAACTTGCAAAGACAGTTCTTTATTTCATTATGATGAAATCCTTTAGATGGTTACTGTTCCTGTTACCTTTACTGATTGGTCCTACTCACATATTTAAAAACTTAAACAATGGAGAAAAAGTTAAGCTAAAAGATGTACAATCTGGACTATGAAGTTTGGTTAAAAAAATCTGGAAAAATTCTTATTCTTTCAAAATATAGATTCTGATGGTTGAAGCTTCGGATTAAAAAGCAGGATGAAATAGACATGTCAATTGAAGATGCAAGCAACACCAGCGACAGCTTCTGTGCTAAAATATTGGAATATGTTTCATTGTTAAATTCAAATTTATAGGTTTACTCTTGTCCCCAAAAACACCCGAAGTGCCCTAAACCCCGCGGAGCTAATCCAAAATGCTACCAAACGTCTTGGGAACGCTATCAGCTGACATAAAATCTGAAGTTGAATGGACGGCTTACTTCTGAGTAATTAGACAATTTCCAGATACATGAT
Source organism: Prostheceraeus crozeri (assembly GCA_907163375.1). Taxonomy (NCBI): domain Eukaryota; kingdom Metazoa; phylum Platyhelminthes; order Polycladida; family Euryleptidae; genus Prostheceraeus; species Prostheceraeus crozeri. Next base: position 694,718 of record CAJQUW010004746.1, on the reverse strand, counting down.
AACCGTATGTTTGACAAAGGTTATTGTTATAAGAGAGAACTATTAACGCTACGGCGATTGTCTATTGGTCTCATGGAGACCATGGTGCATGTATAATGATGACAAAGGGTCTCTATGTGTTACATGGATCGTGTACAAACATTTAAATGAATGCCAGTAGTAGAAATCTAGCTTAAGTCTGGTATAGATTGGTTGCAGTCCGCAGTTCGTCGTCCGCAATTCGCAGTTCGACATTTCGTTACTGCATCGCTAATTCAAGTCGCTCGCAATTCGTTGATGATCGTCGCAATGATGATTTTTGTTAAAAATATACGCTTATTCACAGCTCCAGAAAAGCCTCTTTGTTCAAGCAGCATCATCAGGTCCAAAGGTCTAAAGAAAGCATATTTGGAACTGAAGATGCAGCGCTGGCAAAGAAAACTTGTGAGTTCTTTTACAAATGAAAAATGAGGATAAATCTGCTTCGCAAAAACTTTCTGATTTTCATTTGGCAACGACGAAAATTATGCTGGTTATTGGTCAAAGTTTGGCTCTGCAAATTTTTTTTGTGCAATTGAGTTCTAATTTACATCTAACTTCATTTAGAGGGCACGTCAAAACTTGGAAGACACAACTTATGCGAGAAAAGCATATAATAGAACACTTTTAAGTGAGTAATCGTTTGAGAAGTACATGTACTCGTACATGACGAAATGTAGTAGATTTACAGAGCACATGTCCGAATGCTGCACTGCATGCTCACAGGACATTCAAGCGTTTCTGCTTGCCAATTGTTTTATTAAATTCTTCCAAATTTATCATGTAACCTACCTTACTGAGATTATTAACCAGTAGTAAGAACCTAATGAATAAATTGCCTATATTTTTAAATATGTCAATGAAAGTGAATCGCACAGTGAATATTGTGCAAGGGAGATTTAATCATTTTAGCAAATTATTTACTAGCTGCGCAGTATTGCCGAGATGAACAGAAAATAATATTAGCATGTTTCATTTGACTAAACTCTAAATATGTGACATTTCATGGATTAATAAGCCGAAGAATTCGGTGAATTCCGCAGAACAGGGAAATCAGCTATGAAATTACAGCAGTTCAATTTACCGACAATTGCCCTGCAGCAATAAATCGCAATAAGACACTAAACCTGTTATATGTAAAGCATGATCAAGTAATTGAAAATAGGTTGAACAACATTATGTTGGCAATGCTTTATGCAGACGACGGTTTTTGACGGGAGCTGGTTCATCAAAGGTTGAAGGAAAAACATAATGCACTTGTAACTTTGCATACATAACATAATAACATGTGACTTATCCGCAAAAGTTTTTATAACTAAAACATATGGACAAAGAGAAAGGCGTTTCGCGACATCGTCATAGCCTCAGTATCTGATAGAAGTCATGCAGAATGTGCAGAGTAAAACGACGAATGAGCTTTAATACTGTCTCGGTGCTTAGTTACCTACATGTAGACGAGAGCGTCTCTCAACTAACAAACTCGTGTTTGCGGTTTAGAACTGGATTCCTTTTGTACACAACTTCTTTTATGCTAGCTTCTATTGGTAAGTTACTTTGGTAGCTGACTTTTATCATACACAGACGTTGCAACCGTGTCCCGAAACGTCTGTCTGTCTGTCTTTACACATCTCTTCACAATAATGAGTTTCACGAAAGTCACATGGAAAAATCACAGGGAGTGCAGCATTCCGTCATAGTAATCAACAGTTACGCACCTCACTACTCTGAATTACGACATTTCTCTATTTCTTTCACTTCTATCATAATCTTCTATCAAACAAACGAAACAGATGGAGCAGAACTATACTCGAAGGAAGGCTTGCGGATATCAGACACAAAAGGTCAATTTATTCATATTCTAGTTACAAGAAACAAGTGTGAAGATCGATGTGCATCGTATTTCTACGTGTTTCTATACTTTATTTTCACTGAAGGGCCAGGCATTCGCTTACCAAACTTGAGAAAAGTACGAAAACGAGAAGTGTACCAGATTGCTATTTTGATAGCGAAACCTTTCAACCACTCACTACAGGAGGCTATCTTCAGACAAAATCTCTCAAATAGCTTTTTAATGAAATACTTATTTGATCTCACTGGTATATTATTATTGCTTAATCGTTGTTATCTGTGATCCAGTAGTAACGCACAATAACAAAATACCACAGTGATAAATCAGCATGACAAATGATATCACACGAGGTAGCAGACCAAGAGTGACATCTAAGTTATGTCACGGAAGCGCTGTGGCTATTTCATGCATGCTGTAGTAAATATATACTCCTTTATCTGAATGAATAAGCCACGATACCTACAAATCCGGAGCTATAGCTACAAACATTGCATGCAGTTACTAGGGATGCACCGGATTTGAAAATTTTAAATAAGGCCGGATTTACCGGATTTGGAGATAAAACAAATTGATTTTATATTATGCAAATTTGCTTTTCCTCAATAGTACAATGCATCTATATTCGATTTGAGGACACCCAATTCGTTCGATGGATTGAAATCCACATTAATGCAGCTTTGAAAATGGCCAGTCGACCCCAGAGAGGACCGGACCCCCTCGCACGTATGAATAGGGTTAATATAAGACCAGAGTCGATTTATATTTTATCACTAGATTTATTAGTAAGAACATAATACCTAGCTATCACGTCATTTGATGTAGGCCTGTCGATAATAAAAAATTCGAAGGGATGTGTAATGTGTAACAAAAATTCATTTAATATCCCTGAAGCGACAGCCGACAGTCCATTTACATGTACAAGTGGCCTTCCAGAACTTAATGCCATTCGGTAAAAAAATCTGGCTGTGGTCACCAGATGAATGATAAATTAGATGCAGCCTATATCCAACAATAACATATCCATTCTATATAGCTTACATGTGCATGTGGATTGCACGGTGTGCATTGATGCAACAAACAATGCATGAAGTATTTCTGAAGTATACTGAAAATAAATAAAAATCATATCATAAAAAGGAATATATATAATATTGAAGAGCTCCTTAGAAGAACGATAAATAAAAACGGCATCGCGCAAAATACCAGAATTTCAGAAGCTGAAAATCCGACCGGATTTGGAAAAAGTGTCAAATTCGGCCGGAATTCCGGCAAAAATGATTCGGAAGTAGTCTTCATAAATTCGCAATTCAATCCAAGTGAACTAGTGAGATCTAGTAAACTACACCTTTTTAAGTTTGCTTTCAGAAGTTTTAACTTTGCCTTCAGAAGTTTTAATTTTGCCATCAGAAGTTTTAACTTTGATTTCAGAACTTTTAATGTTGATTTCAGAACTTTTAGCTCTACTTACACCTGGTCTACTGTCTGCATCATTCGATGTCTGTGGCAGTGTACGTTGTAGCGTGGAGCGCAATTGATGTAAATAATAGTTTGCTTCATATTTAATTTGCTAATCTTCGGTAGGCTGTAGCTGATAGTTTTCAGGTTTTATTATTTTCTCGGAGCACTTGTCCAACTTTAGTATTTTATTTCTTAACCTTCTGTGTCGAATGGCCAAGGAAGAGAATGGAAGACTATCGATTTCGCCTTCCCTATAAAAACAGCAGGACACACGCCGGCGGACCTCTAATCGTGCATTCATCAAGGCAAGGCGTGAGGAGCGAGAGGGAGAGAGAATTCTACGATACATGCACGCGCACATGCGCTGACTGGCGGCAAATCAACAACAAAATCAAAACGCTCACGAGAAGACAGGCGAGAACGAGAAGAAGGAGTGAACGGACACAAACACTTAATCAATTATCAGTGGTGTGACTTGACTGTGAACGCTTAAACGGCCCTCCTGAGGGCCACCTGCCTTCCTCCTCAGGAAAAGTGAATGTTACACAAGCAAATTATTTTTTTGTCTCTCAACTTTATGTTTTGGGGATAATTAAACATCACCCGCAACAACGTGAATTGCAAAACATGTGTATGAGATGCTCGCACATCGCATAAGTAGATCCATCATTGATATCTTTGGTATTATGAAACGGTAATTCAATTCATTTGCAGGTGTGATATCCAAATTTTTGAAATATATCATAGAATACAATGATATTATTGATTGTCCATTTCTGTATTCGCAAATATCTATGTTTGCAATTTGATAATCCGATATGTTTTGAATTCTAATTTTACTCTCACTTCGACTAAAAATGCCAACGTCACCGTTAGATCACCAAAGTGTAGTAAATTGTATCGAAGAAGGTGGCGATTGGAAATTTTTGAGTAGACAGTTGGGAATCAACTATAAAACAGTGTCAACGCAATGGAGAAGCACGTAGGAAACCCCATGGAGGAGGTTGAGTGAGAATGATAAGTGAGCCAATCGTGGAGCAAATTTTGATTTGGACTGAAGAAGATTCCCAGCTCACGCTGAAACAGATGGCTGAAAAGTCTATGAAAGATACGATATAGCTGTTTTACATGTCACAATAGACAATTACCTTAAATTAAGATGTGTCACATTGAAAAAGACTCATATAGAAATTTCAACGATCAATTGCGATAGAAACAAGCACCTTCGTCGTGAATACGTTGAAAAAGTGTCCCAGCTCATACAACAGCAAAAACTGTAATCTGGATGGATGAAACAAACTACAATCTGTTTTGTCGACGCAGTCAATGTCGTTCTCGCGAAGGCGAAAGAGCATTAGTGACTTTGCCTGGCTCAAAAGGACCCAACGTCCATGTCATACTTGGCATGTCATTCACGCAACTCGACGTAGGGGAGCCTTCCGTTCTGATGCCGCCAACCAGTAGGTGTCAGGCCTGCTTTCACAGCTTCCTGATGGAGATGCTGCTCTCACAGTACTTGTTTGCGACAATGCTCCGTGTCACAGCAAGATTGAGAATTGTGAAATTGAGCAGCCTGGATTCAGAGTTCTAAGACTCGGACCATATTCTCCTCAACTCAATCCAGTTGAAACTCTATGGTCCAAGATGAAAGGCATTGTTAAACACAATCTCCGTGTCCCTGAGGTTGTCGCACCTAGAGTTGGTGAACAAAGATTGATCGATCTTGAATCAAAGATTGATGAAGCTCTTAGTCAATTGACATCGCAAGACTTTGTCAATGCATACCAGCATTCTTCCCCGCCGTCTTGAACGGGCAAAACCTAAATCCTGGAACTTGACTTACTCGTGACTTTTTGCTTGTGTTTTCTGTTTGCTGCATGTTTGAAATCGATAGATTATGCATATGATAATACAACAGTTAATTCTGTATTATCACCTGATTAAACGAATAAAATTAATGAAATTAGATGTGGATGATCGAAATTTAAGAAAGACTTTTAACTTTTTTGCTATACAGAGTGTTAAAAATGAAAGTAGCAACAAATTGACAATTTCTGAAATCAAAATTAAAAGTTCTGAGATCAAAGTTAAAAGTTCTGAAATCAAAGTTAAAACTTTTGAAGGAAAAATTAAAATTTCTGAAGGCAAAGTTAAAACTTCTGAAAACAAACTTAAAAAGGTGTAGATCTCAGAAAGCCAAAGACTTATATAAGTATTGTAAAGTATTTTTGAATGCTATTGTACACTTCGGTACACGCGATTGATCATCACGGGATTGATGAGCTTCGCAATGTGACATTTGAAAGAAGAGAGTGAGTGATTCAACCTGTGCAAAATAATTCTTCCGTGTTGTTCGGCTCTTTGATGAAAATCACACACAGATCACAGAAAAAATTAAAAGCAGTTAATTTTAAAGCAAAAATTCTTGATGATAAACTCGATCCCTTATCGAGTGATTTCAGAAGCATGAAAATTAAGTGAAAGTCTTTGGAGAGAAAGGTCAACGAATTGGAAGCTGAAATAAGATTCTCTAAAAATTCCGAAGGTCCGATTGATAGTAACCGATTATGACTGATTGAAGAATCCCATGAAATTTCTGTGAAAGAGAGGAATCTGATAATTTCAGGCCTATCTGAAAGAGAGGATGGTTCACTTGAGGAAAGTCAAGCACAAAACTTGAAGAAAGTGTCTGAATTAGCTTCTTTTATGGGGATTGAGAATCTTGAATCAGAAGAAATTCGTCGTCTTGGTGGCCATCAATCCAGAAAAGCGTTATAGATATTTTAGATAGCGTAATACCGCTGTACTAGCTAAATCTGATATTTTGATTGGAAACAGGCCTGTCCTCTTGTCATATGAATGGGCAGACTATTAAATAGAATCTTTTCAATATATGAAGTGATATTTTGAACAGTGCGACTTACTCGCCAATTCAATCCACATGAGGAGAAGTGAATCGTTGTTTGTCTTTCTTGTAAGGATTTTAATTTCTAGACTTTTTAGTATGTAAAAAATCATTATTAAATCATAATTTGCAATTTTTTTCTATTAAATAATAATTTGTACTTTCTAAAAAAAGTAGTCGTTTCTCAAGTAGTCGCTAGCCTGTTTTTTTTAATTTTACTACCTTGACGCACATTGCTACGTTGAATTATCTAGATGGCTGGATTCAATTTTTCAACAGCAATCACTGATGCAATTTTGCGTGAAAGATATGCTTTTCAGTTCATTCCCTGTCTTAAACAATTTGTGACTGAGAACAAAGATAGTTTCGTTATGTGCAAAGCAAATAGAATAATTAAATATTGAGTTGCATCCTCAGTTGAAGAATGGGAACAGATCTGAATACCTGCCACTTCATCCAATAATAGGAATCATCAGCAGACCTAGTTCACACTTCTCAACATCGGCACAGCTCCCTTTTTAAAGTTGCAGCCATACCTGGGCAAATTTGAGACACGCAATTAGCATGTTAAGCAAGACTTCGACGGGCATTCATTAAACACTACGTTTAACACACTACTGACATGTCGCCTACGTTAGTCAGCCTGTAGTAATTAACAGGTGCTGTCTTTTTCAAACACAATGTAAATGGAAAAATTATACAGTGAGTTCCATCATCAGTTCAAAAATGGTAAGACCTGAATAGCTGCCATTTTATAACTTCCGTTGTGGTTACAAGGTTCAGCAAAAAATACACAATGATAAAAATCCGCCTTATGGATCAGTACTAAATATGCGAAATTCTCATGTGTCAAATTTGCCGACAAGGTTGTATTCAAATTGAAAAACAATAACCACTGTCTAATCACTGTCTAAAGCAGTTTCTGACTCAGAATAACGATGATTTCGAAATGTGCAGTCTTGATGTACGTTAAAATTTTAAATTTCAATTGAAGGCACAATTGAATTGATCGTGTCAGTTGTTCATGAAAGTATTTTACCTCTTAAAGAGTCCTTAAAGGAGCTATTATAGCTTGCTTACATATCTTTTTTCTTTTGATGATATTGTGTGTCTTCAGACAGACAGCATGTCGAGGGTGTCAAATTAATGACCCACTAAGGCAGCCTTTTCCAGAATCAAATAGGAAAATTTTTTTGGCAATCAACTGCTCTATATATTTACGGTATTCATGTAGATGATTGCTTCTTGATCTTCAAATCTGTAAACAAAATAACTGATTTTTTTTTGAAATAACTGAAATCAAATTGACAACGACAAAATATTTGCTGTCGGAAATGAGATTCTTGGATTGCAATATTCCAAGAGATGAAAACAACTGTAAACACATAAACGCTTTTCTGGAAACTACAAGATGCAAATCTTTGCAATCACATGCCAATTACATGCAATCACGTGTTCCACAGAAAAATCTATGTATCTGTTCAAAATAAATATCCGGCGATGAATTATGCAAAGTGATTCAAAATCTCAAAATTCCGATGACCGAGAAAACAAGTATTCATTGGCTAATTCCTTGTGTAGAAGGTATTGACCGCATGGCATGAGAGAGAGTTCATCACATATACAGAAAGCTGCCAGAGAGAGTATGCCTCAATATGCCTATCCTTCGCATGCAAGCAGGCTCTTTCACAATAAAGATAGTCTGCAAGATTCAAAAATCAGTATGCGTGGATTAGTGCATGTGTGTGGACTGCAATAAGGCAAACAGTAAGGGTTCTGATAACAAGAAGAAGTGAACGTCATAGGTTGTGCAACACATACAGAAATATTACTATATCTTAATGGGGTGAAATCAAGATATTTATCTGCAGTTGCTAGTAGTTGAAGTGTAAATATTTTGAGAAAGTTTAACTAAAAAACTAAAAAAGGCTCAGAATGCAATAAATTAAGGAAAAGGTACTTTCGTCTCCTGCAACATATGAAACTGTGACAATTTGCTTGTTTAATATCTATGGTTTTAAATTTGGTGATTTCCAAGCACTTCGGCATGCATTTAAGTGCGTTGCAGATCTTTAAATTGCGTCAATGATGTGATTTCAACCATTGCCACTGATTTGGATGTGAAATAATACCAATATTTCGTATAAATGCCTCCATCAGCTTCGGCTGAGGAGAGACTTCAATAATTTCTGCAACGAGTGGGGACCTCTCGTGTAGGTTCACCTGAACAAATACACAGGCACATCAGTCAAAGTGCCTTCGTATCTCTGAACCTGTTCTACACAGAGCACTACGTCATGCACATCTCACATCATGGAGTTGCGTCAAACATAAATTTTGAAATGTTTGGGGAACATGCATCGCATACTGTTCAACGATCAATCTCGCTGAAAGCCTCTGAAATGTTGAGGACCGATGAAGCTTCAAGAGGGATCAGCCTTCATTAGCATCCATGTCTGCGCACCTTGGTAATCGCATTAGTTGTGGCAGAATGAGGTGAAGTATGTCTTGAAGCACTACATGATGGACAAAAGATGAGTTCAGTTCCAAAAACATTCACATGGCTAGCCAATCGTTTTGCCTGCAGATCTGGGGACAAATAGAGGATGAACACCTCAACTCTGATAGAAATAAATATACAACCGTCAGATCAAATCACCCAATGAGTTCGAAAAACGAAGTGGTGCACTCCTACCAGCTACCATTTCCGAACCCGTATTCATAAAAACTTATGATTTTTTCAAGCATATGTACATATATATACATGCACACGCTTAACTGATACATAGTTTCTGTCAGTTGGCTTTCTGTCTTCTACCTTATCAAGAAAAGCGTGACATAACATTTTCCATGTTTACCAGCTGTTATTTTTAAAATATTTCTCAAAAATATTTCTATAAAAGTGATGCATTAAAATACAAGGTGATGTTTGGTGATGTTTATCAACATCAATCAATCATAATTTCCATAAATGTAATGAACCCATGAAACATAAACAAATCTCAGATTCTCAGACTAATCGTCAAATTGATGAACACTGGAGAGGACAACATCGTCATTGCAGTATAAACATTCATCGACAGTTTCATATTCATTTTCATTCTGACATAATATATGCACAGACATCGGCTTAGATCATTAGGCTTAATAATAATGTAATCCGATGTCCATGAATATATGTATGGAGAAGCTCCACATGAAAGACGATGAGCAGCATGGTTGCACGAATATCGAATTTGTCTGGGTGTATGCGCAACTCAATGGAGTATGCCGCACATCTATGGGTGTAGATCATTTGTCTTGATGAAATAGGAAATTTCAGAGAGTAAGCTTCACAAATTAGAACGATCAACCATTTTTTGATATTCAAAGGACGCTGCATGTATCTGATGAAGACATACAGGACGTTCATGAAATGTCCTTCTAATAAAAAATAAAGCCTCACAAGGTACAGCAACCGTAGAGTGATGGTGCATATGTTGCAGCAGTTGGCTAGTAATCGGAAATGCACACAGCAAAGCAGGGAATTGAAGAGAGTATTACATGAAAAAGATGATGTGAGCAATCTTTCTATACGAATGGCATTGGCAGTTGAATTTCTATGGGGACTTTATGGCTTTAACGAAAAAACGATATAACATTTGAACTTTGTAGCTGTGTTTCAATTGCTGCTGTTGCCATAACACTTTTATGCAATTGCTGTTATAGATAGCTCACAAATGTTAACTATCTGAAAATTTTATTTGCACAGTCAATCTTGTGCAAAATATTTAACACAATACTTACTAGTTGACTAAATAATCAAACAGGACAGAATTCTTTATGCAGAATCTCTGCACTAAACTGATGTGCATTTATTTGATTTTTTTTTGTTATATACATACTACTGTTATGTATACATACATGTCATACTACTGTTTTTACATTTCATTATAGCACACACAAATGTTTTTAGAGGATCCTTTTAGATAGACATATGCTGCATAATAATTGATATGTAAAGTAGAAAACATGCAACCAATCAAAATGGAAAACGTGCCGTCTGCCAAGACTGTTGACATCGAAGCTTTCTTCCCTGAATAATACTGTTATGTAAATTAAAGTGTGCATGCATGTCCACAAATATCCCTGTCATCGAACTTAAAAAGAAGACAGGATTCAATATGCTTTTCCTCACTGCTTTATGATGATTGCACTGTATTAGCCACATATGATGCGTCTAGATGTAAACTGCAGTGCTATGTTGGACCCAAGTACTAATTGATATAAGGCTCATCGCACAAGGTCGGCAAGTAATGCTATTAGCGTATTTATTTTTCAGCTTTTTACGATTTCGATGACTGATTTTTCTAGCACATGTCGTGGGATGGTCACACTTTCACGATGTTTGATGAACACAGGGATAGTCCCGTTTATTTAACCTTAAGTGCAGCTGGGGTAGACCCTATGAACACTTGAAACTAAGAAATTCCTAACGCAGAATGCTGAAATCAAAGTGAAATGGCCTTACCTTTGGTTGCTCGGGAGCAGAGGATTGCTTTTGCTCGATGGATGCCGGTGATTATTCAATAGATTTTTGCAGACATTATCTCAACTAGGGACTCAGTGTTTACGATATCCTTTAGGAATCTTTCAATTGGTGGTGTTTGATAACACTACAAAATTTTGTTCCGAACACACGTACAGCTTGCGGTAAAGGGGATTGTGGTATTGCTATCTCTTGGTTTGCGTTTGTCGATTTGTTACCCAGATCGCAGAGTGAAATGTTTGTGAATGATCGGGAAATATGGAAGTTCTTACTGTCTAATAGTTCGCTGCAATGAGATGTATTCTTTCATAATAGTCGAAATTGCACATAAAAGTATCAATCAATGCGGCATGTGGAAAGCAATGTCATGGATTAAGTTACCGCAACTATTTGATTGAATATCTTTAATAAGTATAAAATGCACTCAGACTACGATTTATTTTTGGCGGTCGGTCTTCACTTTGAAAGCCCCAGCAATCGTTATCTCATAATGTGTGTTGCCTTAGTGAAATATTTTTAACTGTTGTCCAATGCCAATTTGGTTAATGCCAATGTTAATTGATTGTTGTCGGATTTTGTTAATGCTCATCAATCCGCAGGTGAAATCTGCGTTTATTTTTAATAATGTGTTGACTACTTGGATCGTCCAAGCATGAAATTTTTAAACGACACTAGACTTCATCAGTGAGATTGACTTACTTTGAAGAAATTCGATAAACTACAAACGTCTTCATGAAGCTTGCAAGAAGGTATCAAAAGTGAAATTACTAATGTATGAAGATGCTCATTCGATGTACGTAGTGGCAATGTGGTCCTTAACAATGATGATTACTGTAGTAAAGTGATGAATGCTAATTAAAAAAGTAATCTGGCAACGAATAACATCAAAAACATCCAACTAAATGGCGATTATTTGAACAAACATGCTAAATACTCGCTTGGTGTATCTGAATCCATATGCAATAGCAGTTTGCCCATCTGGTAGTGAAACAACTTAAATGTGTGGAACGACAAGTTATATGCTTGAAAGTAATAAGCCTACGCCTTCGAGACCTGTTGTGAGTTCTTTACAATCGCATAACTATAAGCTAGCAAGATGATTGGATAGCATAATGCCCCACATAAGTACTCAATACATGTTGAATTCTATTCTCAGGTAATAGATGAAACCAATGATAAGCAGCATTTGTTTAACAAAAATAACGTTTTAGTTAATTTTGATGCAGAATCTCGCTTTACCAATATTCCTGTAAAATAAGTAATATAAGGGCAGCTGACTTGGGAATACAATAGTATCATAAATGAACCTGTTTGTAGTGTGTCCTCAAGAGAAATTTGTAAATTGGCCACTTGCAGATGCCTTATAAATGATAATGATGCATGCCAAGGGTAGATGGTGTTACCATAGGCTCTCCTTTTGCACCACTTCGGCTAATATATTCATGGCAACTTTGGAACAAACATGGATGAACGAATCCTATTCTCCTTTATACTATTTCTGAAGCACAGATACTTCTTAATTCAATAAATACAATTAATGAATTTCCTAGTTTCTTAAGTAAACAACAAACACCCCAATATGAAATCCCCTCCGAAAATGGCATCAGCCAGATTAGATTTCTTTGTTTTCATGAAAGGCGATGCTGTTTTCGTAACGTCCATGCTGAAAAGTTCACACGTAGGTTCATCAATTGAGAGAGAGAGAATGATGTCCATTACCAGAACAGCAGGTCTATTGATACACAGAAAAAGCCGTACCAATCTGGAAGGGAATAGTAAAAGGACGATACAATTGAATTATGTCCACGCTACTTGTGAAAGCAGATGCATAAAAAAGAATCTAGAAGTGCCCTTCATGAGTTAACAAATCTCCCGGATCTTCTATTTCGTGTCAAAATTTAAATCTGATATCAAAGAAATATAAAAAATACGGTTACCACAAAATAAATGCACAATCATTATGTCAAAATGTTCACAATCAATATGTCAAAATGTTCATGAAAAGAGTCCATAAAGGTGATTGCGAATGAACTATCAGATACGAATCAAACTACCCCTAAAGTATTTTGCCTTCATTAAAACACTCCACAAAATCACTGCACACACCACTTTTAGTGAGACGATCGGCCAACAGAGATTGAGAAGGAGTCCATTTCACTTAATGAATTTGTTCATTAGCTATCGTTTCTTGTAACTCCGCCATAGTGAAACGCAATCTCTTCTCATGCACTTGCTTAGTTGACTTCAGATTTTCACAAACCAATTTATTGTCAATGTAGATCACCACAGGAATTTCATTTTTGTTGTAAATATCTTTGTACAACTCCGTCAACAAACAACCAAAGTAAATAGCATTGTTGACACTATCCAAAATTGCTATGGCTTCAGCTGCAATAGTGCTATGAACTATTTCTCCGTTGACCAGTCAAGAGGGACACAACGCTTTGACTCTCCTTTACCAGTCGTTAACAGGACAACACTACCAGATGGACCCGAAACGCCTTCAGGTACATTTTCCCAAGAGGCATCATGAAATACTTCCAGATATTCTCCAAAGGAACCCAAGCTTTAGAACAATATCCCACTTTTCCTCATTTTTGCTTTTCTGATGGCTTTGTTCGCATCTATCAGATTCTGAACCCTTGAATGCTTAGTGTTCATGCTGAGTTGCAAACTGTCGAAACCAACGTCCGGTCTGGTTTGTGTGCTCACCCAGTTTAGCTGACCAATAGCACCTCTGAGTCGTTTAGTTTCCGTCTGTAAGGAAGCGGTCCTTATTCACCATATGCTTACGGGGCAAATCAATCTGGTCCATTTCATCAATGTAATCATCTTGAAGGACGAAAATTCCCCTTCCGAGATTTTGATACAGTAATATATCAAATTACTATATCCAATAGCAATATATCCTTCAATATACTTGAAGGATTCAAGATGTCTCTTTCCAACCTGGAAGTCATGACATAATGCATTTATGACTTTTCTTTTGAACATATTTGTCCCAACAACTAGAAAATCATCCACACGAATGATCATCCATACCCTGAAGTAATCCGCCGCGAAACCACCGAAACAGCGCTTTGTCAAGAAGCGATTGCTTGCACTGAAGACTCCATAAGTAATCCTTGATGCTGAAGAACCAATTCCTGGCAGCATCATCTAGACCGTAGACAGCCTCCTTCATTTTCCATACGAATCCTTCGTCTCTAGCTTTTGATGGTGGACTCAGAAAAATGTCTCTATCGATGCATTGACCCTGGAGAAAAGCTGCCTCAATATCGATGGATTCTATTTTTCATTTCTCATTTGCCGCCACTGTCTCAATGTGGCTTTTGCAACCGTCGGTGAATCTGCTTGAATGTCACTTTGCTCCTCAAAACATCGAACTACCAATCATGCTTTGGGGATTTTCTCACCAGTCACTGAAACTTTCTCAGAATATACCCATCTGGTAGACAGTGTATCCTGTCCCATGTGATCCATTTTTGTGTACATATCAAAGTTTCTCCAATTTTTCAGCTCCTCAATTTTAGCGTCCTCTAAAGATGGTTCATACTTTTTTGTCTTCAGTATCAAATACTTCATTTGCCTCATTCTCTGTTCCTGTTTCAAAATCAACATCCTGTAGATTAACCCCAAATTTCCCTTAGTCATCACTCTCAATGTTGAAATAGAAGCGATTTCGTCCACTTGCCTTTCCGCCTCTTCCTGTTACAACTCCCGATTGAGGTCCTTCATGAAGGAAAAGCTTTATTCTATGTCTCAAATTTGGCATGTTTTGCGACTTTTTTCGGATTTGCATCTCTTGTGCATCTGTCGTCTCCGAATTTTCAATATCGTTCTCTCAGAATTTTCCTTGGAAACACATGGCATAGGGGAAGCGTCGCTATCTTCTGAACTTCTTTAGGATTTTTCACACTACCTGCTCCGTCATTGCCGGATAAAATCGTATTTTGGGGATTATCCTTGTGTTTGTCATCTTGAAGAAGATGGGTACTTCTGTTTGGAACAAACTCTTGTCCAACTTTTACTAGCCTACACGTTGAAACCCTCACAATCTGATCATCATGCCGAACAAAAACAATTTTGTTGTCCTGACCTATCACTGTTCCAGGTCCACGCCACCGGTTGCTGTCCTCTCGCTTCACCTTTTCTCCAGTATGAAAGGTTTCATAAACTGTTCTGATTTGATGTCTCAGAGCTCGTTTAATTCTTTCTGATGATTCTGCTTTCACATATGCACGTCGATGTGCATGAAGAACATTCAGATGCTTTGCCACGCTTTCACTACATAGGAAATTTTCTAATGCAGGAATTCTGTCATTCAATAGGGATGGTAAATTTGGGCTCGTCGCAAACCAGCTGCTATGGTGAAAAGCCGTTGTGATTCACTATTTCGTTTTATGCATTGACAGCCATGCTAAAGCAATTCCAATGTTCATTTCTGGATCATCTTCTAGAATTTTACTAACTGCGGCATCTTCAACAGCATGATTTCTCTCACAAATGCCATTTGACTATGGATATTGAGCGCCAGTAGTACATGTACATATTTCAACATTGAAGTGCTGCGCCATTTCTCGGAATATCTCATTGCAGAATTTTCCACCATTGTCCGTAAGAAATCTCTCAGGTGCTCTTAAGCCGGACGCAATCCACATCGTTATCACGTTCTCAACGGTAGCCGATGGCAACTCAATAATCGCAGTGGGATTCAATAATGTCTTGAGGTTGTAGTATCTAAATCAATTCTGGTTCCAAGAATATTTGCTGTGTCATTCTAAAGGTCAAGTTGAATTCAGAGCCGTTTCATGTCTGGTGTACTTAGAAGTAACGATATTTCGCTGTTCACAACATCTGTGGTCACCGTGGTGCGCTTTCCAACAGTCACTGGTATTTTTATTTTTTCGATGGATTCGTGTCTCGTCTCACCGCCGAATTTGAAAGTCGTACCACCTGGAAAGTGGAGTACCTCTTGCCGCTCTTCTTCAGAAACAGATTCAAGAAAAGGTTGTCTCCAAGTTTTTCCGGCTACAGTTCTCGTGCAGGCACTATCTAAAATTTACGGCTTTTGCTGCCTTACACATCAGAACCTGCTTATCAACTAAAGACAAGTCACTCACTTTCATAACTTCTTTCACTGGATTGTTCTTTTTTAATGAATCTGTGTGCTCTACAACGTCCGGGCAGTCTCTTCCGAAATGCATGATTGATTCGAAAATGCTGCATCTCATTATGTTTCCGAAAGAATCAGTTGGATTCGTCTTACGCAATTGAATACCCTTGCTTCTCTGTTCGATGAAACTTCCTTAAAATCTTCTCTGAGAATTCTTGTAAAACCCACGAGGGCGGCCTCTGTCCATTCCATGGTTTCCGTATCTACCAAAGTATCCCATGTTAGCCCTACGATGATATCTGAATTGCATAAACTTTGTCAGCTGATGCCGCATTCGCATTTTCCTCTTTGATTTGCAATTCCTTTAAACGAACTGTAGTATTTGACTGGGAAACAGTCCCGGTATCCATATGAAATTTCCGCAACGCCATCTTCATCTCGTTTAGAATAGTCCACAGCCGTAAGGACTATTTGGTGATCATCGTGACACAAGTCTGCTGCGTTGAGTAACTGTATGCCCAAAATTACATCCGGGAAGGCGGTCATTGACTTCTTCAAAGTGGTAGCCTTCTTCTCGAAATCGATAATTTACTCTGACATTCTTTCGTTCGTCTTATGATAGCCAATTAAATCTGTCCACGACTCACATCCAACACTCAAATAATCTTTTTGGAAGCTCTTATCTAATTCATAAAGAATTTCTACAAACCCCAGATTCACAGTTGATGTCAACATCTCCGTTTTGAATGGCCAGTCTAATTTTCTCCCTAGCTCCATAAGGATCGTCAATAGGAAGAGAAATCAAAATCAGTCTACCACGCTTGTTTTCTGGTACTGTTGTCCATTCGTCCCATAACTGGACTTCGAATTTCCACGCTTCGTAGCTAAGTTTGTCGAATCTCCACGTGGGCGGGCCTTCATCTGCCTCTTCTCCGAAGAATCGTGTGAATCGGACATTTTCGAAACCACACTCTGCTAGCATGAAAAGTTCACACGTAGGTACATCAATTGAGAGAGAGAATGATATCTAGTACCAAAACAGCAGGTTTATTGACACACAAAAAAGGCCCCACCAATCTGAAAGGGAATAGAAAAAGGACGATACAAGTGCATCATGTCCACGCTACTTATGAAAGCAGATGCACGAAAAAAGAATATAAAATTGTACTTCATGAGTCAATACATGTGTCGTAGACCTACTTGCAAGGGACTCCTATTAAACTACAAGTTCATCTGTCCTAAACTATGGAAAGTAGGTCTTATATGTAACAGGTATGTTACACCGATCATTTAAAGTGTCCAATTGCTGGAGAGCTTCTATTATGAAATAAGATCTATGACATATCTAAAATGAATGGCTATTCAAAACCTATGCCAGTGGATTTTGCATTCTTTTTTAAATAAAAACAAAATTAAGATTTAAAGATGCAAGTAGTCGAGATAATAGTGATGATAGTGGTAATGTAACCTACCATCGTACCAATCCATCCGTGCCGAAAAATCTTGATTGCCCTGAAAGTGGGGGTTTTTTTAGATTGGAAAGTCTTGAACTATACAGTATTTCTAATTCAATGCAATTTTAACGTCTGTGAATCACTATAAATATCCGATTTCTCTCCGGAGTAATTTTAATGCCAGCAAGAATACCAGTTAAATAATTGAGAAAATAGTATATATATGTATATGGTTTTGAAAATCGGCATCTTGAGAAATATATTTTTGTGAAAATGGCTCAATCAAGATAAATAAATGTATTTTCACAAATTTTCGTGATTGCAACTGCAATACGTCATCAGGTAATAAGGTAATAGAAATTTCTATTAAAATAAGATGTAATAGAGTAATAGATGACGTATTGCGGTTGCAATCACGAAAATTTGTGAAAATACATTTATTTATCTTGATTGAGCCATTTTCACAAAAAAATATATATGTATAGCCGACGTTTCGTGTCCAGACCATTTCTCAAGGCAGTAATGAAATGAATCATCGTGGAGTGAGTGTGAGTGTGACAAGTGTCATACAAGTATGTATGAACATTGGATAGCCGAATTGAGTGCTTGAAAACATGTCAAAGATGTAGTGAAGGAGGGACTATTGTTCCAAATACAAATGGAAGCGAAAGTGAAAGATCGGTTACTAAGAAAAGGGCGACGAACAGCAGGGAAAAGCAGTGCTCCCGAACTGGAAGAGCAGATATGTGAGGGCGGGCATTGAATTGAGTACTGAAGGTATAGAGAGGAGCTCAGTTGGATGGGGGAGAGTGCATGGTCGTGAAAACATTGAAAACATGACAAAAATTTAAAAATTTGTTGGGTCTGTTGATTCGTAAAAAAAATTTGTGATTAAACAGTCCTGAAGCCATAACGAGCTTCTGCAGGGAACGAAGCCGAAAATGAGACTTTCCTAGAATGATGTGCATCCTATGTCATGTCTGCTACGAATTTGCACCTCTGCCGAGTTCTACCTGGTTCATGTCAGACAGGATCAAAGAAAAACACATATCAATCCAATGGGACACAGATTTACGATTTTTAGGAAGAATGAAATTTACTATGTTTTCTCTGATTAAATTGAAGTACTAAGCCCAGACTCAAAATTTTTGACATGTTATGTCTTGAGATCATTTCCAATCACATTCATGCACTTTTGCCTATGGAGCTAAACACATTCAGATTTGGCAAGTTTTCTAGTGTCGACAAACACGCATTTTGAGCAATTTATTTCACATATAACCATATGCTCGCATACATTGCCGTTGAGAAGCATGATGATAACACATGCATATCACAGAAAATGACCTGCAGACATTCCTTGTCAAAAACTATGGGAATAGATTGAGTATTTCTAACTTAGTAAGCGAAAACATAGAAAATTTCATGTTGACCAAAAAATTCAGTCTGCTTCACATTGCATTAACATATGCTTTCATTTGATTGTGCCTGACATGAAGAGGAACCAGATAGAACTCGGCAGATGCGCAGATTTGTGGTAGGAATATGGTGTGCGTCATTCTGTGAAAGTCTCATTTTTGGCCTCGCTACATGTAGAAACTCGCTCTGATTGTCGGACTAAAGTGGGTATGGCGCTAGAGATGTCAGGATTTTCTAAATGGTAGGGAAATAGAATTTGGTCGATTTCCTGCAAGTAACTCCTAAGTACTACTTTTTATCAGACATTAAAAGTCTGTAGGCCGAATCAAAGTTGTAGCACACAATCTTTTGTTGTTAAGTGTTTGATAATGGAATGTGACACAAAATGAAATTCTATCATGTCATGTCATCTTTAAAAATTTCCAGATCTTTTGAAAAATATGTTCTTTTTTTGCCCTTGCAATCGAAAATAGCCGGCATCTTTCCTCGACGAAGAAGGTGGCGATGAAGCATTTTGGTCTTATCAATAGTTGGTCTAAGTGGAGAGCATTGAGTATGGCAATGGCAATGATTGCAGGTGCAAGCAGTGATAAATTATTGCTCATTAAAAGCTTATTGCTGCTACATAGTGTGCTGATGCGGTATTGATGGGGAAATATGTTTTATTTATACTGAAGATTTTGATCAGATTTCAGGCTAATGATCCGTACTAGGAGGTATTTATGTTCAACGCATGAAGAACTCCAATAGAACTCCATGAAGCATAAGTGCAGGAAACAAATAACAATTTTATATAATTAGACCTCAAAAGACAAGCTTTTTATTTGGTTCGTTAAATCCGCTTGGGGCGAATTGTAGACTAGAAATGTAGCTAGAGATATATTTAAATAAATTTTGTAGTCGCTTAATGGACTAGACTTGGAAACCAGACAGTGAAGCGATTCAGTAGTGTAGTCTGTTGATGAGTACTAGTGACTGAATATAGGCAGTGGCAGCAAAGCGGAAGTGAAGGGTCTGATGGAGCTAATCGGTCTCACAGTTGAATAGCAGGAAGACATAATATTTGAAATATGTTTTTATCATCAAAACGTGCGAGTCAATATGAATACGGAGACAACGTACAGAGAGCACCGAGATTGATCGATATCCACAGACAAACAAAAGATTATTGGGAATTTGATGATTTCATCTCAAACTTACGAACCACAGATTTCTGTTTGTTAGCCGAAGGCTGTTCGTGCTTTAGCGACCTGTCAATGTCAAATAAGTCGGCTCTAACGCTGGTGCGCAAACGGAGACAGTCAGTCTGAGAAGGCAGAGAGGATGCGCATAATTGAATGTCAACACCATACAGTGAATTAGCATGGACAGATCATGTTTCATGGTGTACTCAAATAATTCTCATTGTATACATGAAAAAATTAATAGGGCCAATAACAGAGCCTTAGGGTACCCCAGAGACTGAATTATACGATGAGAATTCATGACGACAGAAGATTTATTGAAAGCGGTTGGATAGAAATGATGAAATTCAGTTTAGTATACAATCCGATATTTTAAATGAGCGATGTAAGCACTTTGTCAGAATGCGATAATGTGCAGCTTCAAACGCTGATGATAGATCCAGGAATGATGTGAGTGCCATCAGTGCATGGTATTGAGTAAGTCGGATGATAGTTTTCGCATTTGCGCTCTCCGTGGAATGACTAGCTCTGCGAACAGTTTGATTTGGATGGGTGTTTGTTTGTCTCCAGATTAAAGCGTAACTATTCTCTCCGATAGTTTGGACAACACTGGGAAATTTGAGACCGTACGATAGGAATCGATTCAAAGTTGATCTGAATGTGATTTTTTAGGTAGACGTGTAGCGATGACCTTCAAAATCGGCAGCATCATATCATATCAGAAACTGATCAGTTCCATGTGATGACGGAAAACTTGCAAAGACAGTTTTTTATTTCATTATGATGAAATCCTTTAGATGGTAACTGTTCCTGTTACCTTCACTGATTGGTCCTAGTCACATATTTAAAAACTTAAGCAATGGAGAAAAAGTTAAGCTAAAAGATGTATAATCTGGACTGTTTGGTTAAAAAAATCTGGAAAAATTCTTATTCTTTCAAAATACAGATTCTGATGGTTGAAGCTTCGGATTAGTTAGCCTAGACTTAGTTATTATTCCTTGTTATTATTATAAATTCTTTATTATTCAGTGCTTCCTCCTTGAAATATTACTTCGAGGCTAACGAAATCAACATTTTTTAACAACTGCTCAATGGCCCTTGACCCACCAGAGTATTTCGTGGGTTTTTTAATTTTTATAGAAATTCGAGCGTGGTTTACCCTCCCAGCGCTGTATACAGGAATCATGGGAGCATCATTCAAAGGAGTGTGCTCTTGATTATGTGATATAGACACGTCAAGGCTCATCGCGGAATTACGACTTCCAGTTTGACTTATTTACAAAAACGACTCCAATTTACGACTTTTCTGCTGTAGTGTATTTCAACCAAGGCTGAAAAAAACCCACCTATCTTTGAAAAACCCATGCCACTGTCGATCACAACTTCCAAGCTTTAGACATGAGATCGTAGATACGAATCTTCTCCGAATATGCTATTTGAAGCACATGTACATTTATGATGACTACTGATGATGGGGTACGAAAGGAAGATATGGAGCTTTAAGACACTAGGTAACTCATGTATTCCTTTCCTTTTTCCTGGAATTTTCTGCAACTTCACCACTTTTTCCAGTTTTACATCATTATTCAATATTTCCCATCCTTATGATACTATGTTAGCATTAAAATGAGATTTCGTAACTCGGATCGTCGACTTCTAATCAACTACGGTATCGGCAAAAATACCAAAGAGCGATATGAACTACTGTATTTTCTCGAGCAGACCCCGCATCTTAATTGTTCAACGTAGAGGTTTTTGCGAGTTTCATTGTAAAACCTCTCCCAATGGATTGTGACAACATTTTCAAACCTCCTAGGACTATCAATATATGATGATCTTTGTTCATCAGAAGACCGGCCTTTGAATTCTTGATGCTTAACTTGACATAGATCATAACTTTGTATTTCATTTCTCCTGGGAGGTGTTTCTTTCAATCATCATAAAATACAACGGGTAGTACGAATATATTTTCATTGTTATCTGTAGCATGAGTTGCAGCTCTTACCAAAATGATAGAGTCGATAATTCCTCAACTCATAAAAGTCATGAAAGTCGATATAAAAAGCTCAACAAAACAAACTGGTCAATACTATGTCGTCAATCGACATATGTTTTCTAAGGTCTTCTTGCTTCTTGAGTTCATTGTCACTGTTATAACGATGTTTCTCTTTGATTTTTTCCTTTTCATATTCCGCCTCATAATCAATGCATACAATGTCAGCATTAATTCAGTAAATAATCGAGACAGCTGCTCATACATTGAAATTTATATCTTACTAAGGAACATTAGAATATACAACAAGCTACTGCATAAACTTTAGAGAAGTGAAAGTAAAGTTAAAATGCTAGATATTCACTTGAGGCTCAATTTAGTTTGCATAAATTGCATGGAGTGTAATAGTTCGTAGTGATGAATTAATGACGCGTATAAATGATGGATATTTTGATACATTTACATCATCTGAAGTCATTCCAAAGATAATTTGAAATCAGCATTACTATCTTTGAAATTATATCAAAGATGTTTTAAAATCAGCCTCACTGTCTTAGAAATCAAATCCGACATTATTTGAAATGAGCTTTACTATCCTTGAAATTTGCCTTGCAATGGTGTAGAATGACATGTGCATGTAACCGTACATATAATCGTACACATGTGTGCATGCATGTGCATCCACAGTATGTACATGCACATACTGTTCATAATTTTCATTGTAGGATTTGCAACAAAATCCTTATTGGTCAAACTTGTCCACCGCGAAAATATAGACATGCTGAAGATTTGTGCAGTTTGAAAAATCGAAGTCAAAAAAAGTGCCCTCATTTAACGTGTTGAAAAATCAGTGAATCAAATCTGGCTGATGTTCAAGTAGAACTTTGAACTTGCCATTATAAGTGAGCAAAGTAATCTAGTTTAAACGAAGTTGACTGAATATCGCCACACATCCTAGATTAACCCTCTCTGAACATAAGCATGAGATGTTTTGATGAACCGACTACAGTTATGCCTTTAATATCCCTCTTCTCGTTGTGCAGCAACTGTGACTTTGCCCTTGAGAAAGTGTTAACACAAAACTTGCCGTGTTGACATCTATATTATGACTCAATAAATCAAGTATCTACCAAGGGAACGATCCGATATAGTAAAGAAGTAAAAACGGCTTTTGTACGATATTGTATGAAGAATGACAGATGCGGCGAATCTTAGCAATAGGCCGTCTGCGAGACTGGTTTGTGGGAGGGGGGGGGGTTTCGCGCGTGCTTTTCTCACATAGGTATCGCTCAGATGGTGAGCAGCACATTGTTACTTATATATAAATAAAGCCACTTAATTCATTTGAAGAAAATCAAAACTACTGCTTTGCACAAAATTAGTTTGATTTTCTTAGCTAGTTTTGAATTAGGTTTGATTTTCATAAAATGAATTTAGTGGCTTTATTTGCATATAAAATTGAGTAAAGGGGAATCATTTTTTTAACGATATTCGTTAACACTTAGTTATGTTTATCATATTTTTCTTGCATGTTTCTTCGCCATGTTGAAAATTAAGAAAAATTCACATTTTAATATGTGATACGAAAAACTCATTCCTCAATAGAAGAAGCCTTCGACAAAAGATAATGAACGCATTCACGAAATTCATATTTATGAAAGTCTAAAATGCTCTACTTTGTTGCAGACGATGAGTATCGCAAGTAATATCGGCATCCTTCTATTATTATTCTATCGACATATCGTTGTGCCGTTTGTCAGAGCAATATTTCGCTGGAAAAACAACAGGATTCCTGCGAAAAATGTTCCTGCTATAGCCGACAATAATAGTCATATTCTTAAGATTCCTGCAAGAGAGTTGGCTAAAAAAATATTATCCAGAAAGGTAAGTGCCTCCATTTATTTTCTGTCTATTCTAAAAAAATGAGCGGAAATAATCTGTTAACAGCAAACTTAGTTTAGCTATATAAACAGAGTCTAGCTGAAGAAGAGATTGTTTATACATGTAATAGCGTCAAAGCTATGAACTTACTGCAGGAGATATATTTTCAAAACCCCACCAAAACCCGAAAGCACAAAAATGAAGGTATCAAAGTACATAATGCAAATTTAAGGCATGAAAAATAAAGTAATCAAGTAAGAAACATGGTTCCAACTGCGATGACCATATAAAGTGTTAAGAAAGGGCAAAATATTTTGGTCCTTTTGAATTGACGGTTGTTAATATATGGTTCATTTCCTTCGATTATTTTTGGAATTGAGTGTTGCATTGAAGAGCCAATATATTCCATCACATGAATTTTTCTCTTTCAAAAGAAAATATTTCGACTGATAGCCAAGGAATTTTTCCAAGAGATGTGTGCCACCAAATATCTACCAGCAGTATCACTTGTGAATTCAGCATGTGGATGCCATTAGCTTGTGTACTTCAAAAATAATGAAAGTCATCGCTATCAACGATCTTGTGAAAGAATATGTCATCAAATTCCGTGATGCAATTTTCAATTTGGGTGAAGTTTGGTCTTGAGAAGTTTGCATTCTTTGACTCCAGTAATCGGCTGGATAATGTTGGGGTTTCCCAAAGCTAAGCCATCAACCTGTTTGTATAATTTCTACCAAACAAATGAACATTCAGCTATCATGCACTAAGTTTGCTGTCATGTGAACAGCTTCCACAAGAAGAAAAGGAGCAGATAATGACTTTAATGTTGATTTTGTGGCATCAACATATATTATATCAACATATATGTTTTCTACCGAGATATTGCTCGTTCAGTCCTTCACTTCATGCACATTTGAGTTTATGTCTAGACACAAAAAAATCAGAACTCGAAGAAAATTTTCAGAATTTACCACGTATAAGATATTTTGATTCTGACATAAATTGGTGTGCATGAATTGTAATTTTCTGACTCTGTCGCTTTGATACTTATTCAAAAATAAACGTGATTGATGTCAGCTAACTGGGCGAAATGTAATACCTATTCATCCTACTTCTACTAGTGCTTAAATGAGATCATTGAACATCTACTTAAGACCGTCTTATAAGACATCATCCCAGGTTGAATCATTTATCATGAGCTAGTCAACATGAGCTGTTCGACAGACATAGTGATCTCTTATCTGTGACACTAATCCGAGTTTTACCGAATTTCTCGGTCTTACTTTTAACCTATGATAAGACTCGATCGTTATATAGCCTCCTTCTTTTGGAGAATTATTTATAAGATTGTCAATGATACGAATATGATTCTTCCTGTGCTTTACTTTGATAGTGGAAGCTTGATAATTTCATCCTTAAGCATTTCCAGGTCATTTAGGTTCATAACATTGGTATGTTCATCAGCGTGTATTGAATTGCTTATCTCAAAAGGAGTATGGCACCTCGCTAGATTGCAAGTCTAATAATTTTTCTCGGTTATCCAGTAAGTGTCACACAAGGAGTGTCTTATCAACTTTCATATACTTTAGATTACTTACGTTTCCATTAGGTAGCCAACAGGACATCTGGTTTGTTTTGACTAGTTATTTTTTTCATACCTTTTGGCCCTGGTGGCGATGTATCAGCTTGCTCAATGCGTTATCTGTCAAAGATCTGATTTTGGTCTGATCTACGATTCGCCGCGCAAGTGTATTTTCCTTGCAGTTCTGGCAGATAGGTCATTTTCTATTGTAGTCATTGGTCATGCGGCTGCCTCAACACGCTGTATCCGCAGTAAGAAATGGCATCATGTGGAGGGACTCCTTGATTGGCCGGCAACTTCCAGGCAGAACACCGGAAGCAGACCGGTTTCACACCAGTCAAGTCACGAAAATGTTGATGAGGCTAACATTTAAACTTTCAAAATTATTAATCTGCATAGGCCTGCAAGATCTAATCAAAATTATTTAGGACTAGATAGCATATGCCTATTATGCCTACAGACAAATCTTCTGCATGGAGTAGTACTTTCATTGATAACCTTAATAACATGCCAAGCGCGTTACTCAGATGAGTAGGCAGTAATGATTTTTATGAGGGACTTTTTGTACGAATGCGTTCACTGATAGGAAAAGAGTACAAAACTAGGCCTGATTATTGGTTCTCCGCAAATTAATGTGATAGGTATACGGTACGGCTAGCCAAATTTACCATAACGCTAATTACAAAGCAATATCGAATGCTCGATTATTATAATTTTGCTGAAAAGTTTTTGATTATAGTCTCACAGAGGGATTATCTACGATAAATCCATGTCTTAGATGAAAATAAAAGTGAGAGAATGTTTAAAAGTATTTTTCTTAACTTTGGTGATGACAATACTCCAACATTTATTTTCGTCTAAAATTCTGAATAGATTTTGGCCAGACATTTAAAGTATAAATATTTTCGAAAGAGCCAAGTTTTTTAGCTGCTGGTGGCAGCTGAAATATATCGCTATCGATAATTAAATATTTTAAGATCAAAAAATTTGGCTCTTTCCAAAATATTTATATTCGTCTAAAATTTTATTGAAGCAAGGTAGTATGACATACATTAAGTACCCGGTTCCGGTATACTCGAACATCTATTTATGATTATAATTATCGTCATGTAATATTTCATCAAGAATACATAATACAAACTTATACAAATTGTACTGAAGAATACTTCAAAATGATAAATATACATTTACTTTTGTTTTACGAAGTCTTCGTTGTGCTTGACATTAGCCCTACCGATGATTGATTACACACCACAATTGTCCCATTTGATTATTCGCTCAATGCTCACGAAATATCAGTTTCGTTAATTGAGCATACATGTAGGCTATGCTCTCTACAAGATTTACATTCATTTTGAAAACCATTTACTCGTCAGATAATGTTAACTAAAATGATTTCCAATATGCTTAAAGATACAATAACTAATTTAGGTCGAATAACAGTTAAATAACTAAATTGGCTTAACTGGGTGATCAAGACATGTTCTTCTTCAATCAAAAAATATCCTGCTTTCTGATAAATTTGCTCATTGCTTAAATAATAAAAGTCGGTCTAAAATACAGGCAGTTCCGGCGGTCGGTTTCCATCTCTGATATGTCACATCCACTGTCCATCTTTACAGCGTGTATTGAGTTTCTAGTTGTCAAAAAATGTGGATTGAATACGAAAACTAAGCGGTTGATCGGATCACTGACGATATGATTAGAGTTCAACAATGGATTAGTTTCTCAGAATTTCTATATAATTGTAAACCTATGAACTTCTTTCTTACAGAAGTGATTATGTGCATGTGTGATTTCCATGTAGTTTCATGTCAAGCACTTCTAAAGTTGAACAATAGAAAATGGTCGACACTATTTTTCACAATTGAATAATTGTATTACTTAAAAGAATAAAAACTAATTAAAGGAAATATTTTCGCCAATGATCCAATATAATCCGGGCCTGCAATAGAATCCGGATAAGGAGAGTCAAATGAAATCTGGGTGTGTGTTAGAAAAAACGGTATCTATTCTTGTTCAGTTATCATTATATCTGAATTCGATTTACAGTCATTTATTATTTTCACATTTAATCAAACGTAATACGACAAAATAGTGATTCGTTTGAATAGGTGTGCTACATATCGTTAAACAATTAGCGAATTGATCACATAGTTTTGAATATTGAATTTTGAGGAGGAGTAACGTCTTGAAGCCTTACGATTCACGAACAATATTTATCAGATCTTCTTAACATTTTATTCAGATTTAATCCGAAGTTGATGTTCATCTCAAGCGCCTGTTTTTTTTTTCGTAACCATTATTATTATACATATTTGAGATCGCGGTTCGTCTTGATAATCGGAAAATGAAGACACGGTCACATAGAATTCAATTTATTCAATCAGCATTCGTCCGACTACAACTGCCAATGGCACTTGTTGATGAGTCGGAAAAATTCTCAGCAAGTAGGTGAATGCTATCGAACTGAATGCCGTCTTGACTAAGAGATCAGAACGCTCCAGTTAAAAGTCTAACTATTTCAGCACCATCGAAGCCCCTAGTAAGGGGGAGTAGTGACGTTTAGGGTTGCACCGGATATCCGGTACCGGATAGTTGAATATCTGGCACCGGATACCGGATATTGCATCTATGAAAACCTTACATATTCATTGCCTAACCTTTGCGTAACCATATCTTAAGATAATATCAGTAACAATAAATATTGCAGATACATGTATTAGATTCATTATGCCCTTCTATGCATAAGTAGTGAGCCTCTCATGAGCAATTAACATGTTTTCTCAATTTCAACTGTGATGCAAAAAGAGCAATTTTCGACATTCCTTGAAAATAAACGCTTTTTATGTCAATAAATGAAACAAGCCTCTGCTTGAAATAATGCTTTTTCAATTTCTCTCTTTTTCAAATAATGTGAGTAGAGTGACCGAATCACATAAGAATCACATATTTACAGTAAAAACGATCAACATGCGTGTAAAAACCACTATCCGGTGCAAACCTAGTGACGTTAAACCATCAAAAAAATGATACTGCATTACACGGCACGATTGTTTAGGACTTTTAGGACTATGCTTTTCCGTGTTATAAAAGATGATTATGGAAATGTTTGGCAATACGATTTTTCACCGTCTTTCCAGCAAACTTCAGGAGGGTGGTGCATGAAGACGATACGATAGGAAGCGTTGTGCATACTTTTTAGTGAATAAAAGTCACATTTCAAATTGATTTCATTGCCTCTTTTTCAGCTCACGGCTACCGAGGTAATGGAAGTATTCATCGACAGAATCAATAAAGTCGACGAGGTGATCAACGCCGTTGTATATAGAAGATTTGCAGAAGCTAGGAAGGAAGCTAGAGAATTGGACGAACAATTGGATAGAGATCCGAAGCAATTCAACATCGAGAAACAAATATTTTTAGGTGTACCTTTTACCGTAAAGGTTGCTTTCGGGGTAAAAGGTGAGTTTGATCATGTTGTTATAAAAGTGTTTATTCGTCTTGAAATGTTGTGCTTACTTGAATATGATTCTCCCAGCGTGTCAATGACCATTTAAGTTCACTGCCCTCTTAAGTTTTTATATCGACATCCCTACTAGACTGCAAGACAAACTTGTACAATTTTCTACTCTGAAAAATGAATTTTGTGACATATCCATTACACATACTGTATATGTTGATGCTCTGTTGATTACTTTGTTAATCTATTGTCAATTGATTTGTCTTGGTGCTTTTTGCACTTCAGGGAGTATTAGAATACAAACGTGAATGACACTAGCAAAATGTGCACACGCCCTTGTTATATTTCTTTCTGTCATCTTGAAGGCAATTTTTATCAGAAAAGTGGTATCCATTGCTCACCAGTCCAAATCTCAAATATATTGGCATGTACAGATTTGGCATATTTATGTAGGGTAGGGCTATTGAATGTAGCTTTGGTATAATGCTAATCAAAATATTGTCATACTGTTTCCGAAAATTGATAATGGGGGTTAGCTTGCGGGAAACCCCGGTAATAAATTTAGATGCTTTTTTTATTTTTCTCCGGAATCACTTTGTTTTCCAGGCTGTCCGAACTCATCCGGCCTTGTCATTCGTAAAGACGTAAGGGCTTCTGAAGATGCGGTTGCCGTGGCTCGCATGAAAGAAGCCGGTGCTATTCCTGTTTGTCTCTCGAATGTCAGCGAATTATGTATGTGGTGGGAATCAGCCAACAAATTATACGGTCGTACGGGGAATCCTTACGATAACCGTCGCATAGCCGGCGGCAGCTCAGGCGGAGAAGGTGCTCTTGTGGGGGCAGGGGCTTCTTTGATTGGAGTAGGATCAGATATCGGTGGCAGCATTCGGATGCCTTGCTGCTTCAATGGTGTTTTCGGTCACAAAGCAACAACAGGTAAGAACAATATCTTTGCTCTCTCTGCATGATTCTATAATTGGCATTGGCATCATTTCACTTTGAAAATTGTGCATGTGTAACCTGGTTTATTGATTGAATCCCAGTCGGTAAGCTTACTCTTTAATATAAGAAAGGCGTACACAATTTTCGGCAACTTGGTCTACAAGCCTGAGTTCCTGAAGACAAGTTTGTTTTTTTTTCAGTCACTGTAGTAGTCCGAGCTTTTACGGGAGCTATACTTTTGTCTTATAAGTCAACACACGTAAGAAAAATTGTTTCTGCTTAGTTTAACTTTTTTGATTAGTTAAGCAAAATTTTTATCTTGTTCAATAAGCAAAATCATCTCAGCACTGACTTATAGTAGAATGCGTTTTTTTCTAATATGAATAATTAATTGAAGCAGTCCTGATGAGGTTCTCCAATCTGTAGATTTTGAAATATGACAGAAAACAGATAATTTCTTCGACCAAGCTGTCTATTAAAACAGTACAGTTCTCATGCAAGGTTCTCCTTTCCAATAAAGGAGTAATGGATCTGTTGGTCGAAGAAATATTGTGTTTTTTGTCATCATGATTATCCGACCAATGAACATTGAAATATATGTATTAATTTTTTATATATGTACTTTTACTCTTTTTCGAAAGCGATTTTTTATAGATATTAGTAATAAGTCTACGTTTCTTTTTGGCGGCACAAATATAGCAGATGACCGAAACATACATAGTCATATAGCATGTGACAAGAAAATTTGAGGTCTAACGCCGCTCAGATTAACCATAGACATCTCTACAGTGACATTGCTCTAATTCATCTCTTGACTTCTATGGTACATTGCTATAGTGCATTGTCAGTAGCTTCCATGTTTACATGCAAATACAATGATGTCGATCGATGGCTTAAGATCTGTAAATTTGATGCATAGTCTTAAGAATGCCAAATTTGCACATTTGAGATTTTGATGTTTGCAAACTTGAGAATCCCAAAAAGTAACTGCTTTTCTAATAATTCAACAAACCTTATTTCTGGATCTTTCTCTACCAGAACGGACTTAGAATAAGACAAACCGTTTTTACTAATTAGGACCCACCAGGCAGTGAAGGAGGTATTTTTGAAAATTCAAGTGACTGAGCGAAAGTTTCGGTCATGTGCTACAATCGTGCTAAAAAAAGAAACGTCGACCTATTGCTAGATTCTATAAAAAATCGCTTTCGAAAAAGAGCAAAAAAATTGTACGAGGACTTTTTTTAACAGTGTATGCCGTAATTGCTTGAATTGTTCACTATTTTTGGAAAAAATTTTTTGGTGCTCTTATGTATATATACAAAGCACCCATCTCCCACCCCAACCAATTGGCGACATGATGTTATAAGTATAGAAATTCTCTGAACCGGCCAACGACCGGTTTTTTTCACCAGTACAGCAATACTTCATGGAATTCAACATTTCTTCGTTCACAGTCCCGCGCATTTTGATCGACAAGATACTCAAATATGATTATGTACTTGGATTGGAAAGATTTGTCAGGACGATGCGTCAGATATCATGCAAATGTTGCGTTTCCTACATGTAAGCTCATCATGTCACTGCATTCATCCCATTTGTTATTACATCCTGCCTTTGCGATTTCCACATGTAAACAATGTACATTTTCGATTCCCATATGTGTATGTTTAATCTGCACATACACAAGGTATCTATACCTCGACGTTATTTCAGCCATCATGCTTCAACAACGAGAGCTTTCGCATCTCCCTTAATCCACTCTATTCGTTGTGCGCTCTAACTCACTCTTCACCGCCCCTCACTCCTAAGATGATGTCAGTATCACTCTCTCTCTCTCTCTCTTCTTACCCCCACACGTAAAAATGATTCGATGGCAGCATGAGAATGAGCGTTGCCGTACTCGGTCACTTTAGTCTTCTACCCATGGTTGGCATTGAAGTCGTCACAAATCTGGACATCCACTATATATATCTATCTATAGAACAGAATTTTTTGAATCTCTTTCCTTAAAACTGTAGCATAATAGATCAAGTGCACGGATTTCCATCAAACTAAATATAGCAGCAAATAAGTACACTGTTTGTTAATTGTATTTTTTCAAAAGAGCGATTTTGATCATGAAAAAACCATGCTCAATTAATTATTTATCAACCATTAGTCGAAATGAATTGATGATGTAGAATTAATGTAAATACTTCCTTTAAATTACTTAAGTCATCTCACCACCTCGCCCTCTCTCTAATCATTTTGATAATTCTTTCCTCTTTGTATGATTATATAATTGTTGAACGATCCTTTCTTTATAGTTAGTAAGTACGGTAGATAAGTCATAGGAAGAAAATTTGTTTCCTTGTCATAAATCAGATGAATTTTCTAATTTCTTGAATGACGAAAGATGACTTGACATTTCGGCAGAAATGACATCTGAAATGTCAAACATGATGTCAGAAATGACATCTGAAACACGTAAAAATTACTACTTCAAGAACATAGTTACCGTGGTAGAGACTCGATGACCTTCATTTCGACTCCGCAAACTCACTCATCCATTTTCACGTCCGTCTGCTAGGCTCCAATAGGTTGAATGGTCTTATCCTGATGGCGATTTTCCACCTCTATCGGTCTTCAGCATCTTCTCTTACATGGAGTTTGCTTATGCCTTCCTACGTCTTCTTTCTGTCAGCTGATCTCTTCCACTCCACCTCCCTGATCCATGCTATCTGTTCCGTGCGCCGTGTGTTCCTAAGCCATCTCACCAAGTCATCTGCAGGTGCACTCCTCATAAGTAATACTTTGTGACTGGAAATTAATGCTTGACAAATTAGTTGAGATTGGAAAGATGTTCATCAGTTTAACCACTAATTTAAAAATAATTCTGCTAAAATTGTTCAAGCTTGAGGACATCTTTATGTTCTACGCCCAGAGGGACTGGTACTCTGCAATCACTTACGAGTAGGTTTGTTTGTTTATAGTATACAATTAATTGGCGTTTCAATCATTGACTAATGATGATTTACAACTGATGATGCATCTCAGTCATTTTTAATTGAATATTTTCTCCTTTTGCATATTAATTCGATGACCTTCTGTAGTACATATTTGACTGAGTATGCGATCATTGAAAAAAATCTCTGAAATATCACTTCCTTTCCAATTTCAACCTTTTTTGATCGCTTTGTAACCGTGTGAGCACCACGTTTCCACTGATGGTGAAAGTAAACGTAGAATTTTTAGTTCAAATGTCCTGAGCATTCGATTATTTATACTTATGTTTAATGTGTATATCAGTTAACATGCTGGAGCTGAATATGAAGAATGTACTTATATATCACTATTTTCTGTCTGCGGATCCTTTTTTATGATAATGAATATTTACATCCTGCTCAGATATTAGCGCTTTCTAATTCATTTTGCCAATGCAATACATGTAGCATTGACGTACCTGAGAAGTCTATTGCGTGCTTATCAGTTGTTCAAGGGCAAGAAAGGCATGAAGATAGGTATCTCGCGGTACCGACTGTGTCAGAAATCCACTTCACACGAACCAAGTTAAGTCATAAAAGTTCACATGCCAGAAAATTGACTTGTTGGTTATGCTAGCTGTCGTTTACATCAGCTTGCATAGTGATTATTTGTGTTTGATCTTTGAACTTTGCAAGTTGTAATGCAGTTTTATTTTCTCATCCATGAATTGACCTCCATACTTGAACTTATCAGATTTTTCTCACCGCTTTCTAGTGTAATATATTTATGCAAATTAAATGTATTATTGCTACCACAAACTCAATTTTATGCGGAATGCAATCCCAGGGAATACCCGGGAAGATATGAATTCTTGATTCCTGGAAGTTCCCGAATGCATAACTCTTGTTAAACCCTTTTCGGCAACCTAATCGATTACTCTCGTTTATTACATTATGCAGCTTTAACTGAGTGATTCGGAGTGCTTCTTCTAATGGAATTTGAGTATGCAGCTTTAACTGAGTGATTCGGAGTGCTTCTTCTAATGGAATTTGAGAAACTAGTCATCTGAGTTTAGATAGAAATCAACGAATACTAACATTTAATCAAATGAAAGATGTAACAAGCGATGAATTTCATACCAGCAATGTTTGCCAATTGCAGTGCCTGATCGTTGGGAACCTTATCAAACTACTATCAAGATATGTTTACTTGATATTATCAGTGACAAGGCTGAAACTGCAGTGCATCCGGATTTTTGTCTGACAGGCTTTGGTGAAGATACCTCACCGACTTGACAGTCTTAAAATATCAGCGACGCTTCTGTAATAATCGGATGCTATACAGAACTCTGTTGATAATGCCACGGATGGTCTGCATGTGAGAAAACGTGAGAAATATGGTTGGGTGTGAAAAATGTAAGAAAACGTGAGAAATTGTCCCTCGAGGAACTAAGTGGGTATGAATCATACTATGATTTGAGTATGAAATTTTCATACGTATGAAAAATGAAATTTTCATGCTCAAATCATAGTATGAAAATGTCATACTATTGCTAAAAATTTAGGTTTTAAACTTTTTTGGTGAGGGTTTGATCCTGCCA
Organism: Prostheceraeus crozeri; assembly: GCA_907163375.1. Lineage (NCBI taxonomy): Eukaryota > Metazoa > Platyhelminthes > Polycladida > Euryleptidae > Prostheceraeus > Prostheceraeus crozeri. The sequence goes on along the minus strand of CAJQUW010004746.1, from coordinate 660,362 downwards.
ATTGACAGAGTCGCGTAAGTGCCTCGTAGCTCAGTTTTTTAGAGCACAGGTCTAGTTAACCTTGGTCGTAGGTTCGAATCCTACCAGCCGCACATCTTTTGCATGGCAATTTGATCTATTGTTTATTTAATTTCATTGTTGTTAATTGCTTACAGAGCTGTTTACTTGCTAGAGAAAGATTGTACAATCGCTGCCGTGAACCGCGTCGGAAGACAGGTCAAATGATAGGACTCCGGCCTATAACCAGACCAGAAACATAATACAAACAAATTATTTGTCCTCGTGCATATCTGTCACTGTCTTGATGTCAACTTTCTCCGTCAAACAAAAGTACAGAGACACTGCTGCATGCAAAGCTTGTAATAGTTAAGGGAATGAACCGTGAAAGTGAAAAAGGATTGTCTTTTCACTCGGTGATTTAGTAGAGAAGACAAGCCTTGCTAGCCTCGATGGCTCGATGGAGCCTTGATGGCTCCTCCAAAGCGCATATTAAAATCGAAAGTGTACTCATATTTTTTGGAGAAGAATGGGGATTTTCCTGCCTGGTAGAGACTGGAAAAAGCCGTGTGAATCAGACATCAACAAGATGGGAGGAGCCGTGTCGCATGCATCCAACTTAAAGCGACATTTGATCAACTTTCATCGTAAATGATTGATGATTGATACAGCAATGATCACTAAAGATAGGTTCAGGTAAGCCTATATTGATCTATGATGCATGTTGCCAGTTTTTTTTTTCAAAAAACTAGGCTATATATACTTACCACCCGGAGTCGGAGTCCTATCAAAAGCCGGAGTCCTATCAACCCTCGGAGTCGGAGTCGAAGTCCTATCAAAAATGATAGGACTCCGCATCCCTGCCAAAAGTCCGCTTGACGCTTGGACAGAAGATCATTCTACAAGCAAGTCAGTGATTCCTTCGTCAATCTTGAAGAAGCAGGACAAAACGCAAGTAATCAAGGTTTCAGAAGAAGAAAGAAATTTAGTTGGGAACGCCTGACGAAAAAGTTGTAGCACGTTGTTACCGAGTAGATTATGCATTGAGTCTTGATTGCTTTGATGCTCTCCAAAGAAGCGTCTACCAAAAAAACATGATACAAATCTATCTAAAAGTTTCGGAAACACAGGGGAGTGACGAAAGAATAATTTGTACGATCACTTGCTGCAAAAGCGGCCAAATTTCGTCGAAGACACCAACGAAAATTGAAATCTCGCAAGCAACTGCAGAAGCAAAGATTTCCATCTGCGTGCTGATGTTTCGTTTGCTTAAACCATGACGGCACAACGTTAATCAAATGGCTGTCATAATCTTGTTTGAAACCTTGGTCGCAAGGTTGATAATCAACAAAGTGCACAAATTTTTTCTTCTTTTGATCACATGCATTATCAGTTTTCCTTCTACATGCAGCCTATATTAAGTTGCATAAGGCTGTAAACCCGCATGCTTCCAGCTTTATTTGGACAAGTCACCAAAAATTTCTGCTATTTAGACACTAAACAGACCTATTTGGGATTTTATCTGCTTTTTGCTATGGATTTAAGTTCGACCTTACCGCTCTTTCCAGCATCACCGTGTTCTCACAGCTACTGTCCTCATTAAGAAAGCCTAAACTCGAGTAAGAAAAACAAAAGCGTTACTTCATCACGAAAACGTGCTTCCATACAATCAGTGATGACGAGTTGTCTATTATGATTATTGAAGTGAATCCGTCCGTTTTCTCAACGATAATAGTAGAGCTTCGAATGAAGAACTGCGTCAGCTGGAAGAAAGTACTCCTTGCAGTGCAAATGTAGACTGTGTGGAATGAACATTTCGTACACTGTGTCGCGATGAACAAGATGACATAGACGATTCCATCGTGTAAGCGCAATTGATGAAGAGGAAGAATACCTGCCGGGCAATCCAGAACCGATGGTCGGGGAAAATAAAGTTCACCAGTGCATTTACTGCGCCTGCAGATTTGGGCACTGCAGAAAGGTATTGAAACTTGTGTATGTATACAGTACTAAGTATTGCGTTAGTATTCTTTTGTGCTTTGCCTCAGTATTATGAATTTAATTTTTTGAATCAAAAGGTTCACAAACAAATGGAAATCAATTAAAAGCAATGGAAGCAAGTGTACAACGATAGATAGGACCCCAAGCGACAAATTATGGCCCAAGGGAAGAATATTCAAAACATTGAGGTGTTGTATAATTGCAGTGAATGTGGCTTACATGAAAGCTATCGAATTGTCTGAAGCAGATTACTTGGGTCTCGAATCCAACAATTTTATTGTTCGCTGGTGCGTCTGAGGCCGGATCCATTCAGACCCAAGTTTCCTGTCTTATTAACGATTGCAAAACAAATATTTGTCATCCAAGCGTCAAGCACTCGATCCAAGCGCTTAATTCAGTACGGTCGTTGAGCAAGAAAGGACAAGGGGTAGAATATCTCCACTTGTCTCGGAATCTTCAGTAATTATTGCAGATCAATATAGCTAATTAGATTACTATTAGAACAAATTGTTAAAATATAACTAGTTTTTCAGAAATTTGCTTAAAAACCTACAGTTAGAAACAGGGTTCCCACGCACCCGGGAAACCGGGGAAAACGAAAACAAAATTCCCGGCTGGAAAAACCCCGGGAAAACGAAAAATATCAACGATATCCGGGAAAAACCCTGGAAATTTTAAAAAGTATACGTTTTTTCTTCAGTTTGGATATGAGGTGGAGGAGGAGCTCAAAAGGCTGAAAAATGAAGACCTCTGTTCGGCAGCTGAATTACTTCAATTCAAGGCGCATTGCAAAAAAATATGTTCATTGCTATGGTGAAGGGGTTGTTTGAAAAATCTCCGGCATCCTACGGGATAGTCAAAGAACTCCGATGCTTCAATCCACACCATATAAAACAACACTCGGTAGGCAAGTCATGCCGTCGTTTCAAAAAGGTGTTGGCATATTGGGACGAATGAAGGCATTCGAATGTGATGATCTTCACGAGCAGTTTCGCAAGATGCTGGACGAATTTCGCTACCAGACCTTTGATGAAGATGAGCTGGCTGACAAACTGTATCATGACTTCATGAACAAGAAAGATCAATTCAGAGCACTGTGGTGCATCATAAAGAAGACCCTGTTGCTGTCGCATGGTCAAGCCCAAGTGGAACGAGGTTTCTCCATCAACAAAGAGGTGTCATCGACAAATATGTCCCAAAGAACTTTGATGGCACGTAGAATAATTAAGGATCATATGATGAGCATCGGTGGAATTGATGATTTTGTGATTACAAACGAACTAATCCAGTCCTGCAAGCTCTCGCGACAGCAATACATGAGATCATTGGAATCTGAAAAAAAACAAAAATGAAGAGAAAGTGAAATGTGAGAAACGAAAGATCATAATGATGAGCATAGAGGATCTGACAGAAAAACGGAGAAAGACAGAAGCCAACATTTCTCTCTTGAAAAGTGATGCAGAACTAACTTACGACGAAGCCGAGCGAACGGGACAAATAACTTTGGTAACAAGGACAAACGCATTGAGAAGAAGCTCTACTGAACTTCAAGGTGAGATGCGAAAAATGACTGCTGATTTGGAAGAAAAGGAGAAGCTACTGAAGAATACATAGTGATTTGTTTATACCCTGCTGTTGCTTACTTTCACCACTTCCATTTTCCAATATTAAGTTTCGGGTAATAGTTATTTTTGATAGTCTAGACCAATGCTCTTCCGCTATAGTTTGCAATTGTTTTTTATATGTATCAAGTACCGGTATAAGTTGTTATTCTATTCTGAAATTAAAAAAGAGTCTTCATTTTTGTAGTGTAGATGAGTTGCGTTAGGCGGCTTTCACACCATGGACGTGGTATGTAGCATGTGACTGACAGTATTTGCCGTATAACATATCTATTCAGACAGCTATTCAGCTGACAAACTTGTATAGTTTCTGCTTGATGCTGCTTCAAACTTGCTACATGATTTTTCTTTTTATCGAGCATGTTCATTGTTGGCATTCTGGCAAGCAACATGCTTAATACGATCTAAATCATGCAGTCCATTCATTAATCAGCTCTTTGTTCCGATGCCGCGTCTGCTATTGTTTTTGATGCTGTCATGCTGTATGCTGTAGCCTATATGCTACGCTGGTGTGAAAACCGTCTTAAAGATCTGTTTTTATAATAATCATCATTGTTTTACATGCGATTAAAAGTCAGTAATTTCCAAAGATTCATGATGTGATTTTCTAGAAAGAGTTGAGATTTTGAAGCTTGTTTTGTTTTTTACGAATATACAGTTTTTTGATACTACAGTCTTCTACGTGTTGGTGCTATATTGAGCAAATGGGGTAAAATTATCAACAGCAATTGAAATGTACTATAATACCGGTACGTTAAAACGTTATTGCCGTGATTAATCCACTATTCACTACGCACGAAGATGATGGATGACTCAATGGCAAAATTTATTGCAATAAACGACTAGGCTGTTGATGCACGTAGACTTATTGCTGCGCGAATTTCGTATTATACAACTTCAACGCACAAAATGTTACCCGGGAAAAATCGGGGAGAAACCTGGGAAAAACCCGGGAATTTCGTTTTTCAAAAAGCGTGGGTACCCTGTTAGAAAAATACTACAACTGATGAAAAGCATGACTCTCATTTTGTTGCAAGTTAATTTCTGGATGTAAACTGAAGCTACATCATGGTCTGTAGATATTCTGAAACGTTGGAATATACCATGAATGTATAGTGTAGCAGATATTACACAATCAAACTTAAGTATATTGTGCTAGCAAGTTTATATCATAAGATATCACTGGACAAGTCTACAATGCCTGCGTTTGAAAATAAGTCATGAGGTTGCTCATGCAAATATCACAAAACTGCATTATACTCAGAATTATCAAATAGTATGCCTACTAGTACATAATATTCGCATGCCACTGCAATAAAGTTGCATGCTAGTCATTATCAAATCACTCGAATTGCATATAATACTTTGCGTAATGCTCCCTACAAGCCTTAATTTCAACTAGGGTCTGTGTCCAAGATTTGGACCCAATAATCATCTCTGGTTTCATGACGAATGTTACGACAATCAAAGACATGTCAGGAAACTTCTGCTGTTGTATGACTCATGAATATTTCAAACACAGTTTTGATTACTCTATCATTGTTATCAGCGTTGAGAGAAATTCGACATCATTTGATGTGAGAAATTTGTTATTTTGTGATATGAGAAATTGTGAGAAATTCAATATTATGTGATGTGAGAAAATGTAAGAAATTGGTCATCAGAGCGGACCATCCCTGCAATGCAGACCATTGCGCTTAGACACTTCCCAAAAGCTTGCGAGCTGAATACAACAGAAGTGCGCGAAAGGAATCGCTGGAAGCAATTGTAGAATAATAGTCAAAACCAGAAGTGCAATGGATGCCACATAGACGGCTGTTTTTGGAGCTCACGAACTTTTGTGTATCATGCATTTATCTTATTTCAGCAACCCCATTTTCCCTGAAAAGGGGTAGACGGAAATGTTATACACATAAAATAACACGATATTCATATTCAGGCAAAAAGCACATTTAGTAGTCACTTCATATCTTCTCCATCACACTCTTTGACGTGTCTTTAACAATTTGCCGCCATTTCAATCTGTCCTTCGCCTTCTCCTTCCAAATACTTCAGTCTTCTGTGCTTTCCAGCACTCTGTTGATACAGCCCTTCCAGCGAATTCTTGGCCGTTCACTTTTTCTTCTCATTGTGTCATCCATCTCTTCCACTTATTTCACTACCCTTACGTCTCCCATCCTTACCACATACCCTGCCCACCTCAGTCTCTTATCCAACCGTTTTCTTCAATCCTACTTCCCCCTCAGCTCCGTCATTCTTCGTTTCTCCACCAACCTCACACCAGAGATATGCCCTATCCAGTTATTTTCGCACATTTTCTGCTGCTGTATATCATGAATATTTTAATTAAATATTCCCCGGCTGTAGAAGCTTTCAACATTTTGTGAATTTTGTGTATTTGTTTTGCCAGTTGTGAATTGAGATGATGTTTATGATAGCTCATTACTTCCTTATGTAATTCTTCAGGAATGATTTCGAATGAAGGGCAATTTCCGAATGCGGACGAAGGTGCAAGATATTTCATGCTCTCCGGTCCGATTGTGCGCTATATCGATGATCTGCTTCCTTCGGTCAAAATAATGGCGGGCGCTAAAAATTCACAGCAGTTGCAGCTAGACTGCCAGGTACGGAGATATTTTTCATCTTACTTGCTCTCCTCTGATCAATGACATCAATAAATCCGCGGCAGCATCACTCAAATTAAGTTTTGGGCAATATAATCCACTTGCGAAATGGGAAAATTCTTCGTCAACTCTTTTTTGAACCTGGTGACATCGAGGAATAACATCAATATCACTTCAACTGTTGGAGATTGGGCAAACGATCTCAAATCAACACCCAATTTGTAAAAACACAAAAGACGAAGTGTGAAGAGGAGATAGAAATATACATCAATTACTTTTCATTGGACGACCATGACAGATAAAAGAGGAGCTGCAACGTTTGGATATTGCCAACGGTGGCTTCAGGGATAGACTGTTACGTAGTATAGGGTCTTTCCGCTGAAAATGGTTCAAAGAGGATTTGTTAGGATTTTCTCAGTAGAGTCAAACAGACGATAATAGAGTCAGCCTGCAACCTGTGAGATACCTTGCTTTGCAGAGCTGCTAATTAACCTATCGGCTCGTATTTCGATTGAGGTGATTTTCTCTCAAGGCACCGGCCGCGTTACGCGTATTTGGTTTTGATTACATGTAAATAATCGTGTCATGAGAGTCAACCGCACCTCATGAGGATGTAAGTGATTTAACATCGACCGGAGACTTATTTAATTGCGAAATCATTATAAGTATTCCACTTCAGGTCTGCAGTCTCAGTTATATGCAATAAACAAACATTAAACAAATTTCGTAGTGCACACACAGACGATGCATTTATTGGGTTTAGCGAAATATGATGTTTAGTTATTATATCTAAAGCACAGCACTATGGTTCATCATTTGGGAAGAAAGATGGTAGCATATGGGACCGTATTAATAAAGCTAGCATTTGCTACAGCGTTTCCTAGGGGTAGCGCTAGGCAAGTTGCTACTAGGAGCAGTAGCAACTTGAGTTCCGTATTAATAGAGAAAGCCTAGCGTCAATTCCGGCGCCAGTTAATGCTAGATCAAGTTTCATAGGCGTGCCGATTCAGCGCGCAGCTGCATTCACCACCTGGGGCCTATTTCAATTCAAGGTCCCTAACCTTACTACCTTGCGGTTAGGTACCTAATGTCATGCTCCCTTAAGGTGGATAAGCACATAGAAATCCGATGCTCTGTAATAATAAATGACTAGAACGGCCATGGACAATGAAAACAATAGAACGTCGTGGACGGACATGCGCTATCATGACAACGGTACCTATACGATGGCGGCTTCTAGTGGTTGACAATTGGAAGGCACCGGCAGATTATCTGTGAACTTCGTAAATATTCACGACCATAATCATTTCTCTTTAGATATCAAAGCATTCTGACAAAATAACTTACAATAAATCGCCATGCGGCAGGAATTTACAACTGTTGCATGCACAGAATTAGACAGATAGTCTCTTCTTCCGTTTGACTAGAAAGGAAGCATTGGAACATGTAACGTAAATGAAATGGCACAATCTCCTGACTAAATACCATAGCAATCGAACAATGTGCCAGTTCAACATTAAACACGCCAAATTGTCTGAAGTTTCAGTGACTGCTATCAACCGGATCACACAGCAAAGAGACAGTTGATGTCAAGTTCTGCAGAGAAGTTTGTCAACGTTTTTTCATGCGCCTGCTAACTTTTTTTAAAATGATCGGAGGACCCAACATTATCGAGAAAACTTTTGCGCAATGATCTGAATTCTTCGAATCTGAAAGAATCGAGGCGATCGGAGCATTATGAAGGAATTCAGAGCAATCCGCAAGCGACGCACGACTATTCTTCCTATCTCTGTGAGGTATTAAAAATTTCTTTTTGCCCACTTATTAAGTTCCTGCATGTGCCATCTGTTTGAATCAGTTTGCACTTCTAGCAAAGCGATACGATTAAACAATCTAATTCTGTGGTTGCATGTTTCAGTGATTTGACTCTTTCAAAGACGTAGCAATTGGCACCCAGCCGAGTGGCTGAAATTTCCATCAGCAAACAGCTGTTGTCTATTCTAGTCAGTAAACAAAGCGAAAAGTCGGATTTCTATGGATAAGCGTATTACAACTTCAAAGCAGCACCTTTGAAGCATCTATTCAAATATCAAACAATTCATTGTCTACTTATATTTCAAAATCTAAGGTGCAATGATGTAGGAATAATGGCAGTTTGTACATTGCTGCCTGTTGTGGACAGGCAGCAATGGCATTACTCTGCCGTCATTTTTCAATACTTATAACATAGAAGTTACTGCTATAGACTTCTAAATTGCAGGTGAATGTTCTGTTATAGGAAGTTCATGGATAGATGTAGATGTATATAAGTAGACAATGTAGGAATACCACATGAGATTTCTCGGTGAGTAATGTACAAATCAGAGGCCGCTAATGCGGCCTCTGATTTGTACATTACTTACCTGGAAATCTCACATGGTATTCCTACATTGTCTCTGGCTGTCACGTGGAATAGATATCTTACCTAACACATCATGAAAAGAGCGAGAAATCTTAAAGTTCTTGCATCTTAGCCTCTTTCAATCTTATGTTTGGTGGCAAAACTTAAAGTAAAGAGTAAGGTAGCTCTAGACCTACCTAATCAGCTACCTAACCTCTATATGGTCTTTATATGGTACAAGGTAGGTTTCTTTGTGATATAGGAGAACAATGCAGCAATTAAGAATATGCAGACAGTTTCAAAAATAATTGCACAAAGAAAACGCATTCTCAAATGAAGTTCTCGAGTTGAAGTTGTGGTTCAATTTTGATAAACCTTTTACCATGTAAAACTTATGTTTCACAGATAATTTCGGCAAATATTTCAGTTTCTCAAGTGGTTAGTTGTGGTCAGTCGAGACCACACATGAAAGCAATGTATGACGCAATTTACATATACTACATCAACTAGAAGTAAAAAGAAAGTGTCCTACATTTCGTTTAATGGCCTTTTGTATGTGGGATTTCATAAACATCGATAATTTAACTATCTTAAAACGCTTCTTTAGCTACAGTTTATTCTCTCTTATGCCACTTTATGCCACCCATCTTGAGAACCAGCGACGATCTTTCGATCTTTATCACCCATTTTGAGATCAACATCCGTTTTTGTTTATTTACATGAATCTTATTGCTTCCAATACACATCCTGCAGTGAATGGAACGTCATTCGTCTCCAGATTCATTCATGAATTCGAGGCTTACTTTTAATGGTGTATTTCATTACGTTAGGTAAAATATCTATCTGACCTGGTGACAGACAGAGGCATTGAATTGTTTGATATTTGGTTAAATGCCTTTAGGGAGGTCGCTTGGTACCTTAAGATAATGCTCCCTTAAGATTGAAATACGCTTATCCACCTTAAGGGACCATGACGTTAGGTACCAGTGGCGTCTTCTCCGTACCTGCGAGGCCTTCGGCGCATCCTAAATAATAATTTACCAACATTTATAAAAATGAAGTGTCATCATTCATTATATTTCATTTAAATTCGATAGCTTCTCGTGGTAGCTGTCCGTCTCAAAATCAGACGTTCAACCTTTGAGTGAACAGTTTTGCTGCGCGTGCACGAATCACAGCTGTTTTCTTTTAGCGATTAGACACACATGCTAGTCGTGTGTTCAGACGGAGCGAAAGAGAGTTGTGTGCGTGTGAGGCAGCAAGCGCACGCGCCCGCACCAATATTGACTTTTCCGATAGACATAATGCTTTCCCTTCTCCAATTTTTGCAATGAAATTCTCCGTTATTCTTGATCGAGGCTCGGTACCTAAATATAGAAAGGGAAGCTCAACACAATTGTTTATGTCCTTCGTTTCTCGTCGGCGAGGCCACTACGTCATCAATAGCAGCTGACTGACGTTCAGATAAGACTGATCAGGTGATGAGTGTTCGCCAATGAGTGCAGACGCAGAGTAATGCATCTGACTCGAACACCCAGATTCCGTAGAATTCCATGATTTGTTTTTGCGTGATTGATGTTTAGTGCTGTAGATGAGCTCATAATCACGCCTTTCGTCCGAAGGGAATATACTGAAAAGATGACAGTCGTCAAACAAAGTAGGCCAACACCTGATTTAAAAATTGAAAGCACTCACAGAGAAAGAAATAAGAAATACACAAGACATTTTAATGCATCAAAGTTCAAACACATGAGTGGCTGCCCGGCCGTGAGAAACGCAAGAAACTGTTTCCCTTCCTCCTTTTTTTTAGAGAAAATGTGGTCTGGACAGAGAGGGGATATAGTAATCTCAGCTCTTTGAGTAAGGCGGTTAGGCGACATGAGCAATCAACTTCTCATGTGCACATTCACTTGGCATTAAAAAATGCTCGGGAAATTGTTATTAAAAATTCATCTCATGAAAATTAATGTTATAACATTAAAAAGTCTAGTATAGAAATAGTATTCCAATGCCGAGCGAAGGCCTGTGGTCAGGGAGCACGCGACGCCACTGTTAGGTACCTAACCTCTAGGTAGCAAGGTTGCGAACTTTCATGGAAATAGCCCCTTGTAGAAGATTTCATTTTCTGCAAAATGAGTGTCGGAAACGAAAATCTACGAATATCACGAACACAAATATAAGCGAATGACGTATATAAGTTTCCTAGCGTCATCTTAATGAACCTAGCCTTAATTTTGAAATGCACTCACGTCATTTCTAAGAATCCTAAGGTTAGGTACCTCAAATTGAAATATACCCCTGCTCTCACGCCCGGCAATCGAGTCATAGAAATCTGGCAATTTGACGCACATTCCGAGTGAAAATATGTTGAAGCTCGCACGTTCTGTGTTAACAATACAACTGTGAATGTCGGAGATCAAAGCAGTTTCCTACATTCCCGCCTGTTGACACTTATCATTCAGAGAAGATAAAACATCAAAATGATGACTACTTTGCTAATGAACTATTGTTAAATAGTTTAATACATGAAATGGAACTCATTTTAATCGACATGATCTCTCGATCAGATATGACATCAGAATGAACTAATTTTGCAAGTGAAGAAAAAAAGAATGCATTCTTAACAGTAAATGAATATGATGACGTCCTTGGCTTGCAGTGTTTAACGTCCTACACAATAGAGTGATAATGTAACGCGAATTTCAGCAGTGAACTATTTGCGGTTGAAAGGACAAATTTAAGAATTTCAGCCACTTAACATCTCCGCACGTGCATTGAACTCCCAATTATGATTACCGTAACAGCGAATTCGAATTAACTCAACGAAATTTTAAAACAATCCCTATAATTTTGCTGGATTATGAGCAGGCCCAACAGAACCGAAAATGTGGAATATAGAAATCTGCCAATTAGACGCTCAACTTCGAGATAAAATTTGGACATGCGCTGCGCGTTCGGCTTTAACAATACAAGGTTGGTTGCTGGAGATCAAAGTTCCGTCTTTCCTGCCCGGCTGTTGACACTTATCATTAAGAGAAGATGAAACATCAAATATATAAATCCTTGTTTATGAATAATGGTTGAATAATTCGATGCATGAAATGGGGCTCATTCCAATCGGTATGATCTCCCGATCTATAATGTAACATAATAATTAGCTAAATTTGAAAGTGTAGAAACATTGTAGTGCATTTCTAATAATATGTTGCCAAGCAAGTGACACGACATGATGCCCATCTTACCGGACACGATGGAGCAATGGCAGTCCAATTCAATGTGTAGTCTCAGTCTCGTTATTTCGGTAGGTTGTGGAAAGTAATTCTTAACAATTAACATCTAGGCGTAGTGGGATCCTCTCATGCCATGATTGCCCTCTAATTAGGAATTCAAAGCATACGTTAAAATCTGAGAATGAAATATCAGAAAATAAATCCCTCGAATCGTCTGGCTTATTACGTTGTGAACAAGTTGCTACGCATCAATAAAATATGATGTGTTACTGTAATTCCTATCTTGAACGTTTTTGATCAAATCATTAGCAGTGTGAGATGTATTGATCGGGAGTTTTTTCTTACTTTCTGAATTTCTTCTATTGCTCTGAATTATTTCTGAATCACTTTCCAAGGCTTCTTGAGAGAAAAATGTTTGTCAATTTATTGCTAATGCATCTTGATTCTTATAAGGCTACTGAGATAAAATATTGCAATTCGATTACTTAGCTATTTTAAGCACGATATTTTATCACAATTTCCTTATCATATAAAATTTATCAACGATTGTGAATGTCTAGCGGTTTGAAATGTGCTTGTATGGATATTTAAAAATGCTCTTTAGATTCTAAAATAGCAAACCCACGATTCAGTAAATTTGAAAACTATGTAAATCACGGAATATTAGCACCGTTGTATTACTTCATACGCAAGCAATTAGTATGAATGATAATCTATTTTTAATTAAACTAGGATAGTTACTATCTTTATTAATACGACAGTCTAGCGCTAGGTCTCAGACATAGTGCTAGGCTAGGCTACCCTTTTGCTACCTTTATTAATACGGAAGTTGCTGCTAGGCTAGCACTAGGGTAGTGCTATCTTTATTAATACGGCCCATGAAGTAAGAATCATTCTATTTTCGACGTCGACACACAACAAGAACCATTTGAATGAGTTCACTTTACTCAATTCAATTGCAGTCATATTTTTGAATGCTCTAGTTGGCTGCGATTACATTCCAGACCTTGCTGTGATACTTGAAAATAATTCGATAGCTGCGATAACGCAAAATATGAGTGTAGAAATACATGTTCATGCATGTGATATGTGTAGGCTATAACTTAGATGTGCTATAACTACTTTGAATATGATTTTTATCTATTTTGAAATCTAACGAAGCTCATATAGAATAATGTCACTGTTGAACGCTGTGTAATCGCATTCAGCTACGATGAAGCACGTCCCAGATAAAGGATTTTTTTGCCATATCTGTGTCTACACGCGGAGCAACGAAATGATTCGATGCCGGTTAACACATCAGCCATCTAGATAGCGACAAGTATTAACTCTGGAGTGCGACTGACTTTCGAGAATCAGGTTTTGTTGCAAATCACTGTTTCTAGAGCGGAAAATGTTTTGAAGAATCTTGAGGCTGACGATTCTCCACAAGCGAGAGAATATTTCCAAAGTCTTGGCCGCACCAAGACATCTGCCTATGCACATCAAAGTAAAGTCGTATAGATCGACGGATCGACGAGTCTCAGATCTACGGCGATTCCAAATATCCACATGTTGAGACCTTTGCACTGAGATAGCATGAATTCTGAAACAAATTACACAAAATGCGGAAGGGTGACTTGTGCCAAATCAACGAATGGCGGTAGATAGTTCTCACATTCGCTGTAATATTTTGATAATTGGAAAGTAGTATGTGGTATACGAGTACATGAATGTGATCTCTCCTCAGAGGAAGAAATAATGCAAAACATTTGAATGCCAATTACATAGTAACCAATTAGTGAAATTTATATTTCCTACTTTTGGTAAACTAAAGCGTGACATTAGACATTCATGTAACGTCCCGAAAGATTTCGTTAAGTGCTTGTGTATGACTAAATGTGCTCATTGATTCTCTCATGTAGATCCAGTTTGTATTCCAGCAATCTATTCCTCCATGCATTAACTATTCGAATGAAATTATAGCGTTTAGCACATGCAATTTTAGACCCAAAAATCCTGCTGAATGATGCGAAGTGAGGGAAATAATTCTTGATCAAAATTATTGTGAATCCAACAAGGATGTGAAGTGCAAGATAGACAAACCATTCTCACGAAAATCATATTTCAATTTTTGTGGTATACTGCAAATCTTGTTCATCACATAAGAAAATCAAGGCAAACGTTCAGAATAGACTCCATGTAATGCCGATGTGGGTGATAAGCGGAAAACATCTGCTACACATCCTAACACGTTTTATAAACTAGTAATAAAATAATGACATTTACTAGATAACGGGATATGAAGTGTAAATAGCTAACAAAATGTTTTCAAACGATACGAGTTCTTCGAACACAACTGAAATTCTTAGCACGTGACTGTAAGCAAGCTAATTCATCAGAAATTATCTGGAATATGGACGCCAATCTCCAGCCTTCGGTCATAATGTCGACAGCCGTCAGAATGGAATCGGCTTCACCGAATGATATTTACTAGTGTGGTCTTCCACCCGGCATGGTAAGGTGATCAAGTGAATAAAAAGCGACCGAGGGAGGCGTGACACAGTTTTTGAAATTATATGTGATATCAGCGGAAGACTACTAGAGTTTATTGCCTGACTATGCACAAGAAAACTTGCGGCATGTGGTTTATTGCCCGACCTTTGTGGAACTTCAATAGATAGTATTGATAAAATGGAAGTTTAGAAATCATATGAGATGGAGATAAGTAGTCAGCATAGTCGCATAGTTCGCTGGATGGAGCCAGAAGATGTCTTTCTCATTACAAAACCGGCCGGCAAAGAAGGGCTCCGACGGAATGTGAAAGACCTCACTCTTCTGACTGTCGATTTATTTCTTCATGCGTAAAACGGTTTGCATATCCTGTATGATGCACGGCTTTAGCCGTTACATATTTTCTATGATTATTCAGAACGATGGTTGTAATCTAAGTATCTACGAGTAATTACCGGTGTTTCAGTTGGAATTCCATCTTAAGAAGTGTCGGAATCACTTAAGTGTATTTCAGATGTGATATTGCTTTTTAAAATTCTTTTTCGATGGGATCTCAAAAATTCATGAAAATTATTTTCAGCATCGGAATTGAGTGCCACTGATAGTTCAAGTTACATGAATACTGTCTCAACTTCATTGTCCTGACAGCTAAACTAGCAGAACAACGATCAATTTCCTGACTGCGTTTGTTGTATACATTCCAATAATTGCTTATGCAGCAAAATGTCCATTGTCTATTTATTGCATGTAAATTAAGTTGACGCTTATGTTCTATTGGAAATCATCATTTGAACGAAAGGAATGTACAGAATGTATTCGAAGTTTCCCATGTAGTGAATCTCACTAACCGAAGCAAGGGTTTACCACAGATTAGAAATGTCGGATCAGTTGCATAGGTATATGCCATGAACTCGTTCACACGCCGACCTCTCCGGCTGCTAAGGAGTTTAATTTTTGAATTGTTCAAAGTCGACAAGTTAATAAAAAGTTAATAAAACAAATGATTAATAATTAATTTACTGTCAAAACAGCGAATTTGCTAGCTTGGCACTGATTTAATTGACATGAAGATGATTTTTTAACAACCTATATCATAGAAAAGGTTCACGCGACATTTCAGCAAATATAACCATAGCCTCATAATAATTCAATTATTGCTACATGTGCACTTCAGTGCCCTCCGCTTTATTGGAACCCCTTATTTCAGAGAATTGGTATTGGTCCTCGATTAATCGGCTGTCCCGAATGCCTGAATGTTGATCTTAATCTCACGATATGGGCAAGCAGTTGCCTGATGAAGCATTGAATATTGCAGATTCCAATTGTCTCGTTTAAACGAAAGGATGTCCTGATTAATCGAAAATTTTAGCAAAATTAAATTCGCGAAAGTAAAATTAGAAGTGAGTGATTTGCATGTGTCCCGGTTGAGCGCAGTGCAATGTATATCAAATATTCTGCAAAGTCTAAAGGAAAGATTAACAAGATTGCCACGCCATAAGATGCTCGTGATGATGATCGAATTCACGTTAATCATGATGCACGAATAGTTATTTAAGCAACAAGTGCAAAATATCCATCTTTATTGCACTTTGAGATATTGCATTTGATAATTTTGCAAATGAGATTGATATCTTTCGACGAATTGCGTAATAGTCTGGTAGCCAGAACGAGCTTCTGCAGGGAGCGACGCCGAAAATGAGACTTTCACAAAATGATGTGCACCCTATGCTTACTACGAATCGGTGGGTTCGTAGTGAGTTCCTCTTCCTGTCAGAGAGGATCAACGAAAAGCACATTAATCCAATGGGACGCAGATTGCAGTTTTTGGCTGAAATGAAATTTTCTATGTTTTCTCTGATTAAACGAAAAGTGCGAAGCACAGAGTCATAATTTTTGGCATGGAATGTCTTTAGGTCATTTCCTTTCATTTTATTTTCATGCACCCCTGTCTACAAAGCTAAACACATTCGGATTTGTCGAGCCTCTTAATGTCGGGAAAACACAAACATTTTGAGCAACTTTCTCCACATTCAACCACAATCTCACACACATTTTCGATCAGAAGCATGATTAGAGCACATGCACATCATAGGAAATGACCTAAAGATATTACATGTAAAAAATTATGACTCTAGACTTAATACTTTTCAGTTGATAAGGGAAACAAAGACAATTTCATTTTAGCCAAAAAATTCAATCTCGTCCTATTGGATTAATTCATTCTCGTCCCACTGGACCGAAAGAGCGCTAGGCCAAGCACTTACACACTGTGCTACGGATACCACTAAATGTTCCTTTTTTAAGCTAATATCATCGGTAAATTTTCAATGCGTCAAAAAGATTTTCGGTGTTGCCAGATCGAGGGACTCTTGATACTCTATTGGATAAGCACTTAAATCCCATGTAGCGCCATTTAATGAAAATCCGAATCGATAAATGACAATCAGATGCGTAGTGATTCAAATTTACATTTTTGGTTAAGATACCTTCAGCCGCGTAACACACCATCTCCTTATTCATTGTTTGAGTTCAAGCGTCCCTTGTCAATGTCGATGCTGGAACAGAAGAAGCCATGTGTATTTAATTCTCTATCAAACTTAGGAATTGAATTTGCAGCCATTTTTATAGTAAATCTATGCAACGAAGCCTTCGACCTTTTTCGTTGCTTTCACGATTATCCTGTAGCTGACAGCGTGCTCGATAATGTGATGAGTACGCTGTCTAATGAGCACTTAGAGCAGAATAATTTCATCATCAACAGCGTCGCACGATGAGTCATTTTCTTGCGATGAAATTGTGAGCGATAATTATCTAATGTCATCTTGGCGTGGATGTCGTAATGATAGCTAATTAAGTTTAAGATGCATAAATAATGAAGGAAACACGGATGGAATCTAATATTTACTTTTGGACTTTCTCGGAGATATCAATGAGCATCAAAACCGTTCTTTAGTCGATATTTTCTTTGCTAGTAGTGCAGAAATGCAGATATTCGGTTTCTGATGATGATATAATTTATATCATAGTGATATAAATTATATGATCTACACGAAAATATGTTTTACGTTCCAAGTTTTATAATTTTTGGAGCAGAAAGGTCTTGATATGATGCAAGTAGTTGATGAAACAATGATTGTCGTAGCTGTGGTGACGCAAGAATATTGCGCTATACTAATTGCCTGCCGGTTCAAAGTAACACCAGAATAAATTCTGTATACTTAATCAGAAGTCGCAATTATGTATCACTGTCCCAGGTATCACAATTTACCGTTTCTAACGGAATTAGTCCAATGCAAATATTTCAAATTTGTGCATTTAAACCCCGGTTTTTCCCGATTTTCCGATTTTTTTGGGTGAATTGCGGTCCCTGCACTGTCCTCAACATGCAGATACAGCCGGACATGGACATGGCTGGGAATCGATCCCATGGTCAAAGGCGATGTCGATTTCATGTCTGTCTAGTGATTAACGTCGATTTCGTTTCCGATAACTTCAGAATCACTGATTCGTTGCATAGACTTCCATATTTGCAGCGCTACTTATTTCCAATTTTGCATTTGGACCTACATGAATTGTGGTTTATTAATTGTCAATCAACCGGCGTCAAGCCAAAATGATTTCAAAAAGTGTAAAGAAAACTACTTGAAAGCAGATTGTCAGAAGCTATTGTTTAACCAGCTAGGATTCAAGCAGAAGCTCGGGTGAAGCGCGTTTCTGTTATCTAAGTTATATTTCATTTTGACACTTTTATCAAAAGTGAGTTTCAGAACTATTTTGTAAAAAGATTCAATTTGATCAGGAACCACTAAATCATAGCAGATAGTTGAAAAATTAAAAATGATTGATGTAAATTAGCATTGGAATGTAATATGCAGCATACTACTTGGTGGTCTCAATCAATGTCTTCAATGCCTGTTAATGGTTTGAAGTTAATTTATAAGAAGATTATCTATACGTAAGACATGTACATATGATATGGCAATTCATAAGATGTTATGAAGCGATAATATTTTAATATAATATAATAATTATCATATATCTAAATATATAATAAAATTTATATATTCATAAATTATTATTAATTCATAAGCGCCTATGAAGATTGCTCACTCCACCATCGCATCCTATCATTCCAGTCTCTATAAATGGTCGCTTGATCAGTTCACCAGGGAAGTTCTTCCCTAGTCTTCCACGTCGTTAACCCACGCAGCAGCTATTTCAAAAGATGCGGACCTGCTTCTATCGCTGCACGTGAATTATTTTCACAATGATCATTCATTTTACCAATTTTCCGCATATGATAATTGAATCTGCGAGGACTGCAAGAGTAGGGTCACACCAGCGGAAATATAATATAATTTTGAATTTTCTCAGGTATAAGTCTTTTTTTCACTAAGGCTCTTGGTTGAAAATTGATTGGTTGTGCATCGGTGAATAGTGTGACAATGGGATAAGCCGACTGTGATAGCCAAGTAAAGAAACGACCGAAAACGACTTTTCAAGGAATCTTGGCACATTTATAAGACGTCGTGTTTTAATTGGACAGCCGAATCGGTTGACATTCCAGCTTGCTACTCTTGTCTTTTATTAATTTTTTTAATAATTTCTATGTTATTCCTTTCTTTTGCTATCTAGGATCTTTTTAATTCATTATTTTTATCTTTTTATTTATTTTGTTTATTTTATTTTTTATTTTTGCGCATTCATTTATCTAATTATTTATTTTGTTTCAATATTAAATTTCATCATTTTAATGAAATACTTTTCTTTTTTGTGTCATTTTAATGTATCACTTGTCCTGAAAGATGACTGACGTTCTGTCTTTCAAAAATTTGTCAAATAACAAAATACATCATCGAAGAAGCAACTGTTTTACCGAGGATTCTTGGTCACTACGATTGCAAGTACTTAG
Organism: Prostheceraeus crozeri; assembly: GCA_907163375.1. NCBI lineage: Eukaryota > Metazoa > Platyhelminthes > Polycladida > Euryleptidae > Prostheceraeus > Prostheceraeus crozeri. The sequence continues at coordinate 641,103 of CAJQUW010004746.1, read as the reverse complement.
TGTAAATGCATCATGCGCCTAATGCAGCAAATTCTTGGTACAAGTAGGAAAAATAGGTGCATCAAGAACCTTATGATATTGTCATCTTACTTTGCCTTTATTAAAGCCCATGAAATGACGTATTTATGTGAGTCATTGACTAAGATTGCTGATAATAGATAATAATCTTCTTTTCATAGATACAGGCCTGTGATTACTCCTCAAATTCCTCAGATTCCTCAAATATTGTATTTACTCCTCAAATCCTCAAAAATTCCTCAAATATAGCTTAACTAAGAGAAATTCCTCAAATGTGACACATTTCAGACTAACTGTAGGATAATGCATTGTTTTTTGGTGAATGGCGATGATATGTAAACTTTCAATCAAGAACCTGAGATAGAATCCTATCCTGACTGCTAAGCATGAACAATTATGATTTATAACGTGTTCTTATTTCACGTCGTTTTCACTTCTGGAAGCTACAGGGCTGCATATGTTTGGGTTCGTCCGCACCTATTTTGCTATGCAGAGAAGTTGTATGAAGTTATTGTCTGTCGAACTCCTTAGTGCAACACTTTCACGTATTTGATGAGTGAAACACTGCGATCAACTTACAGAAATTGTATAGGCTATCTGAACACTGCAATAAATTTTTACTTCAAACATCATAGTGTTCCCTAGAATTCCAACAATAAAATGCTTTCAATTATTTTCATTAATTATCTTGACCTTTTTCACAACCTTCATTATGTTTCTGCGACTATATGACTGCCAAATGCATGCCTGTGCTTCTTAAAGAACTTAAGGATATCGATCTTCCATATCCATTATGTGATAAAATATAGGTAGCCCAACCCACTTGGATTTCAGTGCTCTTATCAACTGAAACTTTTGCTTTACTCATTCTCTTCCATTTCATTTCCGCTGAATATGAACACATCCGACGGGGTAAAGCAAATCGTCCCTAAATTTAGTGTCTATCTGCCTCCTGGTCACTAGCGTGTGGGGGTTAGAAGCTTATGAGACTCTGCTATCCCATGAGTCTGCAGCTACGTTTTCCAGGGTCTGCCGACCGACATCTGAACACAGCTTGGCGTGAAAGTAACGCACGAATCGTTTATCATTGCATGCGAACTTAAGAGTAAATAAGACATTCAAACCACATATTACTGGGTTGGTAGATTTTCAACCTGGTCTACTGCAAGATGTGGATGTCAATATCTCTGCAGAACTTCATGGGAATAGAGGTGATGATCTTTCACCCTCTGCCTAGATGAGACCAACAGCTTAACTGGCAAGCCTGTTCCTGACAGTTGTTTTGTGTCGTTCGAGAGAATTCATGCTCATTTGAATGTAGATCCGAACGTTATGATCAAAGCGATAACAGGTTAACAAGAACCACCAAAACTCATTCAGTAAAAAAAAGTAATTTTAATGTGTGTAATGTGGCGCATCCTTCATAATACTGATTTTTTTAGCCACCAACAATGCATTCCGTCAACAATTTTAATCTTTATATACTTACGGGTTACTCTCCTCCCAAATGTGTCGAAAATCCGTAAAAATTGATCGTCACAAAGCCCCACATGCATGTATTTGAAGATGTTTCTTAAATTCAAAAAATTACAGAATACAAATCTGACAAGCATCATGGAATTGGAGACGATAGCGTGAATCACAGCGATATCAGCAGCTTGATCTGACATCCTCTGTTCGACACATTCTAAGCATATAGTACTTGAGGTCAACAAATTAAATTCGTATCAACGTGGGAAGTGATTATTGGCAGGCCAATATCCCTTTGTAACATACACAACTTCTAAAGATGTTTTGTGGTCAACCCTGGGGTTACCTTCTTAGTTGTGACTTTTGAAGTTCGGCCCAAAATCCATGTTAAAGTTGGGAGTTTTTTTGCAATTACCACATTAGGCTCCGTTTCCATTCCTCAAATTTTTCAATGAAAATCCTCAATTTTTCTCATAGGCTAATCACAGGCCTGTAGATAGATAGTAAAATGTACTTCCTAGTCACAGAATATATCATCGCAATGTAATTCAAATTCTAAATAACTTCCTGTTATCAGACATGATAAATATTGGATTTGAAAACCATTCATTCTCTTTATATTTGATAACATTATGATTACTCCACCAATTTTCCACTGTATTTGCTCGTTACTACGAGCCTATATGAGGTATGCTATAAGAGTCCCCATGATACTTCGTCTCTTGCGTGTATGCGGTTATTTTTGAAACGATTTGACTTCTTTGCGTCTAAGTTCATTACTTGCCTGGTCACGTAATTTCCAGGTGTATGAGTTAACAATTTTTGTATCTTGCAAATGTGACATCATGGAACCTATTTCATAGGTAACAGCACCAGAACATAGTTTTCCTCGAGGAGTCTTCATCAGACTCCGGAAGAAACTTACTTCCCCGCTTTTCGTCCTTATCCACGTTGAACGAGGGTCAGGAGGTTGTTGTTTCTGATGGCGCACTTCCACTCCTGTCGATCGTAGACCATTGGTGGATTCAGGTCAAGAGCGTGAAGATCCCCGGAGACGACTTGCGACCATTTTTTCTTGGTCTTCCTCTCGGCCTTCTGCCCTCGTCCTCCAGCTGGAAAGATCGTCCAGTCATTCTCATCTCTTCTCAGAATGTGGCCATGCACCGCAGTCTTCTTCTTCGTAGAACTTCGGAAATACATTCCAGGTTCATCTTCTTTCCTAGGTCTACACTTCTGTGTCCATCGGCCAGCCTCACATCGCGCATTCTTCTCACCATTACATTTTCTGTTCTTGCAATCTTAATGATCTGATCACTCTTCACGGCCTATGTCTCACATAATCGCGCTACGGACACAAGCAGAATATACCTGACCTTTCATTTTCTAGGTGGGAGCTTTGGATGTCAGGAGAGGTACAAGTTCATGGAACTGCTTTCATTAAGAATAATCATAGTGCTTTCTTACTTGGGGTGAAATACCTCCATTTTAGAAGAAATGTGACTTTCCCCATCATACGGCCGACCCTTCAATTATTAAGACTCAAATATGATGCATTGTATTTTAAATCTGGCATTTTCGTATTTGCCGGATTGCAAAACGTAGGTACTTGTTAAATGATGTGATGTCTTACTATTTTGGTACAAAAGTCAGGAAGGTGAGTTTTTCTGAGTCAACAAAATAATGTTCGAACGTGGCTAGCTATAATAAACATTGTAAAACTGATTTTTGGATACATTGTCTGGATATGACGGCATGAGCGGCTCTGAAAATATTTTGCAGGTCATGGAAGCCAAACTGTGTCATTATGCACGAACTCTTGGCATCAGTATCTAGGAGAAGGCGCTTAAATAATTGTTCAGTATGACATATGTTCAAATAGAAGCTTGCAAAACATTTGAATTGTGCGTTATTCTGCGTGATTAAGTTTGAACTGTGACCTAGTGTCCAATAGTTGTTTCCAGAGTTTAAATGAGGGAATTGCATGTATAACTGTCTAGATTGATAGCAAAACAACTTCAAACGACGGATCGCATTACGATGCTTGAAAAGCATTTAATATTTCGATGGTAGAAACATCGAATAAATCAACTGGCCCAAGACTTTATTCGACCGGTTTCGGATTAGAGTCGGTCAACCGCTTTTAGCCTTCATCTGGAATAGAAAGACCCAATATATCACACAAATTTACACAAAATTCAAATGCGACAAATTGTATGAGCAGAGGCCTGAAAAGATATTATGCATAAAATGGAATGACAACGTAGAGTCTCAACTAGGTGGTGCTATTTTGGACCATCGACTCCTAGGAGTCAATGTTTTTTATCCACAGTCTCCTATTTCTGTGACTCATATATATAATGGCGTATATGAAAATTCAAAGTGGAAATCGTAAATGTACAAGTTAAGTTACACGATCATTCAAGATAAAGTTTGAAGTAAACACAACACAATGAGAAAAATTACACAAAGCTTTGTAAGATTTTGCAACTGCTGATTATGTGAACAGTTCATCTTTAACTTTTATTATTTCTTAACTTTGTATTTGACTTCTGTAATGCATTCACCGCATCACTGTGAGGCAATAAAGACATTCTATTTCAAAAGGAAGTCGAAGAGAGATTGAAAGCCACGCAGAGAAGCAGTTTTTATAGTTTCCTGGTCATCTCACAATTCATCAGTCTGGTCATGAAGGGGAAAAAGGACCTTTTCAATTTCTTTGAATGACATAGTCTCATTTCAAAATGTGAAGAATAATGCAAACGCTTTGGAACGTACTTGTAGAGTAAATGATTGTTTTTCGAGATGATGTTCATGAAAAACTTTCGACTGATTCTCTCTCGTCTGTCTCTGATTGATTGAATAATTAATCTTTCTGACTCTGTGTCACCCATGATCAGTCTCAATGCGCGCCTTTGGATTCTTTCGAGCTTGTTCTCAAGTAGCTTCGGAAGTGAAACAAAAACCGGACAAGCGCATTCGAATAGTGATCGAATGAGAGCATAGTAGATGGTCAACATGTCTCTTTTACTTGCATATTTCTTGGCTTTTCGAAGAATGTAAAATTGTCGGTTGGCTTTGGTAATCACTTCTTTGACATGATCAGCCCACGAAAGTTGGTTGTTGATCAATAGACCCAGGATCTTTGATTGGCTTACAACAGGGAATCTATGGGGGCGAGAAATGTCAAAATCAGTGCGTTTTTCATTTTTCAGACAAAATAAAATGTTTGATTTGTCTTTGTTCAGGCAAAGCTTGTTCTCATAGCACCAATGTTCTATGTGATCTATCTCATCGTCAAGGTAGGTGTCGATATTTGACGCAGCGAGAGTCTTTGAAAGGGGTAAGATGAGGGTCAGATCATCAGCATAAGTCACCAATCGAGTGAGCCGAGAATGTTTCGGGCTTGTGCTTATATCTGATATAAAGATCGCAAATAACGCATGACCCAACACAGAGCCCTGCGGGATACCTCTCTTCATGTCGACACTTCGTGATAATGCATCATTGACTTTGACCTTGCATTTTCGATTGGACAGATAATCACCAAAGAAGTTGATCAGTCCACGAGGGAGATTCAAAGCTTGAAACTTTCTCAGAAGAAGATCATGTTCAACGGAATCAAAAGCGGCAGACATGTCAAATGATATGATCGACACGCCGAGGTTCGAGGGATTGTCATAAAAACTGTAGGCGTTCTCCATAACTTCAGTGAGGGCGGAAGTCGTCGAGTGCTTGGAGCGAAAACCATGCTGGAAGTCACCGAAAAAAGTCTCTAATGTCGGCCGAATGATTGCAAAAAGACTTTAGCACATGTCGATAGTGCACATATTGGACGAAACTTATCCATATCGGACGGAGATGTTTTTGGGATAGGGGTGACAGTACACATCTTCCAAGCTGTTGGATATGATCTGCGCTTGATGGATGTATTGAACAAAATTTTCAATGGTTTTATTAGAGTAGGTGCCATTTCAATATATATCTTGGATGGAATCACATCTTGTCCCGATGATTTCTGAGTTGAGAGGTTTTGGAGATTACTTAGAATTACTTCCTCAGGAATAGAATTTTCCAGTCATCACAATCTGAGAAAGGAGAATATTGAGGAGTAATATCGGATTGATAAAGCTTTGTTAGACGATCAGCTATAAGATTGGCATTATTTGAAGCATCACCAAATTGTGAGATTTCATTACCCCAAGACGACTTTTTATTGCTGCCAGAAATTTGCTTCACAATTTCCCATGCTTGTCGGTCAGTCTTAAAGCGTTGAATAAATAATCGCTTTGATTTTTCAATTTCTGATTTCACTTTGATCTGAAGTTGTTTGTATCGTGACCAATTCTTGGATCTGTATGCTTCCCATCTATCATTAATCAAAGATTTCGTAAGTGGGGTAAGCCATTCTTTGTCAGAAGGAAACATTACTACCTGTCTTTGAGGAATGCACTCATTTACACGTGAAATCTCAGAATTTATTAATGTAGACATGGTATCGACATCGAGATCAGGAGAAAGTAAGGAGTCCCAAGGAATTTGATCGAGTGCAGACTTTAAGCATTGAAGATTCGTTTGCCTGTAGTCATACAGCTTGTGAACTCGGCCCAGCCCAACATTGTTAGATGATGCTGTAGCGGGTGTCGAACAGATGAGAAGATGGTCAGACTTAGCGACGGGAGGATAGTACGCAACACCATCAGACATGTAGACTTTCGTGAGATTATCGGATACGAGGATATGATCTAATGTATTGTCACCACGAGTTGGTTTTTCAACAATGTCAGTCAATGTTAAATCGTCACACAGTCCTCCACAATTAAAGTGGTTGAAATCCCCGAGGATAACAATTCCATAATCAGAATTTTCCGACAGTAAATCATCCATAACATAGTTGATCTTATCCCGAATCTCAAAAAGTGATGGTCGTAACAGATGAGGAGGAATATACAGACACAATAAGAACATTTTACATGAAAAAAGATAAAGAAGAATGTATTCTATTTCATTATTCGTACTGAGCGTAACACCCAAACGAAGAACTCTAAAATGTAGATATATCATCTACATGTAGTTGAGACTATGTTATTCCATTTTATGCATGATTTCTTTTCAGGGCTGTGCTCATAACAACTTGTAGCATTTGAATTTTGTGTGATATGTCATTCTATTCCAGATGAAGGTTAAGATCGGTTGACCGACTCTTATCCGAACCGGTCGAATAAAGTCTTGAGCCAGCTGAATTATGCGACGTTATTACCATAGAAATATGCATTACGGTCTAGAAATTAACCATAATACGAATGAAGGATTCTATCATGTCAGTCTTGTATAATCAGTGCGTTGGATATCCACAGCATTTACACCGCTCGTCAATCTAGTATGGGCAGCAGTGTAGTACAAAGAAGATATTTGGAAGTAATAAATGTTAAACCTCTAAAGCTTCAAGATGGCAGTATATTGTGCACTGTAAGCGTACATGGCGTTGTCGGGTACTGGTGTTGTGTATCAGCATCAACCGCAACCTCTAAGGTGTGTCATTTGCATCTATTGCACGTTATTCAATAATATATCAAAACGATTGTTAAGACATTCTGAAAACACATTTGTGATAATTGATGTTGTTTTGTGATACTACAGCGTATTTAAATTATTGCGTGGAACCCTTGAAGCATCACAGGATGGAGTCTTATCACAGAAATACAAAATGCAAAGTATACACGCACACACACAATAAATCCCTCCAGGTTATTCATGATAAATATGATGCTGAATAATAATTACAGTTGAAATTCTTATGTAGGTTCAAGTTTTAGCATTATGGATTGGTGTGCTGACATACGCTTCATCATTGTATGACTTTTAGTGCATAACTATTATTGTGCCGATAACCTTCTAACCTGGATAAGATGTGCGTGGAAAGCGGTTGAGAAAAGCTGAGACATTTTTGCGGTTGTTACCATGCTTTTTTTAGCTTTTTACATGTCGTTCAAGGTAGTGAGCATCAAATTTCATTCTATCAGGGTTAAGCCAGTTTTCTCGATGACGTTTTTCACTGGGTGCTGCATTGTCATTGACTACAGTTATGAATTCTGGTTTGCTTTCACAAGGTGGTCGATGTACTTGATTAGCTAATAGTCTTAATTAATTACACAAGTCTCTATGCATAAAGTTCTATGAGTCTGTAAAAGTCATTTTTAAGGTACCTTCTGATAGTCAAATTTTTATGATAATTTAATTATATTTTTGGACTTTGATGAGGTATGGAAGTGTTTCCCCTTTTGTCAATACCATTCGGCAGAGTGGAATAGCAATTATTAATAAGATCGTTACGACACTGTCCGCAATCGCCATGAGCTTCTACAAATGCGAAAATATTAAGAATTCTGTTATAACGTTATGCATATCGTTTACACTTGGCGAAGTCTGTGACTTTCGTGCATTTGACCGTTTGTCACGTAACTTTTGATGTTCTCATGACTCATATCAATACAGTGGCTAAAAAGAAAAGATGCTACATTATTGATGAAAAGTGTGTTTTTATTTCAGATAAGTTAAGTAAAAATTCCACTCCTTGAGCTGCTTATATTGATAAACTAACTAATAACATTGATTGATAATAAACATTTTTGCGGCTGCGTATTAATATTCAACGCCGTGACAAAAAGTCTTGAACACGCAAAGCCCTTGGCATGTCATACTTCCAAAGGAGATGATAGACCTATTATTCGCTGAATCAAAAAAATTACTCTATTCAGATTCGCATTAAGCCACAGTGATATTTACGTTCTTCTTTGTCATCACTGCCGGATACTTCTCTCCGAAAAGTGGTTTGTATTGAGACTATTCAATTTCTTTGTCAGCAGGAAGTTGGGACATGACTAGATTACCATGCATTGAAGCTTCGTCAAAGGAGCAGGATGACTCATAGTGCCTCGTGTTGATGTGCAGTGGGTTCGAATCACATTCACATGCATCCTGAACTTCACTGCAAATATACGTGTATCCAATTCCAAATAACGCTAAACATTGATGTATGAAACATAATAAAGCAAAAGAAAAGTCGTAGCATATGTAATGATAGTCCTCACTAGCGGTATTTAATTCATATTTACTCTTGCAGCACTGGTAGAGTGCACGCTGGTGTCTACTCAGTACACGTGTCTTCATATTTCGCCACATAATAATTGTTTGTACTAATGAGCATAGTTAATGTCATTCAATTCGGCACAGGAGGTATTCGTTATGTTGCAACAATTAACTACGAATTGAGTGTAAAACGGATGTGATTTTTCAGGGTTTTGCCGGAATTCCTTTTTGTCAACCTAGGTGGCTGCAAATACATTTTCTTAATTATACACCCTTGGAATATTCGTCTCCGGTGATGCCTCTCGGATCAATCACATTCATGTTGCAAGCAGCCCTGTTCCATCATCAACCAGTCTATATTTCAAGCATATCTTTCAGAGATATGTTTTAACTATTCAATGCAACACTCTATAATGAGTAAGGACTAGAACGGACATACACATTGAAACCAACGCCGCGTCAAGGACATTCGTTGTCATGACAGGGTTCCTAAACGATGAAGGCTTCCAGTGTCGGACAATGATTTGGCACCACCACCTTGTCAGTGTCCTTTGTAAAGATTTATCATTTCGGGAAACATATTGATAATACAGCTTTTAATATGACGACTTTAAGGCAAGAATTTGCAACTATTGTAGGTTTCACTCATAAGATTGTTTGTGAGATCTAGCGACATTGACGTAGATCGGTGGTTGACCGAACAGATGAAATGAACATAAAAACAGCTTGTCCACTCTTATTCCACGGATCACATTACGATGCTTGAAAAGCATTTAATATTTCGATGCTAGTAACGTCGAATAAATCAACTGGCCCAAGACTTTATTCGACCGGTTTCGGATTAGAGTCGGTCAACCGCTTTTAGCCTTCATCTGGAATAGAAAGACCCAATATATCACACAAATTTGCACAAAATTCAAATGAGACAATTTGTATGAGCAGAGGCCTGAAAAGATATTATGCATAAAATGGAATGACAACGTAGAGTCTCAACTAGGTGGTGCTATTTTGGACCATCGATTCCTAGGAGTCAATGTTTTTTACCCAAAGTCTCTTATTTCTGTGACTCATATATCATCTACATGTAGTTGAGACTATGTTATTCCATTTTATGCATGATTTCTTTTCAGGCCTGTGCTCATAACAACTTGTAGCATTTGAATTTTGTGTGATATGTCATTCTATTCCAGATGAAGGTTAAGATCGGTTGACCGACTCTTATCCGAAACCGGTCGAATAAAGTCTTGAGCCAGTTGACTTATGCGACGGTTTGTAAAGAGAAATCTGCAGGTACTGATACATCATAAAGAAAGTCTGTCGCCCACTTATATGAACAGTTTCTCTGATCACTGTTATCTGTGTTTTGATAGAATGGGACTTATGATAAGGGGGCATTCGATGAGGTTGTACATTATACTGATAAAATCAAATTTCGGATGGGATGTCTCCGATATGAAGGCCGACTAAGGAAACAGAGCAGTGCCGCACTGCTCGCACACGTGCGAAAGGGTGAAGGATGGCGGAGTCAGTCACTGAAATGTCAACTGTGTCGCTCTTCGCATGACTTCATACTTTTCTGGGAAATTCGATCGCTGTCGTTGAAATCATCGACTGACTACTTAAGCCAGCATGGATACGTGATGGTTTCCTCAATGGGTTGAACTGCCTAACGCGTCCCTTTCAATCATTTTATTTTCTCAATCCGAAATACTACTGTAATTGTATTGTAGAAGAGCAACGAGGGAGTTGCACAGTTGAGAAGTTTGAATCAGCTGTTATATTCCATTTCATTATGAGATATATTGATTTACAAAGTGAATTTTACTCATATCCACTTTACCGTCAATTGTCTTGTTTTAGGTTGATGTAAAATCGTTGAAATTCTTCTACATTGAAGATATCAAGGATGAATATTTCACCGTACCAGTTCAAGAAGAAATTCGTCAGAAACTAAGACAGGTAAGTTGAATCCTGTATTCACGCAATGATGAAAAACCAGCTGTAGAGTTTAACCTAAATCGTATTTGCATTTCAAGAATGACAGTTACGAGATATTTTTAATCATTATCGCGCGACGGCAGCAGATAATATCACAATCAAAATTATTGATGAGGATATTGTCTTTCCTTTGCATTCATCCTTCCAATTATGAATAAGGACATTGGCATGCATTTGGCACCCAACATTTTTAATTTTTGTATGAGCTTGCGATAATGCTTATGATAAACTCACTTATATTTTGGGAGAGATTCAGTTACTCTGATTTATATGAAAAGTAGCCATCCCACAGGCTGGCGATCTTTATTATTTTGATCCCTATTGATCCCTTCAAGTCATTCTTCTAATTTTTGTACGTAGGAATTTCAGCTTCTTGTGATTGTTCACAGACGGAACATTATGGAGAATGTTCGGGTTGACCGTTAAATTCCATAATTTTGAAATTGACCGTGATTCCTTTATGAGATGATAAATTTGAATATTGCATATTACGCATGTTTTTCGATAAATGATCCTGATGGACAGCTAACAATGCTGTAAGTATCTATGCGGTAGCATAGCGATCATGGATAAGAAATTGAAACGAGAAAATGTTCTTTGTTTGTTATTGTAAGTACATTAGGCGACACGTATCTGCCACATGTGGCCTTATATCTTACTCTCATTACTTCGTGCTTAATATTAAGCAATGATGGAGAATGTACCGATTTTAAAACTCCTGGGTTTGCCCAGGTCCCCCAGACGCAGAACGAACGCTCTACCACAAGGCCATTGCGCCGGTGATTAGAGTGAAATAATGTGTTTGCCATGGATCTCAGATGTATAAGGACGTGACACGAAACGAGCATAGAAATATGGTGTTTGCAAAGTGCAATATACAATAATGCAATACATCATATCGATGTTTCTAAAGTTCATTTTTGTCATTAGACTTGAAATATCATTCCACTGGGTCACTTTCATGAAAGCGAACTCATCTATAGATTTTATGATGCATTTAAATTGATTGCCGTTTCACAGACAACTGACATTGTGGCAATTAATATCAAGACTTTGCATTGGTTGCTGCAGGAACTCATCTAAGTTCATAGAATGGTCAATATGTGGCAGTAATGGAAGAGCTGCCCAAAGATGGTCTGGATGAAGGTCCATGGGAGTTCCTCTACGCAGATGATATAATATAGTGCTGACGGCAGAAACGAATACTGCTGAGGCAGAAATGCTTTGTAAATTGAAAAACAATATTGAGAAAAGGCGCATGAAAGTCAACCTAGAGAAGACGAAGGTTGTGATAACAGGAAAGACGCAGCAAAAGATAATTGAAACCGGTAGACATCCCTGTTGATGTTGTGGAAGAGGCGTTGAAGTGAATTCAGTTTTTGTTCGTCATTTCACAAAAAATTCTGCTAACTTAAGTTGTTGGTTTACCCGGCTCTGTCCAGCGGATAGGAGGTCTCTTATCCAGACAATGCGAAGCGACACATCCAGTAAGCAAATTAATGCCTACTGTTTTGTCGTGGAGTGCACGGGGAGGAGATGGCCCAGCTACAGTCTGTGGCTGGTGTGTCAAATTTCCAGTGCCCTAAGTGTCGGAGCGTGGGAGTAAGTGGAATTGTATCTGACAACTCATTAACAGTTGATGGAGACTCTAGCATGCGAGAAGTCAGGAAGTTCTGCTATCTTGGAGACATGACAGTCAATTAAAGTGCAAGGTGTCGACAGTCCTTTTAGAGTCCTTTAAGTCATTTAAAAGTCGGTGAATTTCTGTCGACACCCTGAAAGTGTTGTGGAAATGGTAGTAAGAGATGGGGTTGCGTCTGTTTGGTCCAAATGGTGAGAGCAGGCCAGTCTTCTAAACAACAAATGTATCCGCTGAAAGATCAGAGCACAAGTTTATGAGTCAAGCATTCGATCGGTTCTGTTATTTGGCTATGCTGCATGGCCCACTCCCACAAGATGTTTAAGATGTTGCGAAAGTGCGGTCGGAGAATTTTGAGATGCTTGACTAGAGTGGAATGGAGCGACGGTTTATCAAGAAAGGAGGTTCGAAATGTGCGGCCTGAAGGAACTGGAAGATGGGGTTTGACGAGGACGCCTGAGATGAAGAGAGCGGCAGAAAAGTGCTTGGGAGGAGGGCATTTGAAAGTATGGAAGTACAAGGAAAGAACGTAGTGTCAATGTATCCTTGAAGACCTCAGGGTATCTGGAATCTTCGAAGAACTTTCGCTGAATCGATAAGAACGGAGGAAAGCCTTTAGCCGCTCAGCCCCAGGAGGTGGAAATCAAAAGACGTTGAACGTGGAGTATAAGAGAGCAAGAGTAAGTCAGAGAATGGCCAATTACGTAGATGTCGGTGATAAGAACCATGTCGACGGATGAACTTAACAAGTATCTATGTTCAAACTGGTATAATCAGTATCTGCAAATCAGTTCTCGAAATGTATGTAAATATGCCTGTTTCCATGTTGATACATTCTGATATTTATCTATGTTCAAGTGACGCCTGATGTGTATATGAAGGATGATCTATTTCCAGGGTTTGAACTTTGAAGTGATGGAAATTTGAGCGAAACTGATTCCATCAACAACCATAAAATCGGTTATGCATATAACAAAAAAAGGTGAAGTTTTCAAGTCACTACTTTCCCACTGGTGACTTGGACGATGCAGGCATAGGCAGACTTTGCTGCAGCACTGTGATACTTTTAGTCCCATTACCCGTCCTGACTGTAACATTAAAAAAAAGAAATTGCTTCGACATAAAATATTTTGATGAGTAATTTGCCTATCTCATTCTCGATGTATGGCGAGCAGCTTTAATAGCAAATTGAAGGAATTGCTTCAAAATGATGTTATTTTTATCTAATTTAGTTATGGAATGCTGTATACATTTTCTATACTCCAATTGTATATTAAATTGATCGTCTATCTAAAACCAAAGTAAAGCATTTTGACTCCACACATACTTGGCTTAATCTCCGTGTGCCAGTCGTGATCCGTTGGTGCTGATGGCAGCCTGTACCAATATTGTCCACTGTTTCAAATATTGTGCTACTTGTTGTTATATTTGCTGAGTATGAAGGCTGCGACCGCTACATTGCCCATCCATATCCATTCCATCCTCTGCATACGTCGTTCGTCTCCTATCTCCACTTCACCGACGACGACAATCTTGATCAGCCATTAGTCATCTATTCGACGGATTTTGCCGACCAATAATACTTTATTTGCGTTGGTGCGTTGTTAAGCCTCCACATTCGTGATATAATGGCGCCGTCAAATGTTTTGCAACCCTATGTAGTATTTGAATTCAAATGCAGCGATTAAACATTTGTCCTCCCTGCGAAGCGTTTGTGCTTTAGTAGCGTATAGCAAGACTGGAAGCGTAAGCACTAAAACTGCGAATCTTGAGCTGCAGGCTGAGATGTCCTTAGTGTTCCAAATGAGCCTGAAGGCACACAGGGTCTCATATGATGCGCCAGTGCGATTCTCTGGCGGATTTCCTTTGAGCTGTCGTTTGTAGGCCTACTAGTTATTCATCATACTACGTATAGTTACAAAATATGTTGCGTGTTTCACCTTATCCAACTGTCACTTTTCTTACACTTCAATGTTGTCAATGTTAATTTGGCAGTGGACTTTAGCTTGAGGTGTCACATGTTACATATTCCCAAAAGGATTTTCTATACGTGAATTTCTGTCAGACTGGAATTGGACACCCGGTTGGCTATTATGAACAATCAATTCAACAACAGTTCATTATTGATTACTGTGAATGTTGCTGTTGCAGAAACAGATGTTTGCATAAAAGGAAGGAGTAAATATACATCAGTTTAAAGAGAAAAGAATATCGATAGTCATAAGTGTCGCTTACCTTCAAGAATAAGTTCAATATATTTCCATAGGTCTGTTATTGATCATTCTCGTTCTCTGCACTATAGATTGACATTTTGACGAATTTAGAAAATACTAATATGCAATGCAGAGGAAATATTGGGAAACAATGAATACATGAACTGATTACAAAATTTGAATCATAGAGCGAAAAGTAAATCTAACATTTGCATAGCTAATATATATGTAAAAAACAAGATATCTAGATGTAGTAAATTGTGCTACATGACTTAGGATAGGAAAAGAAAAAGCAAACTAATCATCAAGAAACAGCGGTTTCGTGATAATTGGTTTTCTTTTTCTTTTCCTAAGTCATGTAGCACTAGATGTCTTGTTTTTTACATACGAGTTAGCTATGCAAATGTAAGATTTACTTTAGTCCCTTTAACCTAGTTTCCACTCTATGATTTTCAAATTCTGTAATCATTTCTTGTATGTAATCCAGTCGTTTATTTTTGTCTGTACCCTTGAGAATGCTCAATAGACTATGAACGAAACGTTGGGAAAGTTTTCGTTCTTATTTCTTTCAAAAATTACTTCTCAAAAATGCTTTATCAGTAGATAAAATGTTAGGGAAGAAATTTTTTGGTTTAATTTATCTTTTGGATGTTTTGATTAAAAAAGTCATTCAGTGCTTCATAAATTTCCGATTACCTAAATGGACCCCTACATAAGTTGCTATCGTGAACTTTTTCTTATTCAACTCAGACTGTAGAAGCTCCGTATTCGAAGAGTTGTAGTGAGTCAGATGGGCCTCTCAAAACTTTTTATGGTTGCGTAATAATGTGCTCTACTTTATGATCTCTTGGGGCTGTCTATTGAAAATAGTCAAATGCATGAACATGACAATTATCCAGTTCATGACAATATACGAACAACGTTTTCCTACTAAAAAAAGATGCGAGCTTATTTAGTATACGAGTATGAGTAATAAACCGGATAAATTTTAGGTTTAATGCTTTTATTAGCAGATGTTGATAATCCGCATGCATGTAGGTCTAATGGATTTCCAAATCTACAAGCTGATTATACTCGAACTGCTAATGTTCAAATGGTGGATCAATTAATGATGAGGCTTTTGGGACCGCACTTACATGGCGGTTATAATTTTATGGTAGACAACGTTTTTACCTGAAAAATTTGCTGCGGAATGTCTTTCCAAAATTTTAAGGAACAGTTCGCAATAATATATAGGGACTACCAACCAACATGATTTCCACAATGAATTCGGCTGCTGTGAATTCTACCGTATTGCTTGAAAACAATTGCATTTTGAAATTGTGCAAATGCAAAACAAATAAGTCATTTCATCTATTGACAATTTCTTGCGATATAATTATTATAATTATAATTCCGGGAACAAATTATGCATTACAACACATAATTATAGTTAGTATAATATATATTATGATATATTGTGTTATTAAATATATTTAACAACGCTATAATCCTGCCATTAATAACAGGCAAGAATGTCAGGAATATAAGTGCCTCTTGATTGGCTAGAGCCAACTTTTATACTCTTCTGATTATGTCGTGATCTAAAGATTTTATCAATGTTTTATACCTTTTCTAAGTCTCATCATAATTTCAACTACATTTATTACATTCTACATTTATACACGATCGTATCCATAAATACATTTCCTTGGACAAACTGGTATAAGTTGCCATTTTACAGAATTATAGATTGTGTAGACCATTCATCTATACTTCGTTCTGCCTTCCCTAACTGCATGTGGGGAAAATAAATATGAGTATAGTATTACAATAATGATAACATTTACAAGGCAATTTGTACATGCATGGGTTGTACATTATTGAAGGCCCATTACGGGAAACGATACTATAAATTCATCTTTTTTTCAAATGCTGTGACCGATATCTTGCCGACCTTACGAAATTCATTATTTGTTTCCCTGAGTCTGATGTTGGCAATAAAAAACGGATTTCAAGGTACATAATACTTCCGGTGCGCTCCGCGCATCATCTTTTGAGAAACTGATTTGTACAGAAACCGTATCATGCGGAAACAGATGATTAGAGATCAGACATGCAATGTGTTAGAAGAGTCAAGTAAAGCCAGACTTTATGAGTAAAGCGAACATCAAACTAATAAGCCACTAGACACAGTAATGCCGCCGAAGACAGAAAAGCCAGCAAAAGGAGATTACTAAAGGAATTCAATATTAAGTAGCAAGTTAAAACTCGACAAAGCTAGCAAAGAAATGAAAACCATTTATATTCTAACCACAGAATTAAATATTTTGTTTCTCTGCTTCGGTTTGCTAGAAGTGTGATTAATACGAAAACGACGGCACATCGAGGAACCTATTAGGTGGTCAAAGAGGAATTTCTAAAACCTTACAGAGATAGGAAAAAAAGTCGTGCGTCGCTTGCGGATTAATGTGAATTCCAGCACAGGGATATCTAAGGTACTAGATATCTAGAGTCTAGATATCCCTGTTCCAGCAAAGTGCTTCGATTGCCAAAATTCCTTCAGATTCGAAAAATTCAGATCATTGCGCACAAGTTTTCCCAATAATGGTGGCCCTTCCGATCATTATTAAAGAAAGTAACAGGCGTACGAAAATTAGTTCACTTGATGATTTCACTTCCTCTCCCCGGCATTTCTCACTGTATAGTGCATACACTGAATCGAATGTTTGGTATGTGCGAAGTGATATCACAGCACGCACGCATCTCTCACCGGCTCTGGTGTACTCTGCTGACAGCTCATTGTTTGCCATTTCCAATAGCAAGCGATACACGAATTATCCATTCGAGAAGGAGCATGTTGTCTAATTCTGTGATGTGCCATTTCGATATTAAGGTTAGATATAATTCTTCCTTTCTCGCAAACCGAAGCGCGCGCAGATGAATCTAATTCTGTGATTCTAACCATTTCTAACCATTCTGAGCCATTCATAATCTGAAAGCCAATATTCTGAATAATTCTGACAAAAATCGCTTTCGAAGATTGTCTTGGTGCGGCACCGCTTTTAGTTATATCAAAAATGATTATATGCTTGCTCCTCTACACACAGTTGTTCATCGCTTCCATGGTGCATTATGGAAGAATTCGATAAATGTTGAAATAGTCATAACCATTATGTAGCCTACATGTCTGAACAGCTTCAGCTAATCTTCTAAAGAGAATCTCCAGTAAGCTTCAAAATTGGTCGTTGTTAGTAGAATCTGAGGGGACAAGCAATATTGATGACTGGTGATATCGCATAGGTGATTGAACGGCCGCTTAAACAGTTTTTGTGTTTATTGAAATTCATTGTGATGTTTTTTGCTTCTTAGTCATCATATGCACGTACATGTATGGCTTAATCGAATATGATAGTGGGACAAATGTTCATGTTTTGAACTCAGTTTGAAGCATCTGGCATACGTTCATTATGCGTTCATATGTTGTTAGTTAGGAAATATATGCACAAACCAGCATTTACTCGGTTATTTAAGAAGAAACGTAGATGCAGTCTTTATCTCTCGCTTGCTCTTATATTTTAAGATAAAAGTGCAATATGATCAGAAGATTCAATGACAGCTTTTCATAAATCGATCTGATATCATCCTCTGAAATATCAGTTGATGTTTCTGTACATACATACATGAGAATTAACCCCTTAGCGCCCATGACGGATAGATCCGTCACCATGACGGACCTATCCGTCATGAGTGATTAATTTGTCTTATTGTCGAATTTCACTGTTAGTTCAGTGTGCTGAGGTTTATTATTGAGTTTGGCGCCTTTTAAAGATAAATTGTTTCAGTCAGACACACACACAGCGCACGCCTACGAATATGCAAACAGAAATTATCTCTATTCATAAGTTCAATTTGAGCTAAATGCCAGCGTACTCAGAACATGTGCATCGATGAATCTTACACAGAAAGGTCGACTTTCAATGTAGGTTTTTATACGTAGTAAACGAGCGAGATTCGAACTGAAAACCGTGATAATGAATACATGTTGCACAGCTTTTTATACTGCGGAAAAGGGGAATTTGAACATAGAAGAAAATGTACCCTCTGACCCTTCAGAAAGCGAAAAGTTGTCGTTTATCTTCTTTCAAAAGCTTCTTTACTTGATCGTGGATACGTCATAAACATTGATAACTCGTATAATAGCGTTCGGCTTTGTGAATTTCTCATGACTCGAAACATCGGTGTTCGCGGTACGGTTCTCATGAACAAAGGAATACGAGCGGAATTACGAGAGAAAAGGCAAATATCAGTGTCTTCCACATTCGAGCGGAACGAGAACGGTACATTAGCCATCAAAATCACAGACAAAAGAGACGTGTACTTTCTCATTACTGTCGATAAAGCAGGTGCTATTCAGGATCAAAGACATCTTCCAGGAGGCAGAAATCAGAGCCATGAAAAACCTTCTACAATCAAGCAATATGATTTTGGAATGCTATATATGGATCTATCAGACCACTACCTCTCTAGTATCACGGCGGCTCGACGCAGTCACACTTTGTTCAAGAAATACGGAATATTAATGCACATTATTCAACTTCTACTGCTAAATGCTTACATAATGTACAAAAAGGAAAAGGATTCACAAATGAATTCTTGAACTTGTCCAGGATTGCGATAATTCACCTTACCGGTATACATTCATTTTATCAAAAAGCAAAGTTCATAGCTCTAATCTCGAAATCTTTCGGTCCTGGAAGTGCATTGCAACAGGATGTACATTTTCTTTAAATAATCCCCCAACTTCAGTGAAAATAAAGCCATAGAAACTATGTGTAAAGAATATTGGGTGATCACTGTCAGAAAGGAACCATGCTATCAGAGCGCAAGGTGATAATAAACTAATTTTGTGTACCACGTTTTGAAAAATATCACAATTTCCTTTTAGCCTCACGTTCGTAATATTTTTTTGAATTTTTTGAAAGGTTTATTTTATATAATTTTCTATGGCGCAGTGCATCAGCAACATTTTTGAGACATTTGGGCGTTAAGGAGTTAAGCCTCGCCTCCAAGCTTATTTTCTCGCATGATTCATCTTTTCACATCCACTGTACATGTAAAATCTGTAACACGCATCATCGATAGATTTGTTTTCAGCGTTTGGCTATTCTTTCCACTTTTAGCATTATTGGTAAAGTGCGTGAGTTAATTGACTTGCATATCCTTACATCAGGGGTCGCAGCTATTTCATACTCTTATCATCATTTTGTTGATTTTCTGATTTTTCATATTTTTTCAAAATTGGAGTTGATCGCAGTTTTTTGATCAATAGTTTCGCTAATTTCTTTCGAAAATTTGAGGTCAGAATGCAAACAATGCAATATACCAAAGTGTGATAGAAACTTATTATGTATAAGCATGTCGTTGTCCAGTCATGGTAAATTATGATCTAATCTTCTTTGTTTGTCTCAGGCTCTTGACCGTGCTCATGATAGTAGCACAGTCAAATTCAGTCAATCGCAAGAATATTCAATACGTTAAATTTCGTTACATTCATATGTTTTGACTCCCGATCGCTTCATGAAATACATTTTTATATTTATTGTCTATAGAATTTTCATACAATTCACTTCTTCGATGACAGAGTTCATGATAAAATTAGGAACAGTTGCAGGACGTCGATTGCCTCGCGAGATAGTCACCCACTTAATCTTTTCAATATTTTCAACCAATTTCCTAGACAATTAATTTTTTTTTGGAACTCACAACTGTTGAAATTACATGACCAAGCATTTGAAATTTAAGATCACAATCGCTGTCTGTGGTAGCTAGAAAATGTTTGGTGTTTTTTGGTAGTCCTTGAAGGCTGCTATCAATAGAAAGCATCACATTCTCTTCTGCCTTCACATGTAGGTCTGCTGTACAATGAACATCTTCACTGCGAGCCTATTTGTCTGTGTTTATGTATGTGTCCAAATAGACTCACAGTAGTCATCTCTACCTCCGGTTGTGCACGTGGATAATGGGCGCTAGTGAATGATGTGCAGGCTTGGGCATATCCAGCGTGATACAAACACGAGTACACAATGTGCACACCACTGCACTAACAAATATACTTACTCTTCTTACTCATGAAAACCACTCGAAAATTCTATCAATAAATGTGTGAGTAGGTAGAATTCAGTTGAATAAGTTTGATCAATGTGTTTAACTATAACACAGTTGAACTAATTGTGAGTTGGTTACCGTAATTGGTGACTATTTAAAAAACAGGTTTCGTTCAATACTCACAGGTAACCCGCAGATTATGTGATTTCTAGGTCTCCTAGTCGGCTGCAAATACGTGCGAGCATAGTGTTCATGTAATCGTCTAAAAAGCTAAAGATGATCGTTTGAGTAAGGTTAACCGTAACTTTTTGTGCATAATTCGACATCATTCTTTTTTCAAACATATCACTTTTTCATAATACTTTTTTCTCGATTACCGCTACGAGGACTGTTACATATCCGGATATATCTGATAATAGTATGAAGCAATTAAAGTGTGCTAAACATGCAGTGCACTCGAAACCAATTCTGAAGTAGCACGCAAAAGTCATTCTGAAATTGTTCTTTCCACGTAAGGGCATTTTCGCCAACCTTTGTTCGAAGAAACTCGTCGACAAGATAAAGGGACATAAAAATCTATCTGTTTGACATTTTTACATTGAATAATGCATTGTGGTATGTATTTTCATCATCATCTGACATGTGCTTTTCAACTTTCAGGTTATCTCATGGTATCGTGAACTTGGTTGCTCTGTAGAAGCTTTGGATCTTCCATACATGAATCGCGCCTTTCAAATTTGGTCTGCTAAAATGAGCATGTCAAAACAAACACCATTCTGCAGATTGATGGGGGATTACAAGTACGACATCAATCCGTTTTGGGAAGTTTTGAAGAAGTTCATTGGAAAGTCGAATCACACTGTACCAGCTTTATTACTAGCCGTTGCTGAAAAGTTATCGACGATGACTCAAAGTGAAAATAAACGATTAATTGAAGCTTTTGAAAAATTGAATGAAAAATTTCGCGCAGAACTTGATGATAATTCGTGTTTACTGCTACCTACACATCCAACTTCTGCATTATTTCACAATGAGCCGTTAGTAGTTGGTGCGAATTTTGCTTATACCGGTATTTTCAATGTAATGGGAGTACCTGCGACTGCCCTGCCCGTAGGACTAGACAAACAAGGATTACCGATTGGGATTCAGGTTGTTGCCAAAGAAAATCAGGATAGAATTACTCTGGCTGTAGCACAAGACATAAGTAATCGATTTGGTTCCTGGATCCCACCATGGACATAAGAAGAATTATGCACAAATTTTGTAACCATAATCGAAAAGCAAATTTCTACAAGACATTAACAATGTCACATATAACAGCAGTTGATCATAATTTCATGTACATGTGCGGGAGCTACTATAGTGTCCACAGTTTCCATAATCTCATGCGATTTTAGTTGTATGGTGCTAGTGTGAGGTACATAATTACATCAAGATGACAGCAGTTGTATTTCATCAAGGTAATGCTAGTCAGAACTAACAACTAACGTCACTGAAATAAATTAACCGAAATTAATGTCATTTAAAGCATTCTGTGACGTCCTACATTTCTTGCCGTAAAACGAGCAGTAGAATAGTAAATCCATCATGTTTTGTTAATGAGTTCAAGCGAATTCGCCAATTTTTTATTGTTCTTTTCTTTGCCAAAATATAGGAGTGTTTTTTTATTTGTGATATCTAATTTCAATGAGATTGATTTTGTTTTTGATTATAAAGTGGGCGGATAAACGGCAATGCCAATATCTATTGACTGATTGACTTTATCACTTTGTAATATTCGACACACTGATAGCTGAAACTCTCAAGAAACAGTTGATACCTCGTAAAGACATATGATCAGTCTGTCGCCGGCCTGAATTTTGATCCATTTTCATTGCATCTGTCATAGTAGACCAAATGACCAACTCTGGCAGGAATTATGCACATCTTATTTTTGATAACATTTCTTAATGTCTTCTAAGAGGAGATGCGGAAGTTCTATCTATAACTTATCGACACTTAAACTTGTTAGAATTAGTGAGTGACACAAATCAAGGAATCGTAGACGAATTTGACTAATACTTGCTAAAAGGACAAACGATCATTTCAAACAAATATTGAGCTTCGTTGTTTTAATCTTTTCCGATAGTTTGAACTGTAATTTTGTTATGGTACTGTACAATAGACTCGTGATGTCCAGATCATCTGAACATTCATCTGCTCATTCCCTCAATATTTGATCAATTTTCTCCCTATTTGAATAAGGCTGATGGCTAGTACAATCTCTAGCGTCATAAGCAGTGGTATGTATATTTGACTCATTTTATAAATCCTAGGCAAATCCTCAACTTGAAGCTAGCATTGGTCATTGATTTGCTAGTCTCCCTGTACGAGTATGATTGCATCAAATTAATGGCGACAGTAGAAGTTACAAAAAGAGTTTTACTTACCCTGCGAGTAATTCGTGAACAACAATATTACAAACATGAAGTAGCTAAAGTGTATCAGAATATCACTTTTTATTTGGACAGGTAAATTTGACCATGAGTAAGTTTAGAGACAAGTGGTTGACTCTCACGAAAATGAAGACGTGAATATGAAAAATAAATCAGTTATTAAACGATTCCTTCAACTAACGTGGTGATTTTGAGGTTGGTTCAACAGTGTCCCTGCCACAATGAAAATGCTAAAGTAAATGTTCTCTTAGATCTTAAAGAATATTACCGCATATTGCAAAAAATTGAAATGTCAATTATCTGCATCAACTATTTTAATTTTCACTGTGATGTTCTCTAATCGCCTACCACTGTATCACCCTTCGATACTATAACTCTAAAGCAAATCGATCATGAAATTTCTTTATGTCTGACATTTTCACATAATACTAACTCTTTAATTTCAGAGTTTTGTGCAAGCTAGTTATAATCCGCTTTTTAGCCAGGCCATCTGAAAACAAAAGTAAAGCATAATGCATTACTAGAATTACAACATTAGAGAACATTTTTTAGCATCCCTAGTTAGCGTTCAATTGACAGCAACATGGTAGACAGGAGCGGTTGAATGTGACTTAGAACTGACGAATATGCTACAGAATGGCTAGAAATCTTAATGTTGAAGACTTGTCAGCGCGCTGCGTCGTGGTTTTGAGCTGACCGTATGGGCCTAACATCTTGTATTTTCATGTCACTCGTCTTCAATTTCATTTTTGGAAGAATATAAAAACGTTAGTTACTTTGATTCTTGTTTTTCTTTAATTCAGCAGTGGAACCTAAAATTACATTTACTTTTCCACTGATTAGATAAGAATTTAAAACAAGTGAAATTTAAGCATCAGAGGATTACCTTGCGATAGGGGAGGCGGGGATCAATGGGTATGGGGGCTTTAGGGATTTTCAGACTTATTTTTTTACAAAAAAAATCTTATCGACCTGGAACAAATCGCAGGGTAAGAAGAGTGTATCAGCCAACTTTCCAAGAGAAAAGATGGAGATTATAGGAAAAAATTAGAAGCGATTTTGTAAAAAAAATGTCAACCCATTTAGCCCCATACCACGGGGTAATATGAACGACTCACTTCAGTCTTGTGCTTTGGATGTCGCTAACAGCTCGAACTTCAGTGATTGTGTTTGGGCTGAAGTTTATCTTCAGAATAAATCTTCCATTCTTGTAGGTGTGGTTTATCGTCCTCCTAATTCATCAGTAGCTAATGACAGTGTCCTATTCAAGCTCTTCCATGAAGCCTCCTCCCTTCCCCATCAGTTTAAGCTAATAAGTGGCGATTTTAATTTCCCCCACATTGACTGGGAGAGACTTTCTTCCAACAAAGACTCTGAAGATTTTCTTGTTTGCACTGTTGAGTCAGGGTTCTACCAAACTGTCTTTGAACCTACACGCGAAGAGCATATATTGGATTTATTATTCTGCTCCACTCATGATCTTGTTACCCGCGTTGATGTAATTGAACCTCTAGCCTCTTCAGATCACAATAGGCCTATGGTCTTGGCTGAACTGGCTTTTTCTGCTGAAAGAAAACCAATTTCTTCCAAGTCGACTCCTCGTTATAATTTTAAGCAGGCTGATTGGGACTTGTACCGTTCCATTCTCGCTTCCAATAAGTGGGAAAGTTGCTTCCAGCACAAAGATGTGAATGAGATATGGGCTTCTTTTCAATCCGCTATTCACGGTGCTTAATCGTCAGCAGTTCCAACCATGAATTATCTTCGAAGTAACAGACCTCCTTGGGATTCTCCAGAAATTCGTTCTTTAAAACTACAGCGCAGAAGGGCGGAACGTATCTTCCTCGACACCAGATCTGAAGAGGCTAGGTACGTTTGCGCAATCATACATCCAACCTCTTGAAACAAGCAATCCGCAGATCTATTTACAATTTTGAATCATCTTTGGCTAACAGTGACTATCCTAAGCGATTCTGGAACTATGTAAAATCTAAACAAAAGGTTCGATCCACCGTTGGTCCGCTTGTCGACCCGTCCACTGACCGAGTAGTGTATGATCCCCTACACTCAGCTACTATTCTTGGTGATTCCTACAAATCTGCTTTCACCTCTGAGTCTCTTCCCATACCTGCTGTTCATGCACAAACTGATCATTGCCTCGCTGATGTAGTCTTCACACCTGATAGAATTCGCTTCCACCTATCACATAAGAAGAATTTCTCCTCCCCTGGCCCTGATGGCATTCAATATATCTGCTACAAACAAGGTGCTTTTGTTCTGCTTCCACTTCTTGCTCGCCTTTTCCAGATCTTTTTTTGAGCTGGGGAATATCCCGCTAGTCTGGAAGCACGCTCTGGTTACTCCTATACATAAGAAAGGTTGTCGCAAGAAGGCAGAGAATTACCGTCCGGTCAGCCTGACTTGTACTGCCTCCAAATTGATGGAGTCGATTGTTCGCGATCACCTGTGGCAGTTCTGGAACCAATATGATATAATCAAGCGCTCTCAATTTGGTTTTCGATCCAATTCGTCTAGTACCCACCAGCTCTTAGAATTCCTCGAGGATTTAACATCTGTTGTGGATCGCGGTCAGTGGGCTGACGTCATCTATCTCGATTTTGAAAAAGCGTTCAATTGTCCCTCACTTTCGTCTCCTCTCGAAATTGACTTCCTTGGGCATTGGAGGGAGACTTCTATGTTTTCTGAAAGCTTTTCTTGAGGATAGAACTGAGAGTGTTGTCGTGGATGGTGTGCGTTCTTCCCCCTACAGCATGATTTCTGGTGTCCCCCAGGGATCCGTTTTAGGCCCAGATCTGTTTGTCGCCTTTATTAATGACATTGATGACACCTTGACAAACTCTTCTTTATTGAAATATGCTGATGATGTAAAACTGTACTCCGAAATCAAGCGCACTGATCCCCTGAAAGCCAAAGAACTTTTGCAAGCTGACCTCAACGCTGTAACCACCTGGTCGAAGAAATGGCAGCTATCGCTCAATCCCCAGAAGTGCTCCATTCTACACTTTGGATTTCACAATCCTGCCTCGGACTACCGTCTAGATGGAAGTTTCCTGAATAATTCCAAGTGTGTCAAAGACCTTGGAGTTCTGATTTCAAAAGACCTAAAATTCTCTCGGCACATTCTGACCTGTGTTCAGAAAACGAATCGCATTGTATCTGCCATCCTCAGGACATTCGTCTCTCGAGACGCCGATCTGCTTATTCGTCTCTTCAAGACACTGGTCCGCCCTCACCTCGAATATGCCATCCCAGTCTGGAATCCTTCCCTGAATAAAGACATTCTGGCTATTGAACGTGTACAACGTCGATTCACCAAAAGCATCCGTGGTCTATCCTCGTTGCCCTACGAAGAAAGACTGAGAGCTCTGAAACTCCCAACACTACAATGTCGTCGTCGGATTATGGACCTTACAACCGTGTTCAAAATATGTAACCACCTTACTCTAAGTGATCCTAATTCCTTCTTCACCTTTAGTGTTTCCCGAACCCGTGGACATAACTACAAAATTTTCCGCCACCCAACAAATCTGAATTGTCGCCTATCCTCCTTTTCCCACCGCATTATAGATGACTGGAACCGCCTCCCCGACGATATTGTGAACAGTGAAACGGTGAAACAGTATAAACGAAAGCTTTTCATGTTTTATTGTAACTTCTAATTGTTCCCTCCTGAATGTATTTCCTGTGTTGCCTTGGTGCTCTGCACTTATTGGTGTACTAAATAAATAAATAAATATGGACACTGACTTGGGGCTACATGGGTTTTGTATATCTTAACTTAGTAAATGATGCTTATCAACGGGTTAGTCGTCTCCAGTAGTTAGAATTGCGGACGCACTGATAGTGGATGCGAACATGGATTGGAACATGTGTTCCGAATTGCCAATGCGAACATGGATATGAACATGTTCCGAATTGCGAATGGATGCGAACATGGATAGGAACATGTAAATAGGAACCGCGTTCCGATTGATAGGCGAATTGAGATCATACTCAATGATTCGGAACGGTTTGTTCCGAAATTGAATTAGAGTATGTGAATTAGAATAGGGATGCGAACATCTATTTCGGTACTTAAACAGGTGTTTGTTTTGAGACTGCTTGCTCGAATACGACAATTGTGGCCATTGTGACTATGATGACAATTTTATTTATTTTCATAATGCGTTTACAGATCAGAAATTATGTTATGAATGTTCTATTATTTACTAATCAGAATCCCATTTACAGAATTTGCGAAATGAAAACAAGAGGTTTACAATGTAAGTGTAATTAACCATAAAAAATGAAAGAAGGTAAGTCACGTCCCTCGGGGGACTCCGTTAACTTCAAGAAGTCCTCAGCCCATTCGAGGAATGTTGCATTGTTTGTGAAGTCGTGATCACACTCGTGTATAGGGCACTTCGCCGACAGTCCTTTTCTCCTTTGGAGTGCTGTCACTGTTAAAGTCTTCCAGAGTTCCACTTTGCATCCGCAACACAAATTAACCTTCGCATCCAACGATCCACCCATAATTACTTGACTTTCATTTTGGTAACAGAACAGTTGTTTCTGGTTACTCATCATGAAATAGATTCGTAATAGATTCTTAATGTCTACTCAAGTCACGAGGATTAGAACTTGCTTAATTGGAACAATTACATCCTTATATATCCCTTTAGGGAAAATCGGAACCTCTCTGATTGGCTGTTGGGAATTCCTTTGTTTGAAAAGTATATAAGTCCTAGTTGTGTACCAATTCTTATCAAAGGTTCTAATCCTCAAGTACCATAGCTATTTTATCTATATTATTCTAATCACATTTAAAATGGAACGTGTCACAGCACCTCCCGCTTCTCCTGTTGAAAGGACGGAATCGCCATGCGAACCCAGAGTGTTGGTAAGAGGACCTGTAACTCCTGATCCAATATCATCAGAAGATGAAAGTTTGGTACTACAGAGGAGTATCATCGAAACACCGGTGGAAGCTATTATAACAGTCAAGACACGTAGTGGAAGTCAGGTTCGAAATGCTCCACGAAAAACAAACATGAAGCGGATATGTCTGCGATTAGAGCCTGAAGAACGGAATTTAACAACTGCGCTGGAGTTCAGCATAATGGATCCTGCCACGCCTCGCCGCTGCCCTGGTGCCCCCAAAAAGACAAGAGTATGTGTTCGAGTTGACCTGAAGAGACTGATTCCTTTCCCCAATATTGACAATATGTAATTTTTATCTTTAATAACACTTACATAAATGAACAATCTTGTTTTTATAATTTCACAAATCGAATTTCTAATAGGATTTGAATGGGAACTGGGGATAGATATATTCATCACTGAAATAGCTACCTATAAGTATTTCTAAGTTTAATATTTGGAAGATATATATTTCAAATCACTTGTTTGAGACTTTGAAACAGCACCGAACGTACTAGAACAAATTTGAAATGAATATTAATGTGTAATTCAAATGATAGTCAAATTGGATGAAAGTTTGAATAGATTTACAGTGTTTTTTGAATGCTTTTTTCACCTTAGGATGATATCATACATATTGCATACAATACATCATCAGCTAGAGAATGAAAAGACCTTTCTAATGATATAAGGTATGTACCCATTCGATGAAGAAATCCCTGTTGTATGCAAGTGTATGCAGGAAGAAAAATTTATGATTTCAATTTCTAAGTTTCTCAACTAAATTCTATCTATCTTTCAAAGGGCTATAGCTGCTTCGGATGGTGTCATACAGGTGTCATACAATACACCATTAGAATCAGCATGAAAAGAGCATTCGAATGATATAGCATATGTACCTTTTCAATGAAAAAATCCTTGTTGTATGCAAGTGTATGCAACTGGAAAAATTCTAAGTTTTTCTCAAAAATAACTAAGTTTTCAAGTTTTTGAAAATTTTCGAAGTTAAAGTTTGATCACCCGAAATGACCATAATGCATAAACTTCCACATGAACTTGACCTTGACCTTTGACCTTCATACACGGCGGGGGGGGGGGCCTCAAAATTTCTCGGGCGCTTCGCGCCCTCGAAATTTTTCGGATTATAGGGTAAATAAATTTTCTCGTGCGCTTCGCGCACTCGAAAATTTATTTACCCATGGGTTCCGGGTGCCATAGATACTCTTCTTGCTTCCCTAACCCTAATCCTAACCCTAAACCTAACCCTAAACCTAACCCTAAACCTAACCCTAAACCTAACCCTAACCTTAACCCTAACCCTAACCTTAACCCTAACCCTAACCCTAACCTTAACCTTAACCCTAACCCTAACCCTAACCCTAGATGCCATTAAAATTTAAATTTGGCGCAAAATTTGATTTTTCGAAATTTGGCGCGAAATTTGATTTTACGAAATTTGGCGCGAAATTCAAATTTCGATTTTTGCGCGTTTCATGATGCAGTCTGGATTTAACTTCTTAAAACTTAATGACTTTTTCTTTATTATTTGAATTTAGATGAAATCCTTAACTTAAGTAGAATTTTAAATGTTTAGAACTGCAGGGAATCCATCTTCATCACATGTTAATTGGCTTAACTTCGCGGTTACATGTACCACTCTAGCATCAAAGACTTTGATGGCACTTTTCTATTTCATCATTAAAATATATCAGCTGTTTAGATTTGTTTGAATTCAACAGTTTGTTTTTCTATACCAATGTGATGTTATGATGACATCCGGTCTTTGTTCATGGTTCCTTTGTTAGAATCATATATAAAGAAGTTGTAGAGCTCCGTTCTTCACTCATTTTTGAATTATTCTTGGTGCATAGCAGACCTCGTTCTCCGTCTCTCCGTTTTATCTATTTATAACTGCAATTCTGAAGTGAGTTCTACATTCTTCTATTCACTACTTTCTATAGTTTGGGAGTAGGAACATTACTAAGTTCTTATAACCAGATAGTTTAAAACATGTGGCTGGATCTTAAGTTAGGAACACTATATGTTATATTATTAAACAGAATTATTAATTTTCATAATTAATTATAACATTTTCAAAACCTATAAAGCACACAAGCTTATATGATGAAATGTTTAAATAAACATAAACATTTCCAAAGTGTGCTTCAAATTTGTAAATAATTCAAATGCTAATTTTGTTTTCAAAGTGATAGTCTGTGGACCATCTACAAATTAAAAGTTGTTTAACCAAAGTCAGAAATGTTTATCTTTTCAAAACAACAGTTTCGTTTCTATGATTTCATTTCGAAATAAAATAATAATACATCAGCTGATTTCAATTTCATGTTAATATGTAAACAACCCTTTTCAAGATAAATTCAACATTTCGACTTTCGGTTTCTATCTCGAAAAATATATATCTCTGTCAGAAAATTAATGACTGTGGAATTACTTTCCAATATTTATACAATAGTTACTTAAATGAGTTCATATTTGCTAACAGACAATGTAATGACAAACGTTTTCCATGACTTACAGAAATGGTTCGTCAAGCAAGCATTGCACGTCAAAGATTAATTTTTCACTACTGTGAAACTTGTAAACAACCGGTGCGTCATGCCAACAAGAGTGGGCATAAAGATTGTAATTTCAAGGAGGGCTGCACTTATGTCTACTGCCTCACCTGCAGAGCCTACGTGCGAAGCACAAAAATGGCCAACGACGAAAAGTCCAAAGCCTTCATCATCCGGCATGCTACCTGTGCGCAGGAGAATGGCAGGGGTGGAGTTAACCTGACCTCGAAAGCCGAAAGAAATAAATTGGCTAGACTGTTCGCGAAGGAGGATAGGGCTGCAGAAGGAGTTTTAAGTCAATGCGCAGAACCCTCAAAACCCCCAACAAAACCCCCCACAAAAAGAAAATTCAAGTCAAGAGAATTCCTGGACAGTGACTCGTCATCCAGTGATTTAGAGGTGAGTACTGATAACTGTACATGCTAAATTTAAAATAAAAAAATGAATAATGTTAAGAACATTTGTTTCGCTATGTATGAAGTAAATTCAATTTTTAAAACATTTCAGTGTCCGAGGTCTCAAGCGAAGAAAAAGACTGACAAAAAGTTACCTCAAGTGAGAAATGTAAGTCATGTTGATAAAAATTAATCACCTTTGATGTAAAATAATATGTTATTTCTCTTTACAGCTGTTTAAAATTCTGCCACCGGTACCGAAGATGCGTGTGGTAGAAGAAACAAGTAGCCCACGTCCCGTAAGTACAGCTGTTATAGTCGTTATTATAAGTTCCTCTCACCACTTAATGTATCATACATAATGCATTTACTCAATTATTCTTCTATCTTTTTCTACCGTTTCAGGTAATGAGATCCTTATCCCTGAAAAAGACCAGGGTTAATAGCGTCGCCTCAACACCTGCGACTACAACTTCCGTTGAGGATAATGAGGAGCGTCCCTATACAATACGGGAGTCCTCATCCGATGAGAGGGAGGATTCAGACGAGAGTAGCGAATCTTCAACATCGACCACCTCGTCCTCTTCAACATCAACCACCTCGTCGCCCACATCTTCTGATGAGGATGAAGCAAGACATTCCCTTGTAAGTACCGAATTTAATAATTAATAACTAAATCTCATGATTTCTCTTGATAAATGCTGTTCTAAAATTATAACAGTGATATCTATTTTCAAAATAATTCGATTCAGGACAATTTTTCACCGTTGACTCCTGAGGTACGATTTTCACAATTTTGTTAGAACTGTAGTGCTCTATCCTCATTATAAGGACATATAGATAGTAAACAATTATTTCTTCTTATTTCAGGATATGTGTGATTTCGCATCACAAGAAATATCATTCTCCCGAATCCGTGCGTCGCCAACTTGCAGCGTTCAGCTGCCCCCTACACCGATCCTTCAATACCGAACTCCTGCTCCTACTCCGGTCCCCTTTCCTGATCCTGCTCCTGCTCCAATCCCTGTTCCTGCTCCTACTCCGATCCCTGATCCTGCTCCTACTCCGATCCCTGTTCCTGCTCCTACTCCGATCCCTGTTCCTGCTCCAGTCTCTATTCCTGCTCCTTTACTACAACAATACAATGTCGACCTAGACGATACATCCGAGAATGATGAGCGGCTAGAAGAGAGGTTAAAACTGTGCCAGCAACGCCTGAAGATGGCTGAGGAGAGAGAAACTAAGCTCAGGGAGGAGAATAGGGGTTTGATTGTGTCCGTTAGAAATTTAACACAGTCAAACCTACTATTGTCCTCCTCTGTAGCCAGAGGTGGTCGACAGTTTGTGCGTGAGACGCTGATGCACTTAGTGTTTCGCGATGGGGAATTCACAAGAGTGAGGCTGTCTCACATGGAGGACACGACCGACTGCTGTGAGCAGTGCCACCATATTAAACTGTCGCACAGCGACAGGGTCAAGTGTGAAAAAATGTAAACTTTTTACTTTTACTTTTTGTTTTGACTTTAAATGGAAAAAGAAATTGTTACAAGTCCTGTCTTCTTATTTCATCGTAGATTGGAACAAATGTCATTGGCTAGTAATCGTTGTGACGTCATAGGATGATAAAAAATATATATAGTCTGCAAAATTATAATCCTCACCAGTTTAATAAACATGGTTGTCTGTTCTAAATGTGGAAAAACGTTTACTCTTAATAGTAATTTGCTACGCCATGAAAAGTTTTGTAAGTTAGGAAAAACTTATCAGTGTAGGAAGTGTCCATATGAAACGAAACGACAGGATAATCTAAAGCGACACAATCTAGTCTGTGATAAGCAACCAAGTAATTGTAATTTAAATTCAAATACTCGAAGTATCTCAGCTAATGATAGTGAAATACCCAAATCTAGTACTGCTGAATCAACGTCTAGACATGTACCAATCAGCGCTTCAAATAATAGTTTGATCTTTATGCAATGCTGCTCCCGCTGTGGTAAAACGTATAATTCTATAAGCAAATTCCGTCAGCATATGAATATGCATAATACAAATAGTGAGATGAATATTCAAAATAATCATGGAACTGTAAGTCTCAGCGAAAGCGCGCTCAACGGTCATGCTCGTGTATACGACATCACACCATCAGCACACACAGTAGATATAACTTCCTTTTTATTAAGTATGCGATCTATATTAGAGAAGTTAGTGACAAACCTTCTAGAAAATTTTCAACTACGTGGTCGTCTGGTAGCACAAATTCGTTATGTGCGATCAAATCCTCAGGAAGATGAAACGTTTCTCGCACACTTTACTTCATCATCCACAAACTATATTTATGACTATGATACATGGTTCCAAGATAACTTAAATAGTCTCTCAAGTCATATTGAAGCTTTTGCAAATAAGGGTAGCAATTGGGTTATAGATGAAATACTAAATATAGAATTCAATGTTATTACTAGTCCATTACTTTCTGGTGGAGAAGTATTTAATCTACCAAAGAGTTTGAAAGATTCGAAGGCTGTAATTAATGTACATTCAAATGCAAATGACTGTTTCTTGTATTCAGTTCTATCAATGCTACATTACAATGATGTATCATATTCTAGGAATGAGATAAAATCATATAGTAAATGGACATCTGAACTAAATATGAATGACATCTCTACACCCGTATCAATTAAAGATATTCCTAAGTTTGAGAAAAATAATGACATTAAAATCAACATTCACCTTTACGAAAAAGGACTAAAAGGTGTTCGATATAGCAGCAACTTTATTGGTAAACGAACTGTGAATATACTACTAATTATAAACAATGAACGTGCACACTATTGTGGAATCAGAAAACTATCAAGATTATATAGAAAAATAAATAGAAGATATAAACATTTCTGCGATCGATGTACCCAATCGTTTACATATAAGACAACTTTGGAGCGACATTATCAATTTTGTGTTCGTGGAAAGGCACAAATAGAAAGAATGCCTAAACAACTAGAGGTAAGCACAAGTAGCATGGAATATCAATTAAGTCCTCCTTTAGTTGTTTATGCAGATATAGAGTGCTACATCGATAATAAAGTACACAAACCGGCAGCAGTTGGTGTTTATCATGTTTGGCATAAAGCTCTCCAGTCCAGATTTGAAAACAAATATTATGTCTTCAAAGGAGAGAATTGTATTATGGACTTCTTGGATCACCTAGAAAATATAGCTCAAAACTTATATGATAATCAGCGTGCAATAAGCCGGCAACCAATGTCTCTTTCTTCTGATGAAGAAGAAAAACATAAAAATGTAAAAAATTGTAATAAATGTAAAGCTGTATTTAGTGATGATTGCATAAAAGTAAGAGATCACGACCATTTAACAGGAAGATATAGACAAACAATATGCAGTAAATGCAATCTTCGATTAAAACTAAATAGGCGGGAACTACCCATCTTCTTCCATAATTTTAAGAATTATGATAGTCATATCGTTTGCTATAAAGCAATTGGAAAGAAGAAGTCATGGAAATTGGAAGTAGTAGCAGCAACAGCTGAAAAGTATATAACTCTATCCGCCAGCGTCCCTGTAAGCGAATACAAAGGAAAAACAATCTACTTCAAGTTAAAATTCTTAGATTCTTATCAATTTTTAAGTGCATCATTGAGTGAGTTAGCAAGAGGATTGCAAGTTTATGAACATGTAGAAAAACTAAGAAATGAATTTCCCCTGTTAACAGATGATATTCTTTATCAAAAGGGAGTGTTTCCCTACTGTTATTTCAAAAGTCTAAATACATTGACAGAAAAATGTCTGCCACCACAATGTGAATTTTATAATGATCTCACTCGTGAACATTGTTCAGATGAAGAATATAAGCACGCTAGTAATGCGTGGTTTGCTTTCAATTGTAACAATTTTGGTGATTACATGCTTGCATATTTGAAACTGGATGTATTATTACTGACAGATATTTTTGAAGTTTTTAGATCACTAAGTCAAAGTGAGGATGAAGTAGATCCTGTCCATTTCGTTAGCCTTCCACATCTTAGCTTTACTTCAGCTTTAAATTTGACATCTAATGATCCTCCACACTACATACAAGACGAAAGTATGTATAATCTCTTCGAAAGGGGAATAAGGGGTGGAATGACTTTTACGAACATTCACAGAGCACGTGCACGCATTTCGGAATTACAAAATAATACAAATGAAAGTCGTCACTTATCTTACATTGATGTCAATAACCTTTACGGTTCTTCGCTCAGTAAGAGTCTACCACATTCAAATTTTAAATGGTTGAGTGATAGTGAAGTAAGCTATTTTCTAAACGAAGAAAATATACAAGCTATCGATGATGATGGTGAAATTGGCTATATTTTTGATTTGAACTTAGAATATCCTGCAAACATACATGATGACACTGCCGATTTCCCATTAGCGCCAGAGATGCAGACCGTAGAGCAAAATATGTTCTCAACTTATATGAAGGATTTACATAGGAAAAAAAAAGACCAGACACTAAATTCAGTTCAACTAAAAAACTCTTGCTTCATCAATTCAATAGGGAAAATTATGTTGTACACTATTCAATATTAAAATTTTATTTATCCATGGGTATGAAAATCACAGAAATTCACAACGGTATAAAGTTCACACAAAAGCCATGGTTGAGAACGTACAATGATATGAATTCACAAAAGAGAGCTCAATCAAGTACCAACTTTGAAAAGTCATTTTATAAGTTGAAAAATAATTCTTTATATGGTAAAACAATGGAAAATGTAAGACGAAGGAGAAAATTCAAATTAGTAAACAGCGTGGAACAATGTCGAAAATTATCAAATCATCCTCTTTATGTACAGCATAAGATATTTGATGAAGATCTAGTTGGTATGGAAATGTATAAACCTTCAATAATGTTGAATAAATTGATTTATGTTGGTCAGGCGGTACTTGACTACAGCAAATTGGAAATGTACCAGTTATACTACAATGATTTGAAAAGATGTCCACTGATAAATAGAACGCGGCTTTGTGGAGGTGATACCGATAGTTTTTTCCTATGTTTGTACACCTCACCATCTGTCAGCCTGGAGGATGTACTGCTATATTTCGGTGAAAAATTTGACTCTTCAAACTATGACAGTCATCACCGACTATACTCAGTAACAAACAGAGCCAGATTAGGTTGTTTTAAGGATGAGTGTGCGGGAAAGTTGCTTGAGGAAATGATCTTGCTAAAACCAAAAATGTATTCAATGAAATATCTAGATTCAACTTGTGATAGCATCAAGCGGGCAAAAGGAGTGCAGAGAGCTGCAGTTAAAAAATTACAACATAATGATTATAGGACTGTGTACTACAGTGAGAAAGATACAAATGAGGAAATGACAATTATAAATTCAACAAATCACGTAGTCACTACAAAATCATTTAGAAAGCGAGGACTTTCACTTTGGGAGGATAAGCGCTGTTGGTTAAATAAAAATCTATCTCTACCATATGGACACTATAGTTTAGGTCTTCCCCCATCTTCAAAGAGAAGGAGATGCCTTCCTGCTACAGGTGACGTAGAAGTTTAAGAAATTTAACAAAGTAAACTAACCAATCACTACATTTCTGCGTAGTCATGCTTAATAATATATAGGTAGATTAAATATAAAATGAAATTTCTACATCTTTCCGATCTGTAGAAATAATTACTAAAACATAGGTAGTCCTACTATGAATTGAAGACGTAGCACTCAACATCATTCCGATATGTTGAGATGTAAAATAGCAAGCTTTATGCAAACAAATAAATTTAGGTTTATATTTGAAAACATGCCTCATTACATTAGAACATGGAAATTAAATGACTCACAAAGCATTCACATAACAAATTCTAAGAAAGTAGTCTTTCGTCACTTAATAACAAATAGTGATGGAAAACATCGTGGCGTTTGCACTAGCCTTGACGCATTACCTTCACTGAAAGACTTCGCTGATCTGATTGACAACCATAAGACACGGATGAAGATTCCCCTCGATCAAAAGGTATGGATAAAGTGTGACTCTACCGTCAAGCTATACGTCTGTTCACCAAAGAGAGAAGATATTGACTATCGATTTTTCCGTTTCAGTGACGTCACATGGAGAAACTTTACAAAAGAGATACTACCACATATGATTTCATTTATTAAGGATGGAGGACATCAAGCGGATGGAAGTCGTGAATCGCATGTTAACTACAAAAGTAAACTCAAAACTCAATCTTCAAGAAATCGAGCGGAACATTCCCAATCGAAAGCAATGGTTATTAATAAAACACAAGATGAAGCCGACAACGAATCTACATCTGGGAAGACCCTCAATGTTAACATGGAGGATACAGAGGAAGGATAAATATGTGACTATCCTATTCTTTCCAAATGGAACAATCCAGTGTGTTGGTGGCTTCACTGATGGTGATCTACCATATCTACATTCTACGTTGGAAAATTTACTTAGTGACTCATTATCTGAATGGGAAGTGAAGACAATGACTGTGTTATGTGAATTGAACTATCATTATGACTTTCGTAAAGTCACATCATCAAATAATCTCACTTATGAAGTGGAACTATTTCCAGCAGCACAGATGACTAACTGGCACCCATATCATGTTCATGTATTCCATAATGGAAAGATTGTGATAACCGGCATTAAAGACATAAATGATGTTCCTCCCATCCTATGTGATTTGAGAAAAATATTTGTGAAATCTACATTGTAGCTATGTAAATATTTAGAAAAGAACTGTATATTTGTAAATACATATTGAAATGTAAACATTTTTTGCTTTCCCTCTAAACCCAACGATTTGGAACATAAAACAAGGATATTTACATATAAAATAAAACTTTATTACAAAACAGTTTCAATATACTTTGTAAGAATTACATCATTTTTATAGCAGTCTTTCGAAAAAAGTTGTAAAACACTTTTACAGTTATTTTTCAATGGTCTCTCGTTGATGAAATATAGCAGATAACCGCCGCACATGAGAGATACATTGCTTTGAAGTGGAAACGATGTAACTTTCTTAATCGTCCAGGAGAACCTATTCATCCATAATGCAATGTCATGTAAGCGAGGTAGATTAAGAGAGTCAAAATATTCAGCCACTTTATGGCGATTGATGTACACTGCAACCCAATGTTTACCAGGAAGATTGTTGCTGTCCGTATTGATGATAAGCGAACAAGGATAGAAAGGAATTGAATTAGGTAAATTATCTCTAGAAAAGACATCAAGAAATATTGACTTGGAGTAGGGATGAGCATTTCCCATTTTCCTCAAGATTTGTATGTTGCTTAAGTTACTCATCTCTGATAGCTGACAGTTACGTCTCGCATTCTCGTTATTTCAACTTTGCTATCATAGATAGCATAAATGAGGCAAGTAATTGTTTTCTTCAAAGGTGACTCAAATGACACTTCTAGTCGTAGATTACCAGGCTTTGTAACTCCTACGCTTTCACCGCCTAGATCTGCATCTGCTGTGAGATTGTATATAATGAAGAAGTGACCATTTTTATACATATCCATTGTAATTCCATTTGAATCATCTGTGTTAAACATGCTCAGTGCAGTGAAAGTAGAACCATATTCACGTGCAAATTTACCCTCTTTAAAATTAGGCTCATAAGCTTTGCAAGCAACAAATTTTCCATCCTGATAGAGTGCTAGTTTACTAACGTTAAAGTGTTGGAAATTAAATGGATTCTTTTCAAAAGCACCAATAAATGACTCATTTTCCACAAATGTGATATACACCGCCTTCGGCATCGCAGTGGGAAAAAGATTTGGGTAGGCATGAGAGGATGATCCCGCACCAATTGTGAAGTTTGTTAACACACTGTGATTAACTGGATATATTGCATTGCTTTTCCTCAATCCTGTCGCATGCTCGTTGATGACTGACGGGTTCATTGTTACTCTCCTTACATTGAGCACGGCACTACTTATGTTGATTTGATAGTTTGTAGCTCCAAAAGCCATTAACGCGAACTCAGGATTTGCACGAATAAATTTTATTTGCATTTTAACCTGTGATAGTAGATATCTAGATTGACGAAGGAAATCAAGATAGACAGGTCCTTTCAAGTATAATTCCTTTGAATCTGCTGTCCATTCCATTCGTTTTTTTAAACCTCCATTTGAAACCTCATCAAATTTCCCTTGCTGATCATCATACCAGCCGGCAACTTGCAAGTGTGACTGTTTAGCTTGCTTCTGAAATTGCGTCATTGTATTTATGTATGCTCCATAGGGATATGCTCGATCCCCTCCTTCAATCTGTTTGTCATTCAATATTAGATACACATCTGAGAATAGACTGGCAATAGGAAGATTTGTCAATCCCACTTTATCCTTAGTTGAATCAATATTGGTACCATCAGTCTTCTTAATTTGTATACACAATTCTAAATCAATGGATTGACAGTCAATATAATCTTGAGGATTACCAGGTATATCAAACTGAATAGGCTGTTGGTTACCATCGATATTTGTTGTGGGGACTATATCAACAATAGTTGAGGAAATAATGTCAGTTTGATGAGGTGGTGAATCGAAGAAACACAAAGCCGAATTGATACTCTGCATCGTATTAGCTTTACAAATATGTTGTCTTCCTTCGTTTTGACTTGTTTCCAGTCGCTGTGGAATTTCGTTTGCGCTTTCTTGCTTTCACACGACGTCTTGATTTAGAACGTGCTGCTCTGGTGGGCTTTTTACTTCTCCTACGCCTTTGCTTAGTAACTCGACCTGATCCAACTTGTCTTGACTTCCTACGTTTCTTCCGAACTGTACGCCTCGTCTTTGTTAAATCATCTAATGCGTCTATGGCAGATTGCTGTGCACGCAATTTCATGGATTCACCGATATTCTCCCCTTGAAGTGCATCAGCTGCAACATTTGCACCAAAGTCTAAAGCTCTGTTTCCAACCCGTTTCATGAATGGTACGCCATACTTTTTGAGTGTTGGGAGAACCATACGTCTTAGTGCACCGAATATGCCTCCTCCAACTTGTCGTCTACCTCTAGCAAACACGGTATAGCCGCTCTGATAGGATGGACCACTGTAAATGCCTGACATTATGTCCTGTAGATAATTATAGATCCCACAATAGCGTAAAGCCTTATTCTCGTGTCCTGATGTGTAGTGTTAAAACAGTAACACCACCACAGAATGGTACTACTTCACCTGTATCATCATGAATTGATATGTCAATTCTATTGATGACATTTCTGCTCATTGGTACATACATCGTGTTAATAAATTCTCGATTGATTAGTTGCTTCCTTACGGATGAGAGAGGAAATGTGCGCAGAAGTGGGGCCTCAACGTCGCCAACCCTTGTATATTCAATAATGTTACAATAGACGTATAAGTTACTTATATCACGCTCTAGTGATGGGGCTGTATCGCCTATTGATGTGCCTTCATAAATAGTTGATTTTGAGAATCCCAATGTGGACGTTAACACGCTATCCAGCTTGATAAGAGAGTTCTTTCCTAACTTTAGAATCATGCGTTTCTTATGTGGATCATAAGAAAAGTGATATTCATCTGCATCAAGGTAATCTACACCAAACTCATTTAACTTTGTACATAATTCAGATGGCGTTTTCAAGCTTTCAATGTTCAAATTAACTCTTTTTACAAGTTCACTGGAAGTAGACAATTCATCACCCAATATGTCTTCGCTGTATACGTGGATATCCCATGAAGCATTTGTTGATGCTTTGAGTTTAGAAGAGGACAATTGAACCTTGAATGTATCATTTAACTCTGTCAACCAAGGTGCGCTTTCAAGGCCCTTAAACATCCCAATCATTTCAGATCCGAATTCAATAACAGCGGACTCAGACTTTTCCAATGGTGTCTTTTTAGTAAAAACAATAAATTCTGCCTCCGTTTCAACAGTAAATAAAGTTACTTTCTCTTTCTTATATTCACAAGTCATTAACGTTTCTGGCACTGATCCTTGAAACTTTCTTGCGAAGTCTTCAACACTTCTAATGACCTCAAATTTATTTTTTACTCGGATGCTCCTTTTTTGTAATGCATACAATGGCACAATTCTACATTGAAAATCAGTGACTTTCCTCTCCGAATTCCACCCACGTCCATTGTACCAATACCTTGATGAGAAAGTTGTTCTGGAATACCCAAAAGTATGACTCAAATCCTTACCTAATACAAGAAGAACATGCTTCCCTTCCTTCATCAATTTTGTTGACCCCTTTA